>OY725322.1:48096086-48696086 GCA_963242795.1 Inga leiocalycina
ACTTCTGCTCACTCTAAAGTACTCACGCTGTATTGCATAACCACATGTTCATATCATATATTTCACCACAGTTGGGATTCATATAAAATATTTCACATTACATCAAAGCCACACTGACATATTCTCAAAGCAGGAATCCATGATTCCTCAACACAGCCTCGATAATCACAACAGCAGATACAATGGCAAGGGCAGGTGTGATAATCATTACCCTCTACAACTGCTCACGTTGAACTACTCTTGCTATAGTGCCCTACAGCAGATAACACATTCACAAGATCACAATGGCCTTATACCCACAATTTCGCAACATTAAGTTTTCACATGAAATATTACACAACAACATAATGATAAGTCATGCATACCAAGCATCATACACAACATGAGAGAAAAGTCACTACCTTGATCCTTCCATGAGTGCTCTGGTACTGGTCTCTCCTGAGTAGGGCAAATATCAAATCCTATAATTCACAATTAGGTATAAAGTGTCATACTTTATTCTAATACTCAAATGACTTCATATTACTTAGATTGGTTATCATTAATATCATTTAGGAAGCCACAAATGCCTCGAACAAAAGCCCTAAAGGGTTGGAAAAACTATCCCAAAGATCCCCTTTTTTTTGAAGTTCAAGTGCTAATTTTTCACTATTGCACTTGAGTGATAAGGAACTTTACATTCGAGCATGAAAGCTCACTTGCGCAAGTGCTTGGAAAAGAGCCATGATAGAAACAAGAAATGCTGTTGCACTTGAGTCATAGAAGCAACACTCGAGTGATAGCCAAATGCTCACTCGGGTCATAAAAAATGAGATGCAGATAGTGCTCACCCAAGAGCAAAGGAAACTTTCACGGAGAAACAGCACTCGAATAGGGACCCTTGGTACTTAAGTGATGGCTTAACACTTGCGAGTATTAAGACACACTTTTCAAATTTGGCTTCGAGTGACAACCTGAGATGCAAGTTCATAGTGTCAAATACACCTGCACTAGAGTGAGACAAGGTTCACTCGAGTGAGAACCCACAACACTCGTAAGTGAGGCAAACACTCTTATTTTTTACACGGAAGTATAATAGAAAAATTGAAGGGAAAAGAGTGCATATGATGCTGCACTCGAGTGAGAGCCAAGATCACTCAAGTGAGGCTTATTAGAAGCCAAAAACACGTTAGAGTTGACAACACTTTCCAAACTTTACCCAAGTATTTTCAATGATCCCAAATTCTCAACCAAGGCTACTACCACATCAATTTTCACAAGGAATCCAATGGAAACATCAAAACTACCAAATTCCTATTCCATTTTCATGCTTTGTCTTAGGCAACATTCAACACCAAAATCCCAAACATTGCCAATTTCACAATTTAAACCCAAATCAATTCTATCTATCTAAGGCACACTACAAGGCACCATATCCATAACCATTTAATGCCATACTCTTTAAGAGCCTAATTTTTTAAAATAAGGCCAAACATCCCAGAAATTCCAAGCTTCATCAAATGGCATAAGACATAGATAGAATGATTTCTTTTACTCACCTTAACAACTTTCTCAAAGGTGCTCTTTAGTTATCCAAATCTTAGATTTCCTTGAGTGCTCAAATAAACTCTAATAGACAACTAGGACCAAGAAAATGAAGCTCTTACTCTAAGGAATAACTTTAATGAAAGGAGTTTTGGCATTTGAGGTCATTTAGAGGGTCAAATGCTTACCTTTTTCACTAAACTTCTTCCTCTCACTTGATCAACAATGGCTACCGAAAATAGGAGAAAGAGAAGAGAGAGATGAGTGAGGAAGAAAATGAAATGATGAGCTTCCCCTTGCCCATACTCCATCAGCCGAAATGGAGGGAAGAGAGAGAAGAAAACAATAAAATATTTCCATTTGACCTTTCTCCAACCACTCTCTCTTCATATAAGCTTGCCACTTGTCTCTACCTCATTGGTTCTCATAAAATAAGTAAATAACTAGTTACTCTAAAAACTCCATTAGCCATTTAGTCACACATCTCATTTCTTCTTAGTTAGTAATTAATTTCCTCATTAATCATTGATAGTTAACCGGCAATTTTCCATTCTTTCTAATTTCCCATTGATTTTGGCACATTTACCGAAATTGCCGCAAAACACATAATAATTATATCTTTAATTCACAAATTATTATCAATAATTATCATTAGCTCTTAATCAAAATTTGGGGCATTACATTGTGGTAAGAGATAAGGCAGGAAAAGAAAAATTGATTATAGATTATTTGAGTAGGTTGCCTTGTAGTGTTGATGGTGTTGTAGCTTTGAAGGTGTGTGTGATGAGTTTTTACATGTTGTGTTGATGACTGTAACTATTGTTAATCCTTGGTTTGTGCATATTATGAATTATTTGGTTGATGTTATTGTACTACTACGTATAAGTTAGTCTTAAATTCAAAAATTGAAAAGAGAAGCTGCATAATGCATTTGGGATGAACCTCATGTTAGAATCGGCAGGCACAGTGGAAGAATTTTAAAATTTTACCGATCCTAATCGAGGATTTATCAACGGCGTTTAAATCGGGTTAGAAAGAACTCATAGTTTTTTTTAACTTAGGGTTTTCATGATCTTTAGGAGCCAACACGTTAGGTGCACTCCCTCTATCGGTATACACACGAATGCTCTCCAACAGAGACTGCGTACTAGCGCCTCCAAATGTCTCCTAGGGTTTTCCTTGCAGCTCTCAATTCTCATGTGCATATGAGTCTATTGCTCTATCAAGTTTATAACCTATGAGGGCTATATTCAAATTTCAAAATTAATCAACAATTAATTATCTTGATGAGCTAATTAAATAAATTCAGTTTAAATTAAATCTATCCAATAGTTTTAATTTAACCTATTTATTTAATCCAAATAAAGAGCCATTGGATTTAATTTATCTTTATAAATTAAATCTGAGATACTATATCTCTATCATGTTAGTTATTAAATTTAATATATCTTAATAAATTAAATTTAAAATAACACAATATAATAATATCATATAATATATTTACATATATATATAGTATATAAGATATGTATTTCAAAAATATATATCTACATAATATTATTAACGAATTTTATATTATATATATAAATATAAAATTTGTCCACCCTAAATTAAACATTATCTTGTGTTGGGCTATTCTTGTGTGTGACCCTGTAGGCCCATGTGAAGTTGGCAGTAGGCCAATAACTGTACTAACCCAAAAGTCGCAAGCGTCCTCTAGCAAGACATTACGACTACCCAATTCATATGAGGATCATTATCACGTTGCAACCTGTCATACAACCATGTCACGTCCCTTTTGTCACATGATATATCGATCAAGGATAAGGCATGAATAATGTCATCCTCTTGTTCCTAACCATTACTTTCTCGATTCCTGAGTAGCCTACAATAGAAATGGAAACTTTTTTCCATTGTAGTATGGTTATACATTTCTCAGACTCACTCATCGAGGGGCCTAGTAATATCTCTTTACTAATATGAGGGATAAATTTCATCTTGATAATTCATATTCCTCTGCATGAAAAACCACCTAGCCCGATCATAGCCTTTATCATCACCCGGTCAAAAGTGACTTTTGACTAGTTCAAAGCTTGCAACTCTCATGTAGGAATCCATGATGACCTCAGGTCTAAGGGTATTGTGACGTGGTTATACATGAGAAAAGCTTATGACGTGATCCATATAGCTTTCTCATAGTGGGTCGGTCCAGCACCTCGTACTCTTACAAGTGCCTAAGACTTTGATTCATATCTCCATATCTTATCAAAGTCATACTAGTCTTGTTTCATCTCTGCTCCCGCATAGATGACCGACCAGGGACATTTTGGGACAATCTTCATGAATTATCCAAGGATACAATTATCACAGTTAACATGCAAATAATATGATAACATAATAGAGAAATTTCATTAAAATAATAATGTTCAAAGTACAATGATTGGCCCTTAGGGCATAATTTCCAACATCCTCCTACTTGCCCTAGGTACAATCATTAATTTTCCTAATTTCCATTGCCCTAACATGACGCTCATGCTTTGCCTATGCAAGTGGCTTAGTAAGAGGATCAACAACACCTCATTTGTGGGAAATACATAGTAATCAGATTATAAGAAAATATGTTCATGATGATGATTTTGCTTATGTTTTGCAATTTTGTCATAGTGAATGCAACCCCCTGCCTTATAAATAGTAATTATAATTCAAGAAGGGTAATTAAAATGAAATAGAGACCAATAATAATCAAACTCATTTACCATCCCTTCCTTACGGTAGGGTTTTTATAAGTTCTTTTAAAATTTTTTGGCTTACCCTGGTCTCAAATTTCATAATTCAAAATATAATTACCTTGCATAGTTAAATCACATTTATATATCAGAGTGTACAATAAAATCCTGGCAACCCCCAGGTTTCATATGTATATATATACTAAGGGTTTATAATTTCCTATTTAGGGGATTACACAAAATCATTTCAATGTTTACATCCCAAATATTTACAGTAATCTCAATACCAAAACTGATAACCAACAACCAGTATATAAATCTCCCTAAGGAGGCCTATCCATCCTTGGTAGTTTCCTTTCCCTTGTAGCTACTTGCCCTATCTGATGGTTGGTCAAAGGAAAGAATGAGATTCAAAAGAATCCCAGTAGTAACAAATCACTCATACCACATGTAATCACATAACATGCATGTAAATCATCACAGCATAGCAGCATGAACACTTATCACACCCCACCCTCATACCTTTTTACCACCAGAAAGGCATACGGTCCTTATTAGATCCTATGTGTTTTGATGATAACAAAGATTAGATCAATAATACAAAAGCATTTGATAACAAAGAAAAGAATTTGAACAAAGTAAATAAATGGCAAAAAAAAAGCTTTACTTGAAGTAAGTACTGGAGTAATAAAGAAAAACTGAGAGACAGAGCATAGAAAAAACATCACTGTTAGATTTTTTAAAGGTTTACTCGACTGAGCACTCGAGTAATGAACTATGTTACTTGAGTGACCACTCGAGTAATGTACGAGAAAATATTGCAGAGAGGAACTGCCAAAATTTGGAAGAAGTTACTCGAGAGGTCACTCGAGTAAACTGTAAAGTTATATGAACTATTACTCGGGTAAAAACATGAGAAAAGGCATTACTCGAGTAGCCACTTGAGTAACTAGAGCAAATATCTTCCAGTAGCTCTCGGCCAAGAATTGACACATTTTATTCGAGTCGTTGCTCGAGTAACCATTTGAGAAAACTATTTACTCGAGGGACCACTCGAATAATCTGCAGAGTTATTGAAGTATTACTTGAGGGATCACTCGAGTAATCAAGTGAGCAAAACACAGGTACTCTCAGCCAAGAATTTGATGTTCTTAATTGAGGGAGTAATCGAGTAATCTGCAAACTTATTATAAATTTACTCGAGAGATCATTAGAGTAACCTGTGAAGAGAATAGATGCTTCCTCGAGGATTCACTCGAGTAACCTTATTTGCCAGGTATTATTAAAAAGATTACTTGAAGGCTTCATCGAGTAATATGGTAAGAAAATATTGACTTACTCTCTACCTAATTTTTAATGAGAATACTCAAGGGATTACTTGAGTAATAAGCATGATCACTCAAGTAATGAAGTCCAAAAAACATAATTTTAATCCAATATTTATTTATTTGTTTTCTATATGATTAACCCTTCATTGTATTAGTATTCTAAGTACATTTGTAGAGAGACAATGAAGAGAACATGCCATAAGTTTGAAATGCTCACCTACCGCTACCTACCGCAAACGGATAGTTTTAAAAATTGAATAACGGTCAATAGTAGATACACGACTCTAACGAACATGTTTGAAATGCTTCCAACGGATACCATAAATTATATATATATGGAGCATTCAAAGAAGAGAACACAAAAATTGAGAACAAGCAATCACACATTGATCAATGTACTCTTTGAGCTCTATTTTCTTATACTCACTCTTTATACTTTAGTCTTTATACATTTACTATGTAAGAGAGATTTTCATTACAAAACTCAATATTCATTATTGAGACAACTTAAGGTTGTGGAACCTTGAGTTAGGGATTTGATTACAACGTGTACGGGGGAGCGAGTGTCCAAGTGAAGGAACTTACTCTACTAAGGTGCCAAGAACCCACTAAATCTTGGAAGATATAGTAAAGCTCTCAAAGAAGCTCTGAGGACTAGACGTAGGTCAAAGTGGTGATGTCCAAACTAGTATAACTCCTGGTGTACACTTCGGTGATATTTCTCTTAGCTCTTAACTGCTTTATATTTCCAGTCAATTTTTATATACACAACAAAAATTCTGATATCACCCAATTCACCCCCTCTTGGGTGAAATACTTACACTAATATTTGGTATCAGAGGTAGGTCTTCTTGTTAAGGTATAACAACCTAAGAAGGATCTAATGGCAAGCATGGGTGAAGGAATTCTTCCCGACGGAGCTTCTATTACTAGACCTCTAAGTTTCAATGGCGAACAATTCTCCTTTTAGAAAGTGAAGTTTAAAGTATTCGTAATAGCTACAGAAGATGGATTATGGGACGTGATCGAAAGTGGAAACTATCAACTTGTACAAGTTGTAGATTCTCTGAAAATTCCCAAAATGCCAGCAGAATATGATGAGAATGATAAGAAACTCATCACTCTCAATAGCAAGGCAATTCTGATTATTCAAATCGCTTTAAGCCAAAACGAGTACTTTAGGATCTGCATGCTTTCAACAGCTAAGGAAATATGGGAAGCCTTGGAAATAGCTCACGAAGGAACTTTGGGAATAAAGGAAAACCAGATCAATACTCTTGTTACTAAATTTGATTTACTTCGAATGAAATTAGGTGAGTCAATAACTGAATTTGAACTTTGATATACTCATTTTGTTAATCAAGTTGCAGCACTTAGGAAAGTCTATGATCAACATATCCAAGTACGAAAGATTCTAAATCTTCTTTCTAAAAACTATGAGGCCAAAGTCACTTCTATTGAAGAAGCAAAAGGTGAATCAATGCGATCGGTTACTTCTATATTCGGAAGTCTTTCTGAATATGAAAGTAAACTAAATTTCAAATGAGAACTAGACGACATTGGTGACAAGAAAAAGAGAGGCCAGCCACTAAAAGCAAAGGAAGATAATCAAAATGAGGATGAAGAGTTTGACGACGACAAAATAGGCCTGATAATAAAATGATTTAGAAAGTTTTATAAGAAAGGCCAAGGATTCAAGAATTTTCAAAAAGGAGCATCAAGTAGTAACGAACACATCATTTGCTATGAATATGGAAAGTCAGGACATATCAAATAAGAATGTCAAGAACTGGCTCAGAAGAATAGAGAAAAGAGAAAAGGCAAGTTTTACAACAAGAAGAAAGCCTTTGTATATGCCATATGGGGAGATAGTTCTTTCGACGAAGATAGCGATGAAGAAGAAGTAGCCAATATCTATCTAGTTGGTCAAGAAGAAACAAAAGAAAAGGTAATTGATTCCGATCCTACCTATGATGAATTACTTTATGAATATAATGCTTTACATTCTGAATTCATCAAAGTAGTTAAAGAACTAGTTATTTTCAAAAAAAACAAAGTTCTTGAAATACAACTCAAAGAGAATTTAGAAAAAGATTGTGAGAATTGTTCTTCTTTAAAAAAGAAAAATGTTGATCTCATGAAAACTCTTGAAAAATTCACTAAAGGAAGTGAGATGCTTAATGTGATTTTAAAAGCTCAACATTTTGTAAATGATCGATCTGGTCTTGGATATGATCCAAATTTAGATAGAAGGAAAGGGAGGAAGAAAGCATGAGGTAAGTCATACTTGAATTATTTTCAGTATTCTGTACATCCATCAAATCCTTTTGCATATTGCAATTATTGTACTAGAAAAGGTCATTATACATCATCATGCATTCATAAGAAGAAAGGAAAGATAGGAACCTACAAATGGGTACCTAAAGGTCATATGTTTAGAAAGTAATCTGTACTAACCTATAAGGACCCAAAAAGATGTGGGTACCTAAGACTTAATCATATTTGATTGTAGATATGTCTTAAACATCCAAAAATAACAAATGATACATAGATAGTAGATGCTCTAGACATATGACCTGTGATTTTGAAAGTTTTACCACATTGCAACCTAAGGAAGGTGGAAAGGTAAAATTAGGAGGAAATCAATCTGGAAAGATAGCAGGAATTGGTGAAATAAAAAATGACAAAGGAAAATAAGTCAAAGATGTATATTACGTTGAAGGCTTGTTACATAATTTGTTGAGCATAAGTCAAAGCACTGATAAAGACAACTGGGTAATATTTGACTTAGAGGAATGTCTGATTGTAAATAAGAAAGACTTACAACTTGACAACAAGAATATCAAGGCAAAGCTCAGAGCAAAAATGGAAGGTAACTGCTACACTCTTGATATCAGTAGAAATAATTATGAAAACTATTTTCTGAGTAATGCCGATGAAAGTTGGTTATGGCATAAGAGACTAGCTCATGTCAACATACACCAACTAGGCAAACTACACAAAAAGGATTTAGTTCTTGGATTACCCAAAGTAAGTCTTAAAAATGATTTGATTTGTGACACATGTCAAAAGGGTAAACAAACTAAATCATTTTTCAAACTAAAAAATAAAATTACAACAAATCGACCACTTTAATTGCTACATATGGATTTAGTTGGTCTAGCAAGAGTTAAAAGCTTAGGTAGCAACTTATATTCATTGGTCATTATGGATGATTTCTCTAGATTTACATGAACTATTTTTCTATAATCAAAGGATGAAACCTTTGTCAAATTCATTGTTTTTGCCAAGAAAGTGAAAAATGAGAAAGGTATGTCCATTGCAGGTATCAGGACAGATCACGGTGGAGTGTTTGAAAATCAAGCCTTTAAAGAATATTGTGATACTAATGGCGTTGATCACAATTTCTCCACTCCAAGAACACCTCAATAAAATGGAGTCGTAGAATGAAAGAACAGAGTACTCACTGAAATGGCTAGAGCAATACTAAATGAAAAGAACATGTCTCAAGTTTTCTGGGCTGATGCAATGAGCACAACATGCTCTATTTCAAATAGAGCCTACATTAGAACAAAACTTGGAAAGACACCATACGAGCTATACAAAGGAAGGAAGCCAAACCTTGCTCATTTACACATCTTCGGTTGTAAGTGTTTCATTTATAATAATGGTAAAGATAACTTAGGAAAATTTGATTCTAAAACAAATGAAGGAATTTTCCTAGGCCATTCTAACTGAAGCAAAGCATACAGAGTTTTCAATAAAAGAACATGTGTTGTTGAAGAATCAATTCATGTTGTATTTGATGAATTTGAATCCTCTAACAAAACCATTGATGATGAGTAGGAAGTTGTTTTAAATCAAGAAAATGGTCAACCTTTTTCTAAATCTCTCATCCCAAAAGTTGATCAAACTAAGGAAGAGGTTCGGTCACTAAGACAACCTAAAGCCTGGAAATACAATAGATGTCATCCCGTAGATCAAGTCATAGGATATGTGAATGAAGGAGTCAAAACCAGAAATAGAATTTTTAATGAAGTTAGTTTTTCTACATTCATTTCTGAAATTGAACCTTCTAACATTGATGAAGCCCTATCAGACAATGATTGGGTGATAGCAATGCAAGAATAACTAAACCAATTTGAAAGAAATCAAGTTTGGGATTTGTTACCCCGACCTAAAGATCATCTATAATCATTATCAAAAACAAGGCAAGATTGGTAGCCAAAGGCTATAATCAGGAAGAAGGAATTGATTATAAGGAAACGTATACTCCAGTGGCTAGATTGGAAACTATACGTGTACTCTTAGCCTTTGCATTCAACAAAGGATTCAAAATTTATCAAATGGGTGTAAAAAGTGAATTTCTAAACGGCTACATCATGGAAGAAGTATATGTAGATCAACCCCCAGGTTTTGAAGATGTAACCAAACCTGATCATGTTTTTAAACTAAGAAAAGCTTTATAGGGTTTAAAACAAGCTCCTAGAGCATGGTGTGAAAGGCTCAGTAAATTTCTCATTGATCAAGGTTTTGCACGAGGAAAAATTGATACAACACTTTTTACAAAATGAAAACGAGATGACATTTTAATCATGCAAATTTATGTTGATGATATAGTTTTCAGTGCTACTAACGAAACCTTGTGTAAGGAATTTTCTGAGATAATGCAGGGGGAGTTTGAGATGTCAATGATGGGAGATTTTAATTTCTTTCTCAATTTGCAAATCAAACAAAGAAAGAATGGAATTTTCATATCTTAAACAAAATATTTGAAAGAGCTATTAAAAAATTATGGAATGGATGAGGCAAATGGAATAGACACGCCTATGAGCTCAACCACATTACCTGATGCAGATGTCAAAGGAAAAGATTACAATATCATAAAATATAGAGGAATGATTAGATCATTACTCTATCTCACTGCAAGCAGACCTAACATTTAATTCAGTGTAGGTATGTGTGCAAGATATCAATCTGTACCAAAGGAGTCACATGCTGAAATAATCAAACGTATCTTCTGATATCTTACTGATATGGTAGAATTAGGTCTCTGGTATCCTAAAGGAAGAAGTGAATATCTAGTTGCATACTCAGATTTTGATCATGGAGGATACAAGATAGACAGAAAGAGTACTAGTGGATAAGGCCAGTTTCTTGGAGGTTTACTTGTATCATGGTTTATCAAGAAACAAAATATAGTGTCTCTCTTGTCAACAAAACCTGAGTATGTTGCAGCATCGAGTTGTTGTACAGAAGTATTATGGATGAAGCAACAACTACATGATCTTGTTATTTATCTAAAGGAGATACCAATATACTGTGACAACACTAGAACGATAAGCTTGGTAAAGAATCCAGTTCAACATTCTAGGACCAAGCATATTGATGTTAGACATCACTTCATCAGAGATCATGTTTAAAAGAAAGATGTCAAAGTGATATTCATTCCAACTCATCTTTAACTAGCTGATATTTTTACAAAACCTCTTGTAAAAGATCAATTCTTGTATAGTAGAAGAGAATTAGGAATGGTAAATCCCAATGAATTTTAAGTTATTTAGTATTTACAAAATGTTAGATAATGTTATTTATTGATGTTTTGATGATTACTAAGTTAAGCATAAGAGTTTCTAGCAATTTGTTTTGCAGGATCTTGATATTCTGTTTTGGAGTATAAAAAGCAGAGGTTAACAGAGGATACATTACTGGAGGAACAACTTCAAGTAACTAGCATTACTAGAGTGACATCTTGAAGTAACTGAATAGATTACTCAAGTAACCGCTAGTGTAATGGCATGAAAAATATGGCATTAAAGCATTCCTTCAAAGAATATTAAAAAAGAAATGCCATAACAGTTGAAAATGAACAGTTAAAGTGTGAAGAGACAGATTACCCGAGGGAGCCCTCGAGTAAACTACAAGCTTACTCAAGTAAGGCCTCGAGTAACTTTGGTTGCATATCACAAATTTGATGAGCTCCAGCCCAAATCTGTCTTAAAGAGTCATCAATTGATTGAGGGAATATACATGGGTAATTACAATATTATTCATGCTAGATACGCGCTTAAATTCATTATTTTTTAAAATTTATAGTATGATTACTCGAGTAGCTACTCGAGTAAAGCTGATGATCACTCCAGTAAGCCCTCGAGTGATGTCAGGCCCTAAGTCTATTTCAATTGTTACTCGGTCATTCTTCACAAAATCTCCTCGAGTGATTCTCCTAGTGTACTCACAAAAATTCTTCACAGATTCTTTCTCACTTCATTTCCATCAAAACCCATTAAATTATGCCTTCAAAAACCTCCCAGATTGCTCAAATTCATTTGTCCTTCACTCGCGACTTCCGACCTTATTTTCTCCAGAAATCCTTATTTTTCATAAATCAAAATGGTGAGGATAAAAACTCCTAATCTTAGCACTCCTTCTGAGTCCTCTAAACTATATCAACCCTCTGATTCTCTTTCCTCTGCTCCTACCAAGAAAAGAAAATTATCTCCCAAACCTAAAGCTAAAACCAAGCTGCAAGCTAAGCCAAGGTGAAAGGGGTTGTCATCAAGGAACCAGTGACCACAAGAGCTCAAACCAAGAAGAATACACCTCCGGGAAGAAGCAAAGAAACAAAAGCATCATCTCCTCCTCCTTCTGACTCATCCGACACACCTATATTTTCTCCAAAACCCCCTAAAAAGCCCAAGCTTGATAAGGACCTCACAAAGTCATGATAGGCATGCTTGTAGAAGCCTTCCAGTCTAAAGAAACAAAGATAGGATAATCCTAAAAGAAGCCAGAAGAGAAGGAAGAAGAAATCACATTCCCTCCAAATGGATTCAATGTGAACAAGCTTGAGGAATCACAGAAGTGCTTGAGTCATTCTGCAAGAAGAAATGTGTGCAAGATACACTATATTGACTACAAGGTTCTTCAAGAGGTATTAAAATTTGACCTGAGTCCTTTTCTTGATTCCTATGTTCCCTAGCTCTCTATCAAACTCCCATTTTGCACAAAAGTTGTGAGGCATTTTTATTGCAATCTAGAGCTCATAAATGTTCATATTAGAAAGTCTGTGGAAGAAGAAATGACTTCTAAGGTTAGAGGATAGAGAATTCTAATCTCACCTTCCAGAATCAATACCTGGTTAGGAATAGAGGATCCTCCTGATGATATTTATCCTAATCTTGATTCAAACTAGTTGTTCTCTATCCTAAGACCTAATGAGATTGTGGGACCCCTGAATTTCAATCCGAGTGATATGAGTGATTTTCACAGAGTCCTATGGCATATCTATTCGAGAGCCATAGTGAATAAAGCCAACAACTACACTCATTTCATTGAGAGGGACTTCAGAAAATTTACCTCATTACTCCTCAAAGAACAAAAGGACTTGGGAGAATATATCTTTGCGATATAGGTTTGAAAGGAAACCTATTACTCCAATGCCTTATCCTTAGCTTATATCTTTATTCTTGAAGAAGAACAAGATATGGTATTTGGAGAGTAAGGAGCCAATTGAGAGGTTAAGTCCAGTGGGGTGGAATCAAATTGAAAAGCTGAACATTGATATTCCCATGAAGACTCCTCTAAAAGCAAGTCCTAAGAAGAAGAAGAAAATTGATACTGCAACAAGTTGAATGGATGACACACAGTCTTCTGCTCCAGCTAACATATCCTCTCCTTCAATCTTCTGTGCCTCAATACAAACTTTCATAGAGAACATTCTGAAGAGTTTCCATATCAACATTGCTAATACCAATATAGAGTTGATAGCCCATATGAATAAGAAGATGGGACAACTTGTGGAGAGAATAGAAAAGAGGCACAAAGATATGTGAACAGAACAATGTGCCTAAGGTGAGCTTCCAAGATCAATTGTTGCCAGACTTGATGCTATGGGATCTGGCTCTCCTATTCCTGGTCCTTCTGTTTTTCCTATGCCAGTACCAGCCTCTGAACCTGGACCTTCTAAACCTAGCCCTTCTAAGCCTATTCCTTCTCCTATTCCTACTAAGCATAGACCCAATAATATTTTGTTCTCTATGCCTGACCTAGACACATCTGAGCCAATCCACATCACCACTGATGATCAAGTTCAACCAGTTTAGCCTGACTCAGTGCCTACTCCTATTGCCTCACTTGCACGCACTGAGGAAGTGCTTGTATCTTCACCTGCTACTACAAAGGAGGTAGAGATTACTTCTCTAGTTCCATTTCAACCTCAAAACCCTCCATGAGATCCTAAAGTACCCCCAGTGAACCTTCATAAACCAGAACCATCATCTTCATGTTCTTCCAGTTCAGATGGCTCACATGAATCTTTGGCATTTCCTGTAACTCCTATCTCAGCAGGCAAGCCTTCTACTCCTCCTCATGATTGATTCCACCCTTGTGATAAAGACAAAAAAGGGGAGAAGAGCCTGAGTGATTTTGTGATCAATGGCTGTGTAAATGTATGTAAAGGGGATATAGGTGTACAAGGCTTTAGGGAGCTTTTAACTTTGAATTCCAAGTTTGATTATGTAATGAATTCTTCTTTATGCCATTAAAGTTAAATTTCATTCAAGTCCTATTACATTATAGGACTAATGATTTTTCGATTGTGTATGCAAGGTGAACAAGTAAATAAGAACAAAAACTCAATTTTTCAAGATCATTTGAAAAGATCTTTACTAAGTTATTTCAAAAGAGTTTTCAAGTTTAAATTGAACACAATATTTCACATGAAAACTATTTAAGAAGCATATGTTTGAAAACTCAATTTCAAAAACTTTGTTCAAAATCACTAAGTTTTGTCATCATCAAAAAGGGGGAGAATGTTAGATCCCATGTGTTTTGATGATAACAAATATTAGATCAATAATACAAAAGGATTTGATAACAAAGAAAAGAATTTGAACAAAGTAACTAAATGGCAGACAAAAGCTTTACTAGAAGTAAGCACTGAAGTAATGAAGAAGAATTGAGAGACAGAGAACAGAAAAAACATCACTAGTAGATTTTTTAAAGGTTTACTCGAGTAATGAACTATGTTACTTGAGTGAGTACTTGAGTAATGTTCGAGAAAATTTTGTAGAGAGGCACTGCCAAAATTTAGAAGAAGTTACTCGAGGGGTCACTCAAGTAAACTGCAAAGTTATATGAACCATTACTCGAGTAACCACTCGAGTAAAAACATGAGAAAAGGCATTACTCAAGTAGCCACTCGAGTAACCAGGCAAATATCTTCCAGTAGCTCTCGGCCAAGAATTGACACACTTTGCTCGAGTAGTCACTCGAGTAACCATTTGAGAAAATAATTTACTTAAGGGACCACTCGAGTAATCTACAGAGTTATTTGAAGTATTACTTGAGGGATCACTCTAGTAATCAGGTAAGTAAAAAACAGGTACTCTCGGCCAAGAATTTGATGTTGTTACTTGAGGGAGTAATCTGCAAATGTATTATAAAGTTACTCGAGGGATCACTCGAGTAACTTGTGAAGAAAATAGATGCTTACTCGAGGGATCACTCGAGTAACCTTGTTTTCCAGGTATTATTGAAAAGATTACTTGAAGACTTAATGAAGTAATATGGTAAGGAAAGATTGACTTACTCTCTACCTGATTTTTAAAGAGATTACTCGAGGGACTACTCGAGTAATGAGCATGATCACTTGAGTAGCCACTCGAGTAATGAAGTCCAGAAAACATGCTTTTAATCTAATGTTTATTGATTTGTTTTATATATGATTAACCCTTTATTGTATTACTAATCTTCTTACATTTGCTGAGAAACAATGAAGAGATCATGCCATAAGTGGTAAATCAAAGATATCGTCTGAATATTCACCTACCGCTACCTACCATAAACCGATAGTTTTCAAAATTGAATAATGGTCAATAGTAGCTGCGTGACTCTAACGGACATGTTTGAAATGCTTCTAACGGACACCATAAATCATCTATATATATAGAGCATTCAAAGAACATAACACAACAACTGAGAACAAGCAATCACACATCGATCAATATACTCTTTGTAATCTTTTTTCTTATACTCACTCTTTATACTACAGTGTTTATACATTTACTCTGTAAGAGAGATTTTCATTAAAAAACTCAATATTCATTATTGAGACAACTTAAGGTTGTGGAAACTTGAGTTGGGGATTTGATTACAATGTGTATGGGGGAGCGAGTGTCCAGGTGAATGAACTTGTTGTACTGAAGTGGCAAGAACCCACTGAATCTTGGAAGATATAGTGAAACTCTGAGAGAAGCTCTGAGGACTAGATGTAGGTCAAAGTGGTTGTGACAGAACCAGTATAACTCCCAGTGTACACTTCGGTGATATTTCTCTTAGCACTTAACTGCTTTATATTTCCAGTTAGTTTTTATATACACAACAAAAATTTTGATATCACCCCACTCAATTCACCGCCTCTTGGGTTAAATACTTGCACTAACAGTCCTTACCTGAACCATTGTTAGTGACTCAGGGACTATTGGCGTGGCGGTGCATACACATAGCCTTTTGGCTTTCACAAATAGCCTACTGGCTTTCACATATAGCCTTTCAGCTTTCACAAATTAGTAGGCTTTACAACATATGAAGTCTTCACAAATCAATGATAAATCAAACATATAATATATCACATATAGTATAAGGAAAAGCATCACTCCCTTGTTCTTTCCAAATGTGCTCCGGCACAGTCTATTCTCGAGCAGGGAAAATATCAAAGCCTATAAACTAAATCAAGGACGATAGGCTATTCTCTATTCGCTCTTATCTTTTCAACACTTTAAAGTTGGTTATCATTTGAACTCTTTAGGTGGCTACTAGAAACCTAGACATATGCCTAAAGGTTTGGAAAAATTACACCAAAGATTCCTTTTTTGAATGTTTAACACTAATTTTTGACTCATGCACTCTATTGAAGAAAACCTCACTCGAGTGATGAAGTAACTTACAGTCGGGTATAGGAGCTCACTCGTGCGAGTGTTTGGCTAAGAGCAACATTTGATACAAGAAATACTCACAGCACTCAAGTATTAAACTCAGAACTTGAGTGATGTTTCATGCTCACCCGAGTCCAACGGAGCGAGGCATAGGAAGTATTTACCTGAGAGCAACAAAAACCCTAAGATGAGAAGTGCACTCGAGCACTGGCTCTGGCACTCGAGTAATATTGCAATACTTGTGGGTGTTAAAACAAAATCTTGAGAAATGGTTTGTGAGTGACAACCTGAGACATGACCTCATAGTTCAAAATACTCTTGCATACGAGTGAGATAAGGTTCACTCGTGTAATGACCAATATCAAATGCAAGTGAGAAGATGCACTCTTGTATTCTCGCATGGAAGTGTGACCAAAAACTGAAGGATAAGGGAAACGTAGCAAAACACATGCACTTGAATGATGCTTATCAGAAGCCCAAATGCAGCAACTGATAGAATTTTCCAAACTTGAAATCAAAGTATCCAATGGTTCATCAAATCTACTAATGGCCTTATCCCAACCAAACTTCCTTAAAGAACATATTGAAATCACCAAAACAACCAAATTCTTATCCCAATGACAAGTTTTGGTTTTGGACATCCCATTACCATACCTTACTCAATTTCACCAAACTTATTTCCAATGGTTCAAACCAATTCCATTGTCTCAATAACACAATATAACACATAATCTACCATAATACATTAGGAAATTCATCCATTTCAAATTAACACCAAAATAAGGGAAAAATCACAATTTTTTAAAACTTAACCTATAATCAAAATAAACATGTCAACAGAGAGCTCTTTCTTGCCTCTTCCTCTTCTCAAGGTTGGTTTCTTGATTTCACAACTTCTAACTTTCTTCAAACACTCAAACACCACCTTTCAAAATTATGAAACTATAGCAATAAAGCCCTCAACACCATGAACAATATTAATAAAGAGTGCTTGAGCATTAGAGGACATTCAATAAACCAAAATCTCACCTTTCACTTTCTCTTTCCTCTTGGTCTTGAACGTCAATGGAGTTTGGGAGAGAGAAGATGAGACGATGATGAAGTTTCAGATTTTTCCCCTTGAACCAAGCACCCTAGCAGACTTAGAGGGAGAGAGAAGAAAGGAAAATATTTTGAAAATTTGACCTCCATCCCATGGTCTACATTTTGACACTTGGCATGATCTTATCTCTTCTTCAATAGCACATATGAACACACATACATAGGATTCCACTCTCTTGCTTAATGAATCTCAACCATTGATATTTAAGTTACCAAGGAGCTTTCTTTTCGGTAACTGACCAAATTGGTTGGTAACTTTACATTTTCCAATTTTGCCCCTGATTATGGCAATTCCACTTGAACCACTACTAAGCACATTTTATCATTCCATGTCACCTTACCATGCGCCCTCCCTCTTATTTAATTCAATTTAGTTGTTAATCCACCTTTGAACTTAAATACGGGGTTTAGGTACGGATTAGAACACATTCAGATTGAATCTCACATCATATTCTTTAAAAGTTTTTGATTAATAATAATTATATCACTTTTGAAGTCATTGGCCCTTAATCTCATTTTTGGGTCATTATAGTAAAGCACGTGGGGGCATTTGAGTGCAAGAAAAATAGCTAGAAAGGTCTTAGAGGAAGGGTTTTATTAGCCTGTATTGTTTAGAGATGCTTACCATTTCTGTAAAGCATATGATAACTATCAGAAGTTTGGTAGCATAGGAAAGAGGCATGAAATGCCACAACGACCATTATTATTTTGTGAAATTTTTTATGTATGGGGCATTGACTTTATGGGGCCATTTTCTTTGTGTAATAGATACATGTATATCTTTCTTGTTATGGATTATGCATCTAAATGATTAAAGTTGTTCCTACTAGGAAGAATAATGCTAGTATAGTTTTAAAATTTTTGAAAACTAACATTTTCTGCAAATTTGGTGTTCTAAGAGCATTGGTAAGTGATTAAGGTACCCATTTTTATAAGAAATGGATGGGAGGTATGCCAACCAAATATGGAGTGATTCATAAAGTCCCAACTTCATATCATCCTTAGACTAATGGGCAAGCTGAAGTGTCAAATAAACAAATTATTAACAATCCAAAAATGATGGTCAAGCCTAGTAGGAAGGATTGGAGTTTGAGACTTGATGAAGTACTATGGGCATACGGAACTGCTTTTAAAGCACCAATTGGAATGTCTCCTTTTTAGCTTATTTATGACAAAGCATGTCATTTACCTGTGGAAATTGAGCATATCATATTGGGCTATTAAAACTTGTTATCTAGATTTAGCTACAGCAGGATCGGATAGAAAGTTTCAATTACAAGAATTGGATGAATTGCACCCAGAAGCAAATGACAATGCTAGGATGTACAAAGAAAAGACCAAATTGGCACATGGCAAAGGAATTTTGAGGAAAGATTTTGCTGTAAGAGATCTATTGATGCAATATAAGGCTAAATTCATATTCAAAAATGGGAAGTTGAATTCAAGATGGACTGGACCTTACAAAGTAATGGAGGCTCATGGATATGGAATGGTGGAGATCAAGGACATGCAGAGTGGCAAGAATCATAAGATGAATGGCCAGCTCCTGATGCATTACTGTACAAGCCATAAACCACCATAACAAGCCAGGTTGTTTCTCTTCTTACTTCTTCATTTCCTATGTCGAATTGTTGACTAAATTAAGTATGGGGGAGTAGGAGTGAAACATGAACTAAGGGGAAGGTAGCTAGTAGGATATGTTTTTGCTTTGCTATGATTTACATTAGTCACAACATATTTAACTGCATTCCTTGCTGGTTGGACACTTGCACAAATATGGTTGCAATATTCTTGTGATTATCTGATTTCTACACTACTTTGCTAGTTTCATGTTTATCATATTTGGATGGATTGCATTTGGGACCCTACAACAATTAAGTGTGGGGGAGGCTATCTTAAAATTTTAGTTTGTTTGTTCCAATATATTGGCATCTTTGTGACTGAGTTCATAGGGTCAAAATGAGATAGGATGCCAATATATTCCATAAGATCATGAAATTCTTGTCTAGTGACTTCAAGAGTTAGCAAGTATCATGTGTTCGTTGCTTATGCATGCTTTGATTATGTGACAAAGATGTGACTTAAGGATGTTAGCATGGAAGTACAAACCTCTTTGAAAGGAATTGAGCTTGTTCGATTCATCAAAAAGTTTGAGAGCATACTTCACTAAACTTAGCTTCCTCTAGAACTTGCTTACTTCTGGATTGAAGCTGCATAGTGCATGATATATGAAAATGATAGAAGGCATTCATTTTATCACCTTATCATCCCAAACAAAAGTCATTCATACAATCTAACCATTGTTAACCCCTTTGAGCCCAACACTTAATTTTGTCATGATCATCCAAAATATATGCAATGCTCATAAGTATAGACTACTCTACTGCTATGTCCAAAAAAAAAAGACTACTCCACTGCAACAGCAAGAAAGAAGTATTATGTAGAACAGAAAAATTATAAAGACTACATGGTTTAACCAAAATGAAAAAGAAATAAAAGGAAGAGAAAAGAAATAATGTATATGCTGCTAAGCATAATGATAGAGCAGGCAAAAATGAAAAAAAAAGGAAAACAAAGAAAATAACTATGAATAAAAAGGAAAAGAAAAAGAAAGAGCAGAAAAAATGTTAAAAATGGCCATGAAACAACTTTAGAATAGATGATGCACAATTGTTGTAGAAATAATAAAGCCCAATATTTATATATTTTTAGTAATTAATCTTAAGCTTTTGTGGGACTTAATTGAATATTTTGGGCATAATTAAGTGTTAATATGGGATTTTAGTGAAAGGATAATTTGGAAATTATAGTGGTTAAATTGTTATATGTTTAATTAATAATTGTTATTTCCATTATTCCTTAATTATGAGTAAAAGATATTACCTTTGTTAATCTTATTTTGTAGGTGATGACGTGGCACAACTTTTGTCTATTGGTCAAGATCAAATTTGTCATTTTATAGATTAATGAAAGGCAAAAGTGGAATATCACAAGTGCAAAATTTATTTTCACTTTTTTTCTAAAAAGAGATTAAATGAGTAAGGGCCTTGTTTGATTATTACAATTTTGTACATATTCTCAAAACGGACTTTCACCCCTTATTCAAATGTGCCTTAACTCACTTTTTAATCTAAAGAGAATTAAACATGCAAGAGGAACTGGGGACCATTTGTTGGTGAAAGGCGGCTGTGAAGAAAAATAGAAAGAGCACCGAATAGATGGAGAAAGGAGAGTACAAAATGAATATTGGAGAGTAGAAGAATTGAAGAGAGGTGGACTGATTTGGTGAGGAAGAGACAAAATATAATAATGAGTAATTGAAGAAAAGCAAAAGGGGGCAACTGGATAAAGGAAGAGATGACGTGAATGAATTGGAAAATGGAATTATTGAAGAGGTGGAGATTGTGAGCTACTTGACAGAATGGGGTTTGGGTGAGAATTGATGAGGCATTCAGTGCTCTTCACTTTCTTATTACTGATTGCTTAACCTTCCTTCAAGCTTCATCTTCTTCCTCCATTGGTAGCTAAGTTTCGGTGATTTTCTTGAGTTGGGTAATAGTTTGAGGTTATAAGCATCAATGGAATTCCTTTAAGTTCTCTTTCTAGTTCATGATTATAAGGCTTGGTTAAGTATGTGGTTTTGAGCTGAATTGTTCTATTCCAAGTGAATAAACTTGATGGTTGATCTAGGAGTTGATTAATTAAGCTTTGTATGATTCATATTAGAAGTAGGTTAAGTTGTTTATTCCAACTCAGTTGAGTGTATTTTAAATGACTAAACAAAATGCTTTGAATTTTTGTAATGGTAATTACAATTTAGAATTAGAAGTTAATTATTCACCTCCTTGAGTCAGATTTATTTGGCGTATTCATTTAATTACTTCGATAAAAATGAATTAAATGAGTATTGTAAATATGGATCTAGTGGTAGCTTAGGTCCATCCTTTTGACTTATATTATTGAATTATTATCATTAGTAAGTAAGGAAGACTAAAAGCTCAACTCAAGGAAATCTCATTTCATCATTATTAGTTTATTGAATTTGTCTTTTTGTTATTGTTAATTTCAATTCCATTCTCTTATTTATCTTCAAAAATGTAATATATAAAAATATTAAATTAGATCAGATTACTTCATTTGTCTTAGAAACAATTTCTCAAAATGATTTCTCACAACTTTAAGGTATTTTTTACTTAATTATTTAGAAACTTGGAAATTAGTCTCCTCACAAGAATGACCTAGGTTGAGCTACTATGCTATATTTTAAAACCTAGTTTTTTTAGAACTCACACAACATGGGTTTATCAAGCATTATGAAGAACTCAATTAAGTGTGCTGCATTTGTTTTGGTTCACTATCCATTTTTATCATTTAGCCTAACTAGCATTATAACCTATTAAAAAACCTTTTAATTTACTAATTATACACAATTGAGTAGTGGAGATTTTAAAAGGAATGTAAGCCTATGTAGGGAGTTGAGCTAGTGAAGAGGAGTGAAAATTTACCCTAAGAGTGCATGTGAGGGAGTGAAATAGCCCAAGTTGTTATCCAAGGCATTACCAAGTAGAGGAACATTAAAGGCATCAGGATTATAGTGTATATATGTGATTTGCTATTGGTATGAGTTATGTGCTTGAACTTGTTAAACTGTGTTTCTTGGTTTCAAAACGTTCAGTCATTTGTTTTAACTCATGATGGCATACTTTGATTAAACTTTGCTAAGGAGTACAAATGAGCTAGTGTGGGGAATTGATAAGCTAGGATTTTAATAGATTTAGAAAGCCAAATTAACATGATTTTGGTGATTAATGTGGCAATTATTAATAGAAAATGTGCAATAGAGATTAGAGCAGGTTTTGATCCTAGGGAGTTGATTAATTGATTAATTTGATGGCTTTTTGTAGTCACTATAGTTGATGCAACAATGATAAGAGATTGATTTCTCCTAAGATGAAGTGTGATTTAATTTGGAAACAACTTTTGAAATTGTGAATTTGCCTAGTTTAGATTGTAGGAAATAAATAATCAATTCACCATGTTTGCTCATAGTTTAACTTGTGAAACTCAATCTAATGGATCATTGCATAATTGAAAATGTTGAGAAATTAACCTAGGTTGCTCATTGTTATTTATATGAGAAGTTGTCTAGAACTTTTTATGGCTAGATGATAACCTTAATTAGAGGGAGCAGGACAAGGAGCAGCATGTTTACCTAGTAGTTTTTAGAGAAGCTGAAGTTCCTCATTTGTTAAGGACTCCAGTGAAGCATCATTATTATGAATATATCAAGATTAGGAAGAAGAGAAATAAAATTGAATTAATTTACATAAATAATCAGCTATACATAAGGTCTTTATATGCAAAAAATAAATAGCTATGCTCCTAATATCTATCCTAACTATTCTTGTTACAATAACAAACTAAGAAATATTACAAGTATATTTGTTAACAAGGCCCAGAGGCCCGATAGGCCTAATACCCCCCTTAAGCTGGAGAATGAATATCTACCATTCCCAACTTGGAAACCAATGTACAAAAAGAAGAAGGGGCCAATGACTTTGTAAAAACATCAGCTAATTGATAGACTAATTTAATTGGAAGAAGGTGGATGAGGCCGGATTGTAATTTCTCCCAAACAATATGACAATCAATATCCAGATGCTTAGTTCGTTCATGGAAAGTTAGATTAGCAGCTATATGATGTGCGGATTGATTATCACAGTATAAGGAATCAGGAGAGTAGGTGGTAAACCAAAATCCCACAACAAGTAACCAAGCCGTTGGAGTTCACATGTTGTAGCAGCCATGGTGCACTACTCTGCTTGTGAGGAAGAAGTTCAAACAGTTGGTTGCTTCTTTAACTTCCAAGTAATTAAGGCTTGATCAAGGAAGCCATAAAACCTGTAATAGATCTCCTAGTATCCAAACAGCTAGCCCAATCAAAATCACTAAAAGCATTGAGTTTTAAAGATGAGATGGCTGGAAAAAATAATCCACGACCAGGAGAACCTTTAGTATAACGCAAAACTCTATGCAAAGCTGACAAATGGACACAGGTAGGTTGCTAAACAAACTGACTCAGCTGTTGGACAGTAAAAGCCAGATCTGGTCTGCCATTAGTAAGATACAGTAATTGCCCAACCAAGGTCCTATAATAAGTAGCATCTTTACAAAGTTTTAAATAATTGGTAACCATAGGTGAGGAAACAGGCTTACAATCCAGGAAACCAGCTTCAGACAAAATATCTAAGGCAAATTTTCACTGACATAAAGAAATCCCTTAAGAACCCCTTGCAATATCAAGGCCTAAAAAATACTACACATCACCCAAATCCTTAATCTTGAAACAACCATCAAGAAATGCTTTAACAGTGTTTATCTCATGTAAATCAATACCACCAATCAACATATCATCAACATAAATCAGAATGGCAGTAAAAGAGTGTTCTGTATTTTTAATGAACAAAGAATAATCAGCCTGGGATTTATGATAACAACATGAGATAAGAGCTTGAGAAAGCTTAGCAAACCACTGTCTACTAACTGGCTTATTTAAGGCCATAAAGAGATCATTGCAATTTACACACCTTTGAAGGGGAAGAACACACCAAACCTGGAGGTGGATGCATGTAAACCTCCTCATCAAGATCCCCATGGATGAATGCATTATTAAGATCTTGTTGCTTCAAGTGCTAGTTATATGTTGCTGCCAAAGCTAATAATAAATGCACAGTAGTAAGTTTAGCAATCGGGGAAAAGTGTAATGAAAATCAACCCCTTCCACTTATGTATAACCTTGAGCTACTAATCTGGCTTTATAGTGATTTAAACTACTATCAGAGTTATATTTCTTAGTAAAAACCTAACGACACCTAATTGGATGCTTACCAGGAGGTAAATCAGTTATCACCTAGGTATTATTTAGCTGTAAAGCATCTAATTCAACTTGAATAGCAATTTGCCAACCCTCATGTTGAATGGCTTAAGAGTAAGATTTAAGAATGTCATCTACAAAAATAGCTAAAGCAAAAGAACGATAGGAAGGAGATAGCTTATCATCAGAGAGAAATTTAGATAATGGATGATAATTATCTGTAGTCAAGGAATCTAGTACCTCTGATGCATATTGGAGGGCAAGATGATAGTCATACAGATATGTAGGTGGGCGCCTAGGTCTAGTTGATCTCCTAAAAGAAACTGAGAGAGTTTGTTGAGATACTGATTCAATTACACTAGTGTCATGAAAATCAAGTAATGTTAATTATGTAGGGAGAGGAATAGAATCAGGTGGCATGGAAGGTTTGGAGTGACGAAAGGAAAAGGTACCTAATAAAAAACCATATTTCTAGACACAATAATAGCTCGATGGTCTAAGTCAAAAGTAATGAAACCTTTGGTTCCAGGTTTATAGCCAAGAAAAACTGACTTAGCAGAATGTTTATCAAGTTTAGTTCTATGTTGTTGTAGTGTGGATGTGAAGTATAAGCGACTAAAATGTTTAAGATTAGAGAAATCTGGTTTATGTTGAAACAGAAGTTCAAATGGACATTGATTCCCTAACACCAGAGTAGGTAATTGATTAATGAGATAAACAACATGTAATAAGGCATAAGACCAAAATTTTTTTGGTAAATCAGCTTGAAAAAGTAAGGCTCGAGTGACATTTAGAATATGCTAATGCTTTCTCTAAACTCTACTATTTTGTTTAGGTGTCTTAACACATGTAGTATGATGCAAAATACATTTTTTATTGTAAAAATCAGGCATATAAAATTCTAATCCATTGTCTGATTGTATGGTTCGAACAGAACTTTGAAATTGAGTAACAACCACTGGATAAACATTTTGATGGTAGGTATGACCTCTGATTTATTCTTAAGCAAATAAGCCCAGGTAAAATTAGAGAAGTCATCAACAATCGTTAAAAAAAACTTATGTCCATGTAAAGAAGACAAATGATAGGGGCCCTAAATGTCCATATGCAGCAAATCAAAACTTTTATTAGCAGAATTCTCACTTACAGAAAATGGAAGCTTTCTTTGCTTATCAAAATGACACACATCACAACATCTAAACTTGGTATCATAGGGAATAACTGGATACTATTTATGTAAAGCATATAAAGTGGGACTAGACAAGTGCCAAAGGCAAAAATGCCAAAGATCAAAAGGAATGGAATTATTACTAGTAGAGAGATGACCAATTAGAGGTGAAGGGGAATCTACATGTTGTTTCATTATGTATAAACCCTCAATGACATCAGTTGAACCAACCATCTTCCTTAATGGATGGATGTAACCCTCTGCCTTATAAACAGTAATTATAATTCGAAAAGGCGTAATTAAAATGAAATATAGACGAATAATAATGAAACTCATTTACCATCCCTTCCTTACGGTAGGGTTTTTATAAGTTCTTTCAAAATTTTATGCCTTACCCTGATCTCAAATTTTTTATAATTACCCTACACAGTTAAATCACATTTATATATCAAAGTGTACAACAAAATCCAAGCAACCCTGGGTTTCATATGTATATATATACTAAGGGTTTACAATTTTCCACTTAGGGGATTACACAAAATCATTTCAATGTTTACATCTTAAATATGTACATTAATCCCAATACCAAAACTGATAACCAACAACCAGCATATAAATCTCCCTAAGGAGGCCTATCTGTCCTTGGTCGTCTCCTTTCCCTTGGAGCCGCTTGCCCTGTCTGAAGCTTTGTCAAAGGAAAGAACGAGATTCAAAAGAATCCTAGTAGTAAGAAATCACTCATACCACATGTAATCACATAGCATGCAAGTAAATCATCATAGCATAGCAGCATGAACACATATCACACCCCACCATCATCCCCTTTTACCACCGAAAAGGAACGCGGTCCTTACTCAAACCGTTGTTAGCAACTCAGGGACTATCGACGTGGCAGTGCATACACATAGCCTTACGGGTCATATAGTCTTTCGACGTCAAAAATAGCCTTTCAGCCCACAAATAGCCTTTCGGCTTTCACAAATAGCCTTCCGACTTTCACATATAGCCTTTTGGCTTTCACAAATTCGTAGGATTTGCAGCATACGAAGTCTTCACAAATCAATGATAAATTAAACATACAATGTATCACATATAGTATAAGGAAAAACGTCACTACCTTGTTCTTTTTGAACATGCTCTGGTACAATCTGTTCTCCAATAGGGCAAATATCAAAGCCTATAAACCAAATCAAGGATGATAGGTTATTCTCTATTCCAAATTCTTATCTTTTCAACACTTTAAAGTTGGTTATCATTTAAACTCTTTAGGTGGCTACTAAAAACCTAGACATATGCCTAAAGGGTTGGGGACACCACCAAAGATTTCTTTTTTGAATTTCTAACACTAATTTTTGACTCATGCACTCGATTGAAGAAAACCTCACTCGAGTGATGAAGTAACTTGTAGTTGGGCATGGGAGGTCACTCGTGCGAGTGTTTGGCTAAGAGCAATATTTGAGACAAGAAATACTCACAGCACTCGAGTACTAAACCTAGAACTCGAGTGATGTCTTCATGCTTACCTGAGTCCAACTGAGTAAGGCATAAGAAGTGTTTACTTGAGAGCAACAAAAACCCTACGATGAGAAGTGCGCTCGAGCATTGGCTCTAGTACTCGAGTAATGTTGCAACACTTGCGGGTATTAAAATACACTCTTGACAAATGGTCTGCGAGTGACAACTAGAGACGCAACCTCATAATGCAAAATACTCTTGCACTCAAGTTAGACAAGGTTCACTGGAGTGAGAACATGCACTCTTGCATTATCACATGGAAGTACGACAAAAAATTAAAGGAAAAGGGAAAACAAGATGTGTACTCGAGTGAGGCTTATAAGAAGCCAAAAAGCAGCAACTGATAGAATTTTCCAAACTTGAAACCAAAGTATCCAATGGTTCCTCAAATCCACTAACATCTCTATCCCTACCAAATTTCCATAAAGAACATATTGAAATCACCAAGACAACCAAACTCTTATCCCAATAACAAGTTTTGGTTTTGGACATCCCATTCCCATACCTTACTCAATTTCACCAAACTTATTTCTAATAGTTCAAACCAATTCCATTGTCTCAATAACACAATATAACACAAAATCTACCAAAATACATTAGGCAATTCATCCATTTCAAATTAACAACAAAATCAGGGCAAAATCACAAATTTCTAAAACTTAACTTATGATCAAAATGAACATGTCAACAGAGAGCTCTTTCTTACCTCTTCCTCTTCTCAAGGTTGGTTTCTTGATTTCAAAACTTCCAACTTTCTTCAAACACTCAAACACCACCTTTCAAAATTATGAAACTATAGCAATAAAGCCCTCAACACCATGAACAATATTAATAAAGAGTGCTTGAGCATTAGAGGACATTCAATAAACCAAAATCTCACCTTTCATTTTCTCTTTTCTATTGGTCTTGCATGAAAATGGAGTTTGGGAGAGAGAAGATGAGATGATGATGAAGTTTTAGATTTTTCCCCTTGAACCAAGCACCCTAGCCGAGTTAGAGGGAGAGAAAAGAAAGGAAAAAAGTTTGAATATTTGACCTCCATCCCATGTTCTACATTTTAACACTTGGCATGAACTTATCTCTTCTTCAATGGCATATATGAACACACATACATAGGATTCCACTCTCTTGCTCAATGAATCTCGACAATTGATCTTTAAGTTACCAAGTTACTTCCTTTTTGCTAACTAACCAATTGGACAATAACTTTACGTTTTCCCATTTTACCCCTGATTATGGCAATTCCACTTGAACCACCACTAAGCACATTTTATCATTCCATTTCACCTTACCATGCGCCCTCCCTCTTATTTAATTCAATTTAGATGTTAAGCTACCTTTGAACTTAAATACAGGGTTTAGGCACAGATTAGAACACATTCAGATCGAATCTCACATCTTATTCTTCAAAAGTGTTTGATTAACAATAATTATATCACTTGTGAAGTCATTAGCCCTTAATCTCATTTTTTATTTATTATAATAAAGCATGTAGGGGGCATTTTAGTGCAAGAAAAATTGCTAGGAAGGTCTTAGAGGAAGGGTTTGATTAGCCTGTATTGTTTAGAGATGCTTAACAAAAATAGGAGAAATTGCTTTATATGACAGGAAAAGAGCAATATTGGAACAAACATTATCTGTAGCACCTAAATCTTTGATGCAGGTGTTAGAAAAATAATGACAAGCAAAAGGAACATATTTACCATTGCTAGAGATGCTGTTCATAGAGACTGAGGGCTGACAAACTAGTGAATTAGACTGTACCAATGCAAACAACTTATGATATTCTTCTGTGTGAAATTGTATGTAGGATTAGCAACCTTTTGAATGTCAGATTGATTCTTGCTATAGAAACTAACTTAGTGACAGCTGCATTCATAGTAGGGGTTCAAAACTTAAAACCAGGGGGAAACCCATGCTTTGTATAGCATATAGCTTCAGTATGCTTAAAGTTTCCATAGTATGTACACTTTTTAACAGGACCTTGGTGATTTCCCCCATTATTTGGTTTTGACTGTGCTAAAATAGGTGCACTAGACATAGTGATCTTAGTAAGCAGGGCTGTAACATCTGTAACTTGCAATCCTATCTCCCTCTCTTATTGTTATACAAGGGAATACACCTTATTAATTATTGGTAAAGGATCAAGAAGCATAATATTGGATTTAACATATGCAAAATGATTACGAAGTCCTTTCAAAAATAGTTTAACATAATCTTGGGCAATTCACTGTCTATAGATATCAGCTATACCACAGACACATGTAGGAGTACAAGACCATCGTAATAATGGCCTTAATGTCAGAAATTCATCCCATAGCAACTTGAGTTTAGTGAAGTAATCACTTAAATTTAGGTTTCCTTGCCACATATTTTGAATATCCTCTTGAAGATCCACAAGATGGAATATATCATTATGAGAAAATCTATCTCTCAAATCTTCCCAAACATCAATCGCACGATCTAACCACATAATACTCTGCGTAAGGGTTAGGCAAATGACCTGAGTTAACCATGACAAGACTGTCATATTACACCTCTCCAACGTCAGATAAATCGGATCCAACGTCAGATAAATCGGATCTATGGCTGCTGGAATCGAAAATGATCTCTCAATAAAACACACTTTATTTTTTGAAATCAATACCATATGCATCGCGCGCGCCCAGGAATGATAATTGGATCCTATTAAAACAGGAGATATGAGAACCAATGACGGATTCTCATTAGGATGAAGATAATATGGATTCGAAACATTCTGAAGGCTCTCTAGATGAAAAGAATCACCGGTGAAATTCATGGTGATTAAAGCTAGGGTTCAGAGGAAAACGAGAAATTAAGTTGAGCGAGAGAGAGAGGATTAGAGGAAGATCTGGAAACCGAACAGTAACAAAATGAGAGAAGAAAAATTTGAGAAGAAAATGCAAGATACGGTTAAAGACCTTCCTGCTCTGATACCATATCAAGAATAGGAAGAAGGGAAATGAAATTGAATTAATTTTCATTAACAACCAGCTATACATAAGGTCTTTATATACAGAAAATAAATAGCTATGCTCCTAATATCTGTCCTAACTAATCTTGTTACAATAAAAAACTAATAAATATTACAGGTACATTTGTTAACAAGGCCCATAGGCCTAATAGGCCCAATGGAATAAGCAATCCCTTTTTGCTATTCTTACTAGTTGGGGCGATGGTAGAAGGGTTGTCATGCAGTTTCCAACATTCATTATCGGAATGACCATTTTTATTGCAATGATCACTGTGCTTGTTGTTATTTTGGCCTATGTGATCATCATGATTACCACGGATAGCAAGAGTTGAAGTTTCAAAGAAAAAAGGTGGACGATGTGATGTCAATTCCTTCATATTTTGCTCACAGAGAACAATATTGAAGGCAACTTTAAGGGAAGGCATAAGCTTCATACCCTAAATTCACCCCCTAATTTCTTCAAAGGAATCCCTCAAACTAATAAGAAAGTCATGACACCTTTCATGATCAAGAAAGTTATTGTAATAGAGGTGATCTTGATGACAGGTCTATTCATAAACTTCATACAAATCAATTTGTTGCCAAAGCCTCATCAAAGCATTGTATTATTCAATAACACGTGTTTTACCTTAAGATAAGTTGTAAAGGACATTTTTTACCTGGGCAATTGTTGGGGTATTGTTTTAGACAGAATAGGTCTTTCAAGCAGAGTCCTACATTTCTTTTTGTGGTGATAGTGAAAAGATAGTTCTCGCCAATCTCCATCATCATAGAGTTCACAAGCCAAGGCATCACCATGTTGTTTTTGGCCCACCATGCCTTACAATTGGAAGACTCAGGTGAAGGTGGAATACAGATGAGATACTTTTCTTTAGATATGTCACAAACAATCTTGAGGACATTGTAGGACTATTAAAGGTAATTTTTTTGGTTCAAGTGATGAGAAATGAATAGTTGTGCCAAGGAGTCTTGTATCACACCACTTATCCTATAACTGAAGCATGGGGAATTGGTATGAGTTCCCTAAGTATAGTTAGCCAATCCTAATGAGTTTCCTTTATCAGATAAAAAGAGATGTTTTCTTCATTGATTGTGAAAACCCGCTGCTGACCATTAAGAGCCACATAGGACATTGAGTCAGATCTATTTGCTCTGATACCATAAAATAATTTGTTAAGCATCTCTTAATTTTATTGATTGTAATCTTATACATATATAGGAGAGGTGCACTGGCATGATTTCGATCATAATCTGATCAGATCGCACAATACTCTCTTAAAAATAAGGGATATTTTGAATTCAAAAAATAGCTGATTTATCTCCTCACTAATGAAAGCATTAGTTAAGGAGAATTAGGGTTACTAACCATAATGGGCTTATAGACATTGTCGGCCCTTCGCCAACACTTTACTTATTTTTGTTTCCATAAAATATAAATACATAAAATAGGAAATATATAAAATGTGGACTTTTCTCCACATAGGAAGGGAATCCAAAACCCAGCAATGAGGGGTATAGGAATATGTCATGAGCAATGTTTGAATGGTTCCCAAATAAACCAATCAATATGGTTTCATACACTTAAACTCTGAATGTTAGCTACAATATCATAGAGTCAAGCAACTTTTCTCCAAGGGGCCAAGTGAATGGGTGGGTTATTCTGAATGTCAACCCTTCTCTGTGTTTTTATGAGCCTACTAGCAAAAAGGCACACCTAGTTGACAAATGAAGCTTTGCTCGGTCAGTTGTCATAGAATGGGTAGCATTATAAATTTATCCCACATCACACTCACCAATAAGAAATTGATTGTCTTTTATCTCAACATGCTTTGCATATGCTGCTACGTTTTTAGGCCTAACATCCATGACACATATTTTCAGACAATCATGACATATTTTACTATGCTTTTGGTTTGGTTCTATACGCGGGGTTTAAATTTCAATTTAAACACTTTTTTGTACAATGATGATTCATTAATACAAAAAAAACATAGATGTACTGATTCTTATATCGTGTGTGTGTGTCCTCCAGTCCTTAATGTAAAACCTATTTACCTAATTTATTTTAAGTTAGTTAATATGACAATATTTTTCTAAAGCACCCTAATAATCTTCCTTAATTCCGTCCACTCCTTTTACTTGATTATTGTTAAGGGAGCATCAATAGGGGTAAATTAGCAAAAAAAAATTTGACAAATATAAAAAATAGATCTTACATTTAGGACTAAAATCAGCTTCCAAATTAGGTCCTACACTAAGGATCAATAGAAGTAGCTCCTTTTATCATTCTCCCTTTTCACTATATAGTCCGTATCATAATTTTTTGAAAATCTTATAACAAAAACTATGAAAATTGACATAAAATGGGTGTTTGATATACAGAATACTTGATTATCATGGTCAAATGTTTTACCGAGACATGAAGTATCACTGTAGAAGTTAGGGAACAGAGAGTATATGTTTGATATTTTTATTTTGCGATAAGTTGATTCAAGGATAGTTGTGATTCATATCACTCTAGAAGACAGAGTCTATTTTCATAAACATAAATTAAGATAAATTGAACGAAGACAAAAGGTGTACTTTTAATATGAAAGGCTGTGAGGAATAGGGATTAAGAAAGTCTTATAGAGAGAATAATTAGAAAAATGTAGAAGCAAGGAAATAGTATCCTTTTCCAATGTGCCACTGAGATAAATTGAAGGAGGCCATTAGCAAATTCTTCTTGTATAATAGTAGTATGACTCAATAAGGCAGCAAACGTTGAGGTAGCTTGAATAAGCCAATGAAGCATTCATCTTAGGCAGGAAATGTAAAAGAGAGCATGATAAATGTATTATGATTTATCCCATTTGAAAACTCAGATTTCATCATGTTCCAAAAAGATTATAGACAAACAAATGGTATGCCTTCAAAACTTAAACTTCCTCATGAAGATTTTCCAACCCCGTACAGACTTGAGGATATTATGAATATCACAACTTAGTAATGAAGTTGTACGGGATGGATTAAGATTATGCGAAGGCCATTGCCAGGTACAAATTTCTGCGAGATATTGAAAAGAGCCTCAGAAATTTTGAATGACTTTCTCTTGAGTGTTTATGACTCCCCTATGAAAAGCGACATTTCATTTATCCCATATAAGATTAAGTAAGATAATGATGCCCTTGAGCATTGACAAATCGCCATCAAAAAATAATTGAGGCAATGTCTTAGTCAGCCATGGATGAAAGCCTTTGCTTGAAATATCAGTGGAACGAAGAGAAATTGCTCCAAACCAGATAACATGTATGTAAGGGCAAGTGCAGAAGAGGTGGTCAATGGTTTCTTTAACATGACAACAAAAAACATAGCTTACCTAAATGTTTAAATGATGTTTCTTCAAGACCTCTGCAATATGCATAAGGCAACTGAATCTTCAAAATAAAATCGGAACGTTTTAGTAGACTATCCCTCCTAGACATAGTATTTTGAATAGACAAATCATAACCTTTGTAATATTCCAAATTTTAGGCTTAGAGACTTGTGGATAAGCCTATATCAGGCAGACTACTAAGCTCAATTTTAGAAGAGTCCCAAGAATGGCCAAGAGCTATAATGACTTTTATGGACAAATTTGGAATTAAAGTACGTGATTTAGTTCCAATTAGTCAAAGGAAAATATCCGATTCCTTTATCTAAAGTCAAATAGGATCTAAAACCTAACTTGGATCAAAGAAGAGAGGGCATGGCGTCTTATAAGAGGAAGAAGAAAGCAAAAGAAAAAACTCAACCCTTTTGATGGTGATTTTCATCCATGTTAAAGAGGGAGGAGGAAAGAGAAAGCTCAACCTAATGAATCCAATTTAGGTTAGTTAATTAACCTTACAACTTTTCAAGAAGCCATAGATTGTTGACACATGGATTTTCTCTTATTCCCTTAAGCAAATTGTGGCCAAGTGATTTCAAGAAAGCAAGATAGATATTAAATCAAACACACTCTCTCTTCCATTCTTAAAAGTCATCCAAAACCAAAAAAATAAGAGAGAAAAAGCTTGGAAAAAGGAAATAGAAAGAGAAAGAGCACTCTTGAAACTTAAGAACAAAGGTAAGAATTCTACCTTGATTTATGATAATCACCTTTCTAGCTCAAATTCTCTTCTTTAACATTGTTCTCCTCTCTAAGAGATTCAATCCTGTTGTTTTTATTTTTCAAGAGGAAGTGTTTTGAGTTGTCAAAGAAGAGCCAAATTTGGAGAACCAAAGAACTAGCTTGGGAAAGTGATTGAGGTGAGTTAGAGCTTCAATTTGAGCTATTTATTATGTTGATTGGTTAAAAATTTTGGAACATGTATTGCTACCCTAATTTTGGTTATCTTAGGGTTTTGGGATTCCATGCTTTTTTGATCACATACATGATGTCTTGTGATCTTTAAAGAGCATATATATGAAACTTGTTTGATGATTAAATTGAAAACTTGGTGACTGTTGGACTGTGTTGCAATTAGTCAGAATAGGGCATGTAGAAGGAGTAGGAATTTGGTAAATTTAATGTCACCAATGGATTCTGAACAAAAAATTGTGTAAGAGTAGCCTCTAGCTATAAATTATGCATAACTAGAATAAAACACTGAAAACTGGGATTGAACATTGTGCCACCATTATAGGTTTTCTGCGAGGCAGTGAGAATGTGGCATGTTTTTGGATAATCAAATAATGTCCAATAAATATGAAATTTTCTAGAATGTAAGTAAACATGTCAAACTTTAATTTGATATGTAATTTGCATAATTTGGATTTGTACATAAAGAGTTATGAATTTTTAAATCTAGACATTTTAAACTGAAATGATTTTGTGGCAGGGTGAATTAAATTGTGGTTATGGAATTTTGTGCATTCAATTGGCTGAGGGAGATATTTTTCCCTAAAAATAGGATAATAAGTGTCACATAGAACTTTGAACCACATGAATTGGATATTCCTAGAAAAAGATATGAATTTTCATTGTTGAAAATTCTTCCAGCTTTTGGAGAACATGCAAATTTAAGAAATAAACCCTCAAGTGTAACAAAGTTGAATTCCAAGGCAAGAGATAAGTACTTGTGACTAGTGTAACCATATCGGATATTCAATTATCATGACTCTAATGATGTGATTACATATCTAGGGTCATGAGATGACAAGGAAGAGGAAATGGAAGGTTTCCCGATCAACTCCAATGGTTGGAAGAAAAGGTACAAGAAGAGGACACAAAGACAATAGGTAGTTAACCTTTCCTAACTTGCATATATTTGATATGTGTATGCATGTGTATTGGTGTGTTATTTCTTTGATGAATTATATGGAATATACATGAATGATTAAAGCTTTATTTTTACTTATGTTGTGGCCATAGGTATAATGTGTAAAATATTGAGCATCCATATGTCATTATGTAGGCATAAATTTTTGTAAGCAAGTATGTCATACACTAACATTATCTTGCATGCATAGTTAGCATTGTTTACTATTGAGATTCACTTGAATCTCACTTCTCACTCACCAGCCATATAGGTATATTAAGCATAGAAGTGGAATGTATTGGAGTTGCGCAATAGAAGATGTGATGGAAACTGAAGAATGTTATTTGATGGTTTATTATCATGCTTTGAGAATGATTGTATAGTCATGCATATGCATCTAAATGGATAATTGCTCTAGCATGATAATGAACTAAGAATGGACAGAGGAATAATCTAGCTAAATAAATGAGCAGAGAATCACTCTGATTGAATTAAAAGAAAAGATAAGAATCGATGAGTAATAACAAAGTTGTGAACCACTAGAATATGCTTCTGCAAGATTTTGAAATTTTCAGAAAAACCTACTCAATTACAGGTTCGAATCATGTCTTGAGGTTGGGAATAAAAAGAATTTTGCAAAAGAATATTATTTAGTGGTTCGAATTTCCTACATAAAACTCATCTAATTGATTACAGAAATAATGCGCTACAACCTTTTTTAACACTATATTTACCAAAGGTGTCACCTTTCCAATGAAGTTCGTCCTTGCCATTACAAATTGAAATGGGTGTTCTAAGAATGCTGTCAGCTATAACACCCCAAATTTTTTTCGCCAATATGCCTTGTAATTATTTGTGGCAATTAATGAAATGGAATGGTGAATATTAATATACTTTGAATAGCCCCTGGCTATAAATTCTTGATCATAAGAATTAAACACTAAAAATTAGAATGTAAACAATGCTGCCAGTGAAATTTCCTGTGAGGCAGTGAGTTTGTCATGTGGTTTTGGGTAACCAAATGATGTCCAAAAATTGAGAAATTTTCTAGAATAAAAGTAGACATTTCAATCTTTAATTTGATGGGTTATGGGAATTATTTGGACATGTACACTAAGAGTTATGAATTTTTGAAGTTAAACCCTATTTCTGGAACCAAGTCTTAAAACAAGGATAAATGGATTTCTGGGAATTATGATCTTTCAATTGGCTAAAGGCTATATTTTTCTTTGAAACTAAACTCAATAAAGGTTTCTTAGCCTTTAGAATTACTCCAATTCGATGTATACAAATAAAGTTATGATTTTTCAAAGTTGGTTAGAAAATCTGCCAGAATTGCTAACTATTGTGAATTTGGAAAACAAAATGTAATGGCAATTGCGTAAATTGTGGAATTAAGTAAAAGCCCATATTTTCTCTTTATTGGTGTTGCCAAGTATCATTATCTTAAGGCAAGAGATTAAATAATAATTGACTAAAGTATGAGCACATGTTAATTAAGCATAAAATAATATAACTCATATATATGGTTGGAAAAATTGGATGAAGCCCATTTGGTTTGTGAGGGCTTAAGCATAGCGTCTTTTTGAGCCAATTTTAATGGAAGGATTGTGACACCAATTGGATGAACATAAGCCCATGAACACCTTTTGTAATGCCCCAAATTTCTATTAAGGGCTAATGATAACTATTGTGAATGATTTTTTAAATCAAAATGAATTTGAGATCCGAATTGTTACTGGAAATGCCCAACACCCTGTGTTTTAGCATAATTATGTGATGAAATAATTATTTGGCCTAAAATAGGGGTAATTGGCGCATAAAGAAGAGGAAAAGAATTTAATTATGTGTTATGTGACAATTTAAATAAATGTGCCAAAATCAGTGGAAGAATGAAAAATTATCGGTTAATTAGTTAGTGATTAATGGAGAAATTAATTACTAACTAAGAGGAAAATGAGATGTGAAATTAAAATGGGAATGGCGGGATTAAGGTGATTAATTGGTTGCTTACTTTATGAGAACCAATAAAATTCTGACATGTGTTAAGTGGAGATGAAGAGAGAGAGGCAATGGAAAGTCAAATTATCAATAAACAATTCAGTTTCTCTCTCTCTTTCTTCCCTCCATTCTGCTAACAAGAGGGTATGGGAGTGTGTGTGCCATCATTTAATCTTCAACCTCCCTTCTCTCCCATTTTCTCTCTCATTTTCGTCCACCATTGTAGCTGCTAGAGAGAGGTAGAGTTCTTGGTAAAAGGTAGGCTTTTGACCCTCTTAATGGCCTCTAATGGAAAAACTTTCTTCTATAAACTTGTTTCTTGTGTTGAAAGCTTCAATTTCATGGTTTTAGATCTGTCATTTGGTATTGTTTGAGCTCTCAAGGGATTTTGGAGTTTGGAGAACCAAGGAACTCCTTTTGGGAAAGTTGTAGAGGTGAGTAAGACAAACCTTTTCATATAGGTTTTGTTGCCATTGGTTGAGTTTGGATTTTCTAGAAATTTTGCCTTGAATTTTTAAAATGAGGGTCATTGTGTTGTTGGCATGTTGTTGTCTTGGAATTAGTGCCTTCAGAATGTGTTTTGGAATGATAGAATTGAATTGAAGCTTAAAAGTAAAGTTTGGCAACTTTGTGTTTGGTTTTGTGTATTGGTCAAAACAGGGGATGGTGATAGGTTGGGATTTTAGTTATTTTGAGGTTGCCATTGTGTTCCTTGTGAGAAATTGTATGGGTATAGGTTTTGTTATTGATTTTGGAGTCATTGGACACTTTGGTAGGAAATTGGAAATCTGTCAAGTGTGAGTTCTATTCTGGGCAGTCAGTTTGCACGAATGTGTTGAATGGCCAAATGGTATTGAAAAATTTTGTAACTTTCCCATCTTAAAGTTCACATACCAAGCTTCAAAATGGAATATAATTCATGTCATTTCGTTTTGTGAACTGAAAGTTATGCTTTGCCAAATATTGGGACAAAAATTGGACTCTGTTTTGTAATAGTGTTGAGTTTTGTGTAATTCTGGAATTGTGTGGTGATTTCTAGTAATCGTCTATATTTTTCAAATAAATAGGACTTAAATATCTTTCATTTGGCTTTAGAATCACCTCATTTCGATTTTTCTAGAATTAGTTTTGATTTTTGAAAGTTCAGCCAAGAAATAGGATTTTTCTTGGCCACGGCCAGCGGATTTTGGTTAGCGGCCCAAATGTTTCGGACCTATTTTTTTGCCATTGCCAATGGATTTGTGGGCTGCGGCCAACCCCCAAAAAGGATATTTTAGACTTCCGAAGATGGTTTTTGGTATAGTTGTTTTCCCAACACTTTAGGCATATGTTTGAGCTTTTAGTAGCCACCTAAAGGACATAAATGATAACCAAATCTAGATGTTGTGAAGTCAATTGAGTATTGGAATAGAGTATAACTCTTCGTCCTTAGTTATGCTTCTAGGATTTGACATTTGCCTTACTAGGGGGAGACCGGTGCCAGAATACGCCCGGAAGGACCAAGGTAGTGACTCTTCTCTCATGTTGTGTATGATGTTTTGGTATGCATGACTGATCATGGTTTTGTGAACTGTATGTGCCATGGTCCATTACAATGTAAGCACTTCGGCGGGAGCCATTTAGGGATTGACGCTGGTCATCTCTAGCTCGGCTGTTCAACTACCATTGTAATCGACATAGATCTTTGTGAATCTGACCCGTGGGGCGGTGTGTTGTGAATCTTGCCATGGGCTATGTGTTATAAATCTTGCCGGTATGGCTTGCGTTGTTAATCTTGCCAGTGTGGCTTGTGTATGAAATGCTTTATATGAATCCCAACTATGGTGAAATATATTGTGTGAACTGTTGTGGTGCAATACAATATGAGCACTTCAGCGTGAGCAAACGTAAGGGTGACATGAGTCATACCTGCCCTTACCGCTGTAACTGCTGTTGTAGTTGCTATGTATGGGTTATGATTTACTTTCATGCCTTATTGTTGTGCATACTATGAGTAATTTGATACTACGAGGATTCTTTAGAATCTCACTCTCCAAAAAATAATTTTTAGATAGGGCCGAAGGATCAAAGGAAAAGCAGGTGACGAAGGGTGGTTGAAACTCTGAGCTAGGAGTCTATTTTGGTTTTGGTTATCATATTTTGATTTTGGATATTTTGTTAAGAAGCGATTGTATATATTGGATTTATGGTATAGTTTGTGTAATCCTCTGGATAAGGGAAATAAATTATGGGCATTGTGTCTTGTAGAACCCTTATTTATTAAATGGAACCTGAGTGTGTCGGGAGTTTACATTGCACTCTGATATGTATAAATGGAATCGAATTGTACAGGCTATTTGTATGTTGATTGTTAGTGTGAGACCATTGTTGAATATATTTTAAAAAAGTTTTTTTAAGCCCACTTTTGGAAAAATGAATACTTTATTAAGTCCCAAACTGTATTATGGTCTCTAATTCAACCTAATCACGTTTTATGAACGTAAATCTTGACCTATGGTTGTGAGGGGGTTACACCTCTTATGTCATAAATCTATTTTTGTGGTAATATTAAATTAAGGAATTATGGAGAGATATTCTTTACTCATTCCTTCATCTTTCTCTTCCTTATTTTTGTCCAAGCCTACACAAATAGAAAGAGAGATTTTGAGAAGAACTAGAGAGTTGGAGGAGCTTGAGGAGCCAAAATCTAAAGGTAAGCTTGTGATTTCAAGAGTTTAGGTCCTCTAGCTTGTGCATGAATAGCTTATGTCAAAATTTCTGGAAAAGTATGGTCAGACCAGGTAAAAATGGGCTTAGACAGGGTCCCCAGGGGCATTTTGGTAATTTTATTGTTTTAGACTAATATAACCTACAAAAACACTTTGGAAAAGTCTAAAGTAGTACATAAATGGGTATTAACCTAATTCTTGTACATTTGGAATTTTAGGACCTAATTGATAGCCCGAGCCATTGGAACAAAATTCAAGGAACAATTTTTGAACAAAAGGGGTTTAAGGTAGTAACACTATCTCTCATATATGTATGCCTTTCAATAATGAAACATTTGGAACTAAGAAAAACTGCACATGCTTAGAATGAGAAAAGAAATGGAAGACAGAGCTAAAATGAAAAGTATGACTAATAATAAAAGAAAGTACCTTGATGTTAAGATATATGAGTTGAGTGTTTGTTGGGAAATCTATGCAACAACAGAAGCACAAGGCCTAAGAAGAAAATAGAGGTATGTTTGACGTTATAAACTCCATTGAAGCATGAATAATATTCACATACACAATATACTTACAATTACAAATAAAGTGTACAATTATACATAAAGAAGAGAATTAAATGACTTAATTGTATAATTGAAAGTTATATGAATAAATACTAGAAACAATTTCTTTTGGGAGTTATACGGCATAGTGACAATAACCATAAGGTAAAAACTTAAAAGGCCACAAAATCAAAATATCAATAATTACCAATAATATTTAAATTTGTAAATAAATTGGCACTATATTAAAATTTAAAATGACCAATAATTACCTTTTTGTCTATTTAATTTAAAATAATAATTTCTCTCACAAATTAATCACAATAAATTTAAAAACTAATCAAAATCAAAATCATATAGCCTTCAAGGCTTACAATTATTTCTTTTATCTTTATAATTTGGTCATTTTTCTCCATAACTTATTACTTTAAGCATCATAACTACTTTTCATATTTTTCACAATATTTCATGTTCTTTTTTGCATTACAACCATTTTGATCTTTACTTTTAATAAATTGATACATATTAGTCTATATGACTTTTGGTTATATTATACCATTTTTTTCTATCCATATAAATTCTAGCCATAGTATAACATTTGCTCATAATGTTAATAATACCTTAGAAATGTTATTATTTCTGTGAATGTGGTTCAATAACCAAGACAAAGTAATCTTAATTTTCAGCTATCAATTCCACCAATACAATGCAATCATGTTCATTTTCACTCTTATAAACACATTCTTTGCTTTCAATAGCACATCATCAATTTCTCTAAATATTGATTTTTACGACCATAGCAAAAATCTTGCAAAGCTAAAAAGTTTTTGTTTTATTTATTTAGTTTGATATTTAAACCTTTAGCCTTTAGGGCTTTGATATTTGTAACAATTAAACCATCAAAGTGCCAAAGCTTTTCTTGTCAATCATGTCATTTAATGAAACCAATAGTGTTCTTTTATATAAGAACTATTACAAAAAGTGATGTGACTTCTAGTCATCTGATCACAAAATTAAGAATATTATGGCTTCTAACTTTTTGATAAAATTAAAATATTGTAAAATAAATTAAGTAAATTTAAATTCATGATTAAATATAAACAATAGATAAGCCCATGATCATATAGATCACATTATATTATCATAAATAATACTATTACTCCCTCCAGTTCTATTTATAAACAACTTTCTCTTTCATAGGGTTGATCCCTTTTATAAGAAACTTTCACTTTTTGTCTGAAAATGTAAGCTTCATTTTCCTATTTTACCCTTATTAAATGTTCATGCTCTCTCATATCTTATACTCATTATCTCTCATATTTTTTATCTAATATCTCTCCTATAATCTTTTCATAAATAGGGGCACATATGGAAAAATATGGCGGTTTTGACACATTTATTATTTTTAACTACCAGTTCGTTTTGTGCAATTAAGGGGAAAGTTACTTATAAATGGATCGGAGGGAGTATATATTAATGTAATAATAAACAAATGAAAATAAAAGGATTGACATAATGATATAACAGTGATATATTAATATAAATAAATGAAACATAAATAAAATAACAAAAAAATAATATGAAATAAATAACATAAAATAAAGAAACATAAACAATAAAATATAATATAAAATGTAAATAAAATAGAGAAATATAAATGTCAAATAAGTAAATAAACAAATGAAATGTAAATAAAATGAAATAACATAATATAAAAACATAAAATTTAAAGAATAATAAAGAAATATAAATGTTGCATAATAAGTGATTCCTGGAAAATGATAAATAAAAGTAAAAAAAAAACTTGCGAAGATAATAAGGCAACAATAATCTCTAATCTTAGCCATGGAATCTGATGTATAAAATAATCGATAAAAGAGTCACTTTAATTTTATATAATGAATTAGATTATCCCAGATACGTAAAAGATAACAATAGAAAAGAGAAAAATAAACGGCGTAAAAGAAAAATAATATAGAGCAACAAATTGATAACATAAACTAGAAGGATAAATAGCAAAGAGAATAAACATAAAATATAGTATGAAAATGAGAAAGTTAGAGAGTAGAAGAAATAGAAAACTAGACTATAAACCTTCTGAGCAAACTCGTGCTGATAACATGTTATGAAATCAAGAAAATATAAGATATTGAGATGAAAGATATGAAGAGAGAATTGAAGAGAAAGATGGAGTAATATCTTATTCATTTGGATGCAACAAAAGTGTAGTACATAGTGCTCTGTTTATAGGCCCTCAGTCTCAATCAAAAGTTACATAAAGTAAATAGCAAAGTTAATCCTCATGAGTGCATGCATTGTAACCTTTGAGTTATGAGCATAAAGACTCCTTAAAACTATTCATTAGAGAGGTTGTGGAGTGTAGAAAGTGAAAGGCCAAGAGGCTGGAGTTTATAGACATCCACATCATCTAGTATTTTTACAACATAAGTTTCATTTTTTTATATATTTATTTTTAATGTTATTTATATATTATAAAAAGAATTAAAGGGGAGTAACAATTTTAGACTTCTTGGTACATCAAATTAAACCCCTTGGAGCACCTCACCTTCAATATGTATCCAAAACCATGAGGGGGAAAAATAAAAGCACACCACACCTCTCTAAATATATACTTTCCTATCTTTGTCTCATTTCTCTATTATGAGAAATACGACAAAGCAACACTTCGCTATCATCACTACCATATACACTTCTTAAGCTCTTCTTTATTTATTTCCCTACAGACATATAATAAGTTCAAAATTTAGCAGATGACATAGTCACTACTAGGATACTCTTCTACAGTTCCAACATAATAAGGTGGTGGGGGATAATAAACATGGTTGTAACTAAGAGGAGAGTCACAATGGCTTTAGCTATATTCTCTATCTTTTCTTCTGCTTCCTTCTCAGACTCTTTGGCTGCTCCAATAGACACTATTTTTGTTTGACACAACTTCCTTAGCTTTCCCACTATCTTAACTGGGTCAATCTCTCTTGTTACTATTAATTCCATATACTTCATATCCACGTTCATCGACTCAACTCCTGCAAAACAAAACCAACCAGTTAACTTTTCCCCTTTGCCATAATTAGTTTATCCAAATTTGAATGAAATTGGTTTCAAAACTCTAACCAACATGATTTTTTTGCTTACCCAGAAGATTTAAAACTTAGAATTTGGTGATAGAGATATACCTGAAATGCCTGAGGTTGTTTTCATGACCTTTTCCTTGGTTCTTGTTACGAGTGTAAATGACTATTGAAAAGTACAAGTGTACACTATCGTAAACAAGTAATACAAAAGTGAGTAGAGTATCGTTCCTTCGAGGATTGATCACTAAGTACCAAAATAGGTAATTTTAATTCTATTTAGTCGATCGATTAGTTAATGATTAAGAGTACAAAATAAAAAATGATTAAACATGAGTGCAAATAATATGAATGCAATTATGAGTGCAAATAAAATGATTAAAAGCCCTAGGGGTCAGATTTCACTTAACAAATTTCAGATTGAATCACTTATCTATTCTAGTCCAAATTATTCTCTATGATTGATAGTCGCGTTTTCCTAATTTAATTACTAGCCTCTTCCAAGGTCAAGCAACTTTATAATTAATTGCTAATCCAATATATTCCTATATGAATTTAAGCAATTAATCATGCATTAAGATTTATGAAACTCAATAAGACTATACAACTCATATGAATATATTCTTATTTCATATGCAAGTTAGGGTTTTAATTACAGGATCTACATACATACATCTCCTTCCGGTCTCAACATGCATATTGAAATCATTCAAAAGATGGTCACTTAATTAAAAGCATTAAAAATAATAATCAAAAATCAATCATGAAGGAAAAATTAAAACTAGATTTAATAAATTAAGATTCAATCCGTCATTAGTAAGTTACATTATCACCCTAGGAAAATGAAAGTTTAGGATATGATGAAATTAAAAATAAAATAAAATAAATTGAAAACTTCATAAACATTGCAATAAACTTAATTATTAAATTCTAAAACATAAAAATATAACCACAAGATACATGAAAATGGAAAAATCTAGCCTTCCATATAGGAGGTAAAACCTTCTATGCAGATGGCAACCTATACCATCCATAAAAGAGGACTACCTAAGCCTTCCATGAAGGAGGCATATAAGAAGCAAATACAATGCATTAAATTACTTTAAGATGGTGTATGAGCAGAAGAGAGGAAACTAATGGATATTAAATTGTGTGTGTAATATGTGAGGGAGAGGATTGCTATATATAGGGAAGAATGGAGTTGGTGGGATGGTAGATGGAATAGTGTTGGTGGAATTTCACAGTTTGATGTTCATGAAAGTTGTAGCTCTGGATCTTTGCTTGAAGATGCAATTGGAAACTCCTCATTTCAATATTTGTAGCTCTAGTTATAGTTAAATTAGTGGGCAAATGTCAGACTTGGATAAATTCACGTTCTCAACTTCCAAGCAAAATCAAAACTCTTAGAGATAGAACTAGGTTTTTGCCTCAACATAAAAGTTGTAAAGCTCTTTCTTAGCTTTTTATCCATATAAAAAATGTCTCAATCCGACATCTAGAGCTCTAGATATTTCCTAAAAACTGAAACAGGGTTTGATTTAATATTTTTTAAGAAATTATATTTTATGCCAAAATCATTATTTTTTTAATAATTACACCCAAATTCATTATATTGAGCTCAACTATTATCCACAAAATCATCATATAAAGGAAAATAAATATACACATTTTTTACTTAACAAATTCCCCTATACTAAGCTCTTAGACGTTCTCGTACAAGGAGTGACTAATAAGTGCTTCCAACAAAATCAAGTATCAAGTCATAAGTAAGAATACAATTGAAAAGTAAAGAGATAATAGTATTCATAAATCAATAAAAATATAAACTGGTAATTTTGTTTGAAAATGAATAAATGAAGTTTGTAATTGTGACTCATTCTCCCAATCTCTCAAGTGTTTAAGGGTAAGTGTTTCGCTCAAATTCAACTGAAAAAATTGCACTACCATAGGCTTAGTAAAAATCTCAATCTCCACTACCTAATTCACATGCATAATTCAATTCAAAAGGACTTATCAATGATTGTAATGGGATTAAGGTAAAATGAATGTAAAACGTGATATGAAGAGCTAAATTTAAGAAATTAATAGAACAATTGAAAAACGAGCCAACTTCTAAATAAATCCATTTCATCACAACAACCCATAAATTGAATACTCGATTTTTTTTTCTCTTTTTTTTTCATTTTTCTTCTTATTTTTTTTACCTTTTCTTCCTGCAACTCTAAAGTTGATGATATATACACCCCACACTTGTCAAAAACCCACTTCATAAAAATTTCAAATGCTCTGCTAACCTTTCAAATGAGGTAAAAGTATTTGATATATCATTAAAACACATGTTAATGGGTTGAGAACAAAGAAACAATCAATTAGGCTTAAAGGGGCTTATCAAAGATATAATTGCAAGGTTGGCTATTTGGATCTGGCTAAAAATATGCATACCTTTATCATCTTTGAATGTGAATGTGAAATGTAATCTCAACCAGATTTAAAGTAAGTTATAGAATGATAACTTAATAGGTGAATATTACACACTAGAGAAATAATCATTATAGGTTCAAAAGCCCACTATTAGGGGCTTTCAAACTCAACTCATTCAATCTCAAAATTCATCATCAATTGCAACAATTAGCTGTTCATTCATGTATGAAATCTCTAAATTCAATTGATCTATACTTAAAACTTATATAATTCTTAAGATCATTACAAAGCATCCAAATAAGATGATTTTTTTAAAAATTTTAAAATTTTTAATTTTTTAAATTTTTTAATCATTTTTTTCTAAATGAAAAAAAAAATTGCAGCTGATAAAATGCGTCTCAGGAATTAAGAATAACTCCTTACTCTGCCATTTTTTCCACACCCCATGCATGTAATAGTTTTTACTAACTATATAAAAATATTTTTTTCTTCTCCCCCCAACCTAAATCAGACATAGTACCCAATATCTTCTATAGCTTAGAGAAAGTTTTTTTATAAATAAACACACAATAAAATAAAACCAAAAGATTAAGGAAAGCTACAATCGAAGAGTGGTATCTGAATCCTGCTTTTGACTGCTATCTAAAGATTACCCACCTATTTGCTTGACATATAGATCTGGATTAGTTTCATTTGTTTGCAGTTAATCGAGCAGCTGATCAACAGTTGGGGCAAAATTATGGAATGACAAGTCGCATGGGGTATGAACCCTATTTCCACAACATGATAAAAAAACAATAGATCATCATAAAAACCATTAACATTTAACAATCCTAATGGCTTTTTGTGTTAGTTTAACTTAGTCCAATATACAACGCTAGAAATCCCATCCAACATCTCCAGACCACCAGGTAGAGCGATAAAAGTTTGAGCATGGTAGAACATTCATCCCATTCGTTCAGGTAAACTTGAAACATGTAACTCTTGTCCTAAGGAAAAGGTGATATCTTCCAACTCCTTCACCCTTACAGTTAAACCCTTACTTCTATTAATGGATGCAGAAATGGCCACACTTCCCTTTAGGCCTTGGATGCCTCCCCCATATACAAAGTTGATCTTTCTGGTAGCTAATACAATTTTAAGTTCTTTTGCTACAGTTACAAACTCTCCATCCTTGCCTGAATCAGTTTCACAAAAAATGCAGATAGATGTAAATCTACATTTTTGTGTGATACCCTTTTTCTCTTCTTTTCTCTTAGATCATTTGTGTTTATAAGTGGAAGAGTGCATATTTACAAGTAAAGAGTGCATATTTATACTACTAAAACAGTGACAACAAAATCATACAAATCACGCATTTTTCAAAGAAGTTTAAAAAAATTTCTAACACGAATGATCAGCATAATTTGAGTGAAGAAATCAAACAAAGAGGGTAAAGAAAGTCAAAAGCTGCTGAAAGGATTAGACAGATTAGACAAAAGCATAATTATGTGTAACCCCCCTACCGTAATTATATCCAAAATACGCAATTAAAGTGAACTAGAGACCAATAGATAAACAAAACTCAATTTCAATCCCATCTATCAGACAGGGTTTTCACAAATACCCTTAGAAATCATTTATAACCTGGTCTTACATTCACATTCCGAATACAATTACTAGGCGAAGATAAATCACGTTTAAATATATCAGAGTATGCAATGTAATAATCCCGGTAATCCCTTGTTCCATATATTAATCAAAGCCTTACAACGCACAAGCGCCCAATACAAATTCCCAAATGGGGATTAGACAAAGTTGTTTCCAAATACCAAATTAGTTACTCATCCACATAAACATATCTAGATCCAAATACATAATACTCCCAACAATAATAACCAACACGCAGAATGACAACCCAAAAGAGTCATCGTCGCCCTTGGTGCCTGCTCTATCCTTGATCTACTACCCTATCTAAAAGGTTAGTAGGGGAGGGTGAGATTCAAGAAAATCTCAGTAGGAAAACAATACCAATATGCACGTACGATAAATGTTTAATGCATGACATGCTTACATCACATAACTCATGCTAACACAATGACAAGTTTTTAAGGTCAATGCCTCAAACAACATACTGATGGCCATAGCATAAATTGAAACATAGCTTCAAATTACACATAATCATGCAAAGCAAAGACATACACCAATACACTAATACAAATATCAAATACATGCAGGAGAGATATATTCCCTACCCTTGTTCTTTCCACGTATGCTCCAGATCCGCTTACTCGCGATCAGAACAGATACCAAACCACGACCAGGGCAAATATCAACCCTATAACCAAAGTAAGGACATAGGATTATTCTCTATTCCAAAACCTTACATTCATATCATTTAAAGTTGGTTATCATTAACAACCTTTAGGTGGCTAATCAAAGCCTAATCACATGCCTAAAAGGATTGGTAAAACACTTGACCAAAGACCATCTTTGGAAGTCCAAAATGTCATTTTTGGGGGTTGGCCGCGACCCACAAACCCACTGGCCACGGCTAGACATAACTAATTCTGTTTCTTGGCTGAACTTCCAAAAATCATAACTAATTCCACAAAAATCGAAATGAGGTGATTCCAAAGCCAAATGAAAGGTATTTAAGTCCTCTTCATAGGAAAAATATGGACCTTTACCAGAAATCACCACACAATACCAGAATTACACAAAACTCAACACTGCTCCAAAACAGAGTCCAGTTTTGACATCAAACTTTGGACAGTCATATCTCCCAGATCACAAAACGAAAGCGCACAAATTATATGTCCATTTTGAAGCTTGGGATGCGAACTTCAAGATTGGAAAGTTTCAGAATTTTTAGACATCATTTGCCCAGTAAAAACGTCCACACAAGCAGACTGTCCAGAACAGAGTTTCAAAAGACAGAATTCCAGATTTTGCATCTTGCTTCCAATGGTCCCATTTTCATACCAAACATCATTTCCTTACAAATTTTCATAAGGAATCCATTGGAAACACCAAAACATCGAAATTCACATCACATTGACATGTTATACCATAGCCATAATATGTCACACAATGTCAAAATCCAATGCACCACATTGCAATCCTCTCCAACCAAAGTTCCAAACAAATACCAATGGTCATAAAACACAACAAAAGACCATTTGCAACACACTACATGTTAGAACTGGCTATCACCCAAGAGGGGGGGTGAATTGGGTGTATAATAAAAACTTAAGAACTTTAGAAATCTTTTCGTATCTTAACGAAAGTGGTAAGTATGAAGGTTTATAAATCAGCAATTAGATTAAATAATATATGCTGGAAATATAAGAGTTTAGGGAAGAGAATATGCAAACTGTGATTTATCCTGGTTCGGTCCAATCTGTGATGGCCTACGTCCAGTCCCCAGGCTCCTCCTGAGATTTTCAAATCTACTATCTTCTCCTTTAATCCAGGCACAAGAAAAGCCTTTACAATCCCACAAGTTTAGCCGGGTACTTGTGAAACCTTTTACAAATCTCTCACTGAAATACTCCCCCTTACGGCAAGTCTTACGAGCAGAGCAATCCCGAAGATCTTCCTCTCCTGCTTACTCATGCAAGTCTTACGAGCAGCAACATTCTCTCCTGCTTACACCCCTGTAAGTCTTATGAGCAGCAACGTTCTCTACTGCTTGCACCTTGTAAGTCTTACGAGCAGAATGTCTTACGTCAATTCTCTCTACTGCTTCCCCATAAGAAAATCAACCCTCTCAAGGTCCCTCTACCTTGAGATCAACTCAGAAATATAGATGAAGGTGTTTACAGACTCTCTTACAGAGTAGATATAATACTCACTGAAGTACAATACAAATAATCACTCTCTTAATGAAAAGTAATATTGAAACCGCAGAACAGAGAGTGTATGGGTAGAAGAAGAGGATTCACATTTCTATGTAGTTGCACGCTATCTCAGTTTTTCTCCGTTTTTCTCTGTTTCCTCTATCTTTTTCAGTTTTTCATCAAAGTTGAATGCTATCTCATTTATAGTTGATGAAGATGATGACCATTGTGAGCATTCGTCTGTTGGAGTCATTTTGACCGTTGAGCATATTTGAAAATGAGCTACTGTCCGTTGTGGAACAAAGTGGAGCGTCTCGTTTGAACAGCAGGAAGATTCATTTTGAGCTGTAGTAACGTTGTGGAGCGGGATGTGTTTCAGACAATCTCTCATGGTGGGTCAGTTGCTTGTCGTGGTTGGTAGCCGCCATTCGGTGTGTAATGATGGAGTTCACCGTAGTTGACTTTTATTTGAATCTGCAACCCAAACGTTTAATATCCTGTTTCACACTGCAAAATACTTAATCATTAATATGTTCTTCCTGTGCTCGAGCATAACACCTTGTGCTCGAGCATAACACTTTTAGAAGTGCCAAAACTCATATATAAGTCATCTTAGCTTCGTATTAACCTATTCCAACCATCATTTGATCATAGAAACCTCCGGAATCATTATAGAAACCTCCAATATCACATCTAACAACTTGAATCTTGATATTCATGATAGATCTTCCAAGTTCTTCATTCTTCAATATCTTTCTTCTTGGTTTTCCTCTTGAGAATAATTCTTCATAATCCGAGTAGGCATCTCCTTGACTATCTTCAAATTCTCTTCTTCTTCTTCCTCTTGTTCATTTTCATTAATTCAATCTTCTTCATTCTTTGCTTGACTAATCTACAAAATATGTAACATTAAATATAGTAGTTAGTCAAAGAAATACATTATATAAACTTTTTGCTCTTATCATTTCACATCTATATTTGACATCATCAAAACTAATCATATCTAACACTACACAATGCAATTACTCCATTTCATAATCACATAAAATTAGAGAAAAATTCAAAATTCACAAAACTTAACCAATAACCACAAAACTTAGGTCAAAATGCTTCAAATACTCACCTCTTCCTCTTTCCCAAACTAATTCCTTGTTCTTCATCTTTCCACTTTTCCTCAAGCTATCAAACACCTCCAATCAAGAATCTAAAATCATAGAGATGAAGCTCTCATCACTATGAACAACATTAAATAAGGGTATTTGAGAATTAGAGGACATTATCTCACCTAAACATTGAACTCTTCCTTTCTCTTTCTTCATTGTGCTAGGTGTAACTCTCTTCCTTAATTAGCATAATTATGATTTCGATAACACATAGTTAAAATGGTTTAGAGACCATTGGATAATTCTAAACTTGTTTCAACTTCTTACTTTACAGTAGGGTTTTCACAAAATCTTTCAAAACTTTTCCTTATCCTGGTCTCAATTTCAAATTTCGAATATAATTACTTGTACAGTTAATTCACATTCATACATATTTGAGTGTATAACCAAATTCTCGGCAACTCCCGGGTTTTATACATATATAAGCTAAGGGTTTATAGGTCTCCCCAAGGGGATTACATGACCAAAATCAAATGTAATATTTATATCTCGAAATATACAGTAATCCCAAGTTCAAAACTAGATAACCAACATCCTAAAATTAAATATACCTAAAAGGGTCCTAATCACGCCGGGTTGCGCGATTCTCTTTAGAGCCACTTGCCCTATCTGAAATGTTAGTCATTGGAAAGAATGAGATTCAAGAGAATCTCAGTAGTAACAAATCACTCAGATAGTGCATAAACACATAGCATATAAGGTCATGTTAGCAGCATCACAATGTATCATGGCTCACACCACATGTGACAGCACTAATGGCTGTAAACTCTATACATCAGCTTTCGCTGCGATATCTATAAATTCACAAAATATTCACAAAGTATCACTATGTGTTAGCTTTCACTGCAGTCTCAAAGCATCACAATATATCACAAAGTATTCACAATGCATAACAAACATACATACAATGTTTCACACACAGTATAAAAGAAGAGTAACTACCTTGTCTTTTCCTAACGTTCTTCCGTACCATGGGCTCTCGAGGGCAGAACGAATCCAATAAACCAAATCAGGGATAACCCGTCAATTTCTTTTCCAAGTTCTTAGTTCCGTAGTACTTTAGGTTGGTTATCATTTAAATTCTTTAGGTGGCTATTATAGGCCTAGACATATACCTAAAGGGTTGAGGAAAAACTGCACGAAAGACCCTCTTTGGAAACTCAAAGTGCAAATTTCCAATGGTTGGCTGCGGCCAGCTCAACAGTGGGCCGCGGCCAACAAATGCATAGAAACTCTTTGGTCGCGACCAGTCACCATAGGCCGCGGCCAGAGTCAAGTCAGAAAGTCTTAGGCAGCGACCAGCCCCTCATGGCCATAAGGTTTTGGGTCACGGCCAGCCTTATGGGTCCAGCCAACCTGTGGCATAGACTTCTGGCTGATTTCAATTGGGTATAACTTTGAGTATAGAACTCAAAATGACCCAAACTTTATATGGATAGAAAGCTTGAAATGTGAACTACAATCCTGAAAAATTTCACAATATTTCAATACCATTTGCTAGGTCAAAATACCATGCAAAGTTGGCCTCTTGCATAGCATTCCAGACTTAGCCAATTTTCCAGTTTTTCCAAAAATTCCAGATTTCACCAATTGGCTTCAATGATTCCAAATTTCAAACTAAACACCATTCTTACACCATTTTTGCTCAAGGAATCCATTAGAGTCATCAAAACAATCAAGTTCCCTTTTTCATTGACATGTTACACAATGCCTACCACATGTCACACCAAAAACTCAATCAAGACACCACATTGCAATCCATTCCAAACCAAAATCTCAAACCAACTCCAAATGCACAAAATCACAAAATGACATTAATTCCCACACCAAACATTAACCAATTCACACATTTCAAAATTCACAAAAAATCAAGGAAAAATCACAAAATCTCAAGACTAAACCAATAACCACAATGAATATACCAAAATGTTCCAAATACTCACCTTAACTTCTTCCCAAGGCTAGTTCCTTGCTTCTCTTACTTTCAAATTTCCACAAGTTCTCAAACACTACTAATAAAAAATCGGACACCATAGGAATAAAGCCATCAACCTTATGAACAATATCAGTGAAGATCAGTCGACTACTTAGGGTCAAAACCTTACCTAAAACTCAAGCTTCTTCTTTCTCTTTCTTGCGTGATCTTGGCAACAATGGAGGAGAGGAGAGAGGTGAAAAAATGATGGAGAAATCAGATTTTAGGGTGCAAGAAGGCCCTTGGCTTACTTGAAATGGAGGAGGGAAGAGAGAGTTGCAATTGTTGACTCTTTGACCTCAATCTATGGTTCTTGTGTTGACATGTGTCAACATCTTGTTCCTCCTTCTAAGAACTCACATAAGCACATGCACACACAATCACACACCCCTACTTATTCAATCTTAGCCATTGATATCAATTACCAATGAGTTTCCTCTTCGGTAACTGTCTAATTGGTCAATGAATTTACCATTTTGCCTCTGATTGTCATAACATATACGGTACCATCATCAAGCACATTTCTCATCACAATTCACATCATATACTTCAAAAGTGCTTAATTAACACTAGTTACGCCTCTTTTGAGATCATTAGTCCTTAATTACAATTTAGGATATTTGACTTGGCGTCCATGGAAGACGAAGAGAGAGATGAGAGATAAGGATGATGATCATATTTTTGAGCCAATATGGCCTCTTGGACGTCCAAAGAGGGAGGAGAGGAGAAAGGGAATGTGTTGACAATTTGACTAAGATCCAAGGGTCCAAAACTTGCCAAGTGTCAACATCTTATTCTATCTTCCATGAGCTCACATAAACACACATACACATGATGCCACCCCTTTTGATTTATCAAAAATCAATCTCAACTATTGATCTTAAAGTTACCAATGAGTTTCCTTTTCGGTAACTGACCAATTGGTCAGTAACTTTACCGTTTTGCCCCTGATTATGGCAATTCACATTGAATCACCACCAAACACATCATATCTTTCCATATCACCACATTATGCACCCTCCTTTTATTTTAAGTCAATTTAGAGGTTAATCCATAATTGAACTTAAATACAGGGTTTCGGTGCTGCTCACAAAACATATGAATCACATTTAAATCCCAAATCACATCATATTCTCTAAAAGGGTTATTTATCACTAACCATTTCCACTTTTGGAGTCATTAACCCTTAATCACCATCTAGGATCTTGCTAAACTGGGGCTTAGCAATCCACTTATTTTAGGCTTATTCTCTAGCCTTGAGTCTCAAAATTTGGGGTATTATATTATCTACAGTAGTTATGATTTTGGCTCATATCTTCCTCTGGTTTTACATCCAGTAACGGCATAAACGCTTTCTATGAATCGAGGATTTGCTTCCCATCTAATTTTCTTATAAACTGGAAAACAGGGTCTTTTAACGTTACATACCCAAACAGTAGCGCTTTTTTCTTTGTTGGATATGTCTACTAAATCAAGAATAAAACGATGAACATCACCACTTGGATGTGTCTCAAGAGTTTGAATGATATCATCCAATGACTCCTTACTCAGTCCATCCTTTATGAAATCAATTTTATCTTCTCGATTTATAGAAACCATACCTTTGCTCTTACAGCGCTGATTACATGTCCACCTTGCACATTTATGGCAGACATTCATTCTTTTAGCTCTTCTCTTTTCAGAGTAAGAACTTCCTATTTTTGGCATAGGTTTGATAAATGATTTATGAATCTCACCTGCTAAACATATCTTAGCTTCAATGATCCAGTGTATGTCCTTAGGAAGGCTCAAATGTTTAAATATCTTCATCCTTTTGAGTTGACATCTATAGATCTTCCTGAGCACATCTTTGGGGATGTAGGAAATCTAGTTTTAAGTTTTCTAAGAGATTCCTCCATGTTAACTTGAAATGAAAATGATTAAAACTAAAATTCTCAACGCAGTGTAGAGTGCTTCAGTGTATAAGAAAGAAAAAAGTGCAAGGAAAAGAAGTTTTAGGTTGGCTCCCAAATAGCCGTCCTTCTTTAACGTCTTTAGGCAAACAAAAATCAAACAAATTGACCCCTATTTTTTTCTTTATATTTAATTTTTAAATATTTTATATTTTTTTATTTTTTTATTGTAGCTACTAAAGTGGAATACATCATCAAGGGCTACCAAAAGTCCTACAAAATTAAAACAAAACATCAAACTAAACCTTGGGGCACCCCTAAACAGCGCTAAATTTAAAGTCTTTAGCCAGACTTCTCAAAATAAACTACTAATCCAAAGTATCAAATACCATGATTACCTTGTCTTCATTTCTTTTCAAGCAACAAGGGTTCATACACAAAAAATGATCATTCACGATAATTAATTGTACTTTTTCAATCATAAACAATTTTAAAGTACAATTATTTACTGCAATCAAATAAAGCACAACATGCATATATTCACAAACATCTTTAGGAGCTTCCAAAAATTTAGAGCATCCCACAAAATCCACTTGACTCTCATCAGTAAGAGTCAAGTAGGAGACATAACTTTTGGAACAACAACTTTTGGAACATCAACATTAATATCAACATTAAAATGACAGAAATTAGGTTTCACAACCGGAACCTCTTCTAGACTACACCCACTATTCTCTCCAAAAGTGATTTCAAGTTCCTTATCACATTCCACAAGAGCTAAATTTCATTCAATTCCACATCCTCAACTTCCTCAAAATAATCATCATCAACAAAAGAAGTGGTCATCATGCTCAAAGAATTATCTTGCCTCATAGTTTCAAGCGACGCAACAATTTGACTCATATTTATTCCAATATTTTAGGCATTTTACTCAACTCTAGTGACAAGTTCCTTTTGCTCTCTACTAAATCTCTCTAGCAATTCTACACACTCCTCCCATAATATTTCTAAATTAGATTTTTCCTTATATTCAAGGGTGTGTTCTTCAATATGTAGATAAGAGCAGAAAGGAGGATTAGGACAATACTTGACATATGGATCCAAAGACTCTTGTTGCTCTAAAATTCCACCAGGATAAAAGGAATGATCAAAACAAGTTTGGTTTATAGTGAAATCATCTCTCATATAATGACTGGTAGTGCTATATAGACAATGCTCATAAGAATGACACTCTCCACAATAAGCACAAAAAAAAAACAATTAAAAGGTAAAAAATTTCAACCAACCATTATTTATATTTTCTTCTCTCATTCCATCCACATGCATTCTTAAAAAAGAACCAATATATGACAATTTATCACTGATTGAACCAATGAATGCTGTGAATAATCCTTTGTTTTATTTTTTTTTAATTTTAACATGAAGACCAAATTAGTATTAAAATTACTCGGTATTGATATTAATGACAATAATCCCCGGCAACAGAGCTAAAAACGTGTTATGAGTGTTAATGATCTATTAAAAAGTATAAGTGTACACTATCATAAACAGTAATATAGAAATGAGTAGAGTATCGTTCCCATGAGAATTGATCACTAAGTACCAAAATAGATAATTTTAATTCTATTTAGTCGATTGATTAGTTGGTGACTGAGAGGACAAAATAAAAAATTATTAAATATGAGTGCAAATAATATGAAAGCAACTATGAGAAAAAAGTCCTAGGGGTCAGATTTCACTTAAAAAATTTCGTATTGAATCACTTATCTATTCTAATCCAAATTATTCTATATGATTGATAGTCGAGTTTCCCAAATTTAATTACTAACCTCTTCCAAAGTCAAACAATTTTATAATTAATTGCTAATCTAATATATTCCTATATGAATTTAAGCAATTAATTATGCATTAAGATTATGAAACTCAATAAGACTACACAACTCATATGAATATATTCATATTTCATATGCAAGTTATGGTTTTAATTATAGGATTTGCACACATGCATCTCCTTCCGGTCTCAACATGCATGTTGAAATCATTCAAAAGATGGCTAATCAATCAAAAGCATTAAAAATAATAATCAAAACTCAATCATGAAGGAAAAATTAAAATTAGATTTAATAAGTTAAGATTCAATCCGTCATTTGTAAGTTACATCATTACCTTAGAAAAATGAAAGTTTAGCACATGATGAAATTAAAAAAATAACAAAAAAATTGAAAATTTTATAAGCATTGCAATGAACTTAATTATTAAATTCTAAAACATAAAAATACAATTTCAAGATAGATGAAAATGGAAAAATCTAGCCTTCCATATAGTAGATAAAACTTTCCATACAGGTGGCAACCTATACCATCCATAAATGAGGACTACTTAAGCCTTCTATGAAGAAGGCATGCAAGAAGAAAATACAATGCATTAAACTACTCTAAGATGGTGTATGTGCACTACTACAAAATATGGATTTTATGACCATAAACGACGTCCCTTTTTAGAAAAAGGAAGTAAAAAATAAAGGCGGTGGCATTTTTGTAATTCTGAGTGAGAATTGGATTGCTTTAGGCGTCTCCAATTCAAATAGGAATGTTTAAAGTGTGACTTTTAGAGACTTTAAACGTCCCTATTTGAATTGGAGATGTCTAAAGTAAAAAAAAAAGCTTATTTTTTCTTTTTTACTTTAGATGTCCTCAATTCAAATAGGGATATCTAAAGTCTCTAAAGTCACACTTTAGACGTCCTTGTATAAATTGGGGACATCTAAAGTTTAATTTTTTTAAATCAGGGACGCCCTTTGGCATCCCAAATATATATTAGGGATGCCAAATGGCGTCCCTGATAATATTAGGGACGTCAAAATGGCTTCCTAATAATATATTATCACTAGGACGCGTCCCAAATATATATTAGGGATGCCAAATGGTGTCCTTGATAATATTAGGGACCCCAAAATGGCTCCCTTATAATATATTATCACTGGGACACCATTTTAGGGACGCCAAAATGGCATCCCTAATAATATATTATCAAATGGTGTCCCTAATAATGGCGTCCCTGATTAAAAAAAAAACTTTAGACGTCCCCAATTTAAATAGGGACGTCTAAAGTGTGATTTTAGAGACTTTAGATGTCCCTATTTAAATTAGGGACGTCTAAAGTAAAAAAAAAGGAAAGTTAACTAAACAAATTTAGGCGTCCCTAAATTATATTGGGGACGCCGAAAACAATTTAAATCTGCACTGGGCAATCTTTATTTGTCAGTTTTATAGACCTACACTCATTTTTCTCATTGTCGCTACCACAAGAAGGACTACTACCACCATGCCTTTTAACTCTTGCTTCTTCTTCTTTATATGCTATTTTTACCTTTGCTTCTTCTTTTCTCTCTCTTATTTTCACCTCCAGATTTGTTATGCTTTCTTACTATTTTTTATTATTTTATCTTCTTTCTCTTTTTTCTTTGGGTTTCCCTTCTATTTTTTCTTCTAACTCGTGTTGTTATGGCTTGTAGATCGAGACTCTGAAACATGCTTCATGGCCACGTTCCCACTGAGAAAACAAGGTTCATTTCTTCCTGTTGCTTTTCTCTATTCGTTATTACGAGAAAATAAATTTCAACAATAGAAGGAGATAAGTTTTTTGCAACTGATTCCTCTTATTGTTATCAATTTCCGCCTATGAGATTTCAGCTCTAGAGTTATTAATGTGTAGATTTTGGATTTGGAGTTCAGATACTAGATCTGTAATTTTATTGACGATGATCTGTAATTTCTGGTTTTAAATACTGTTTAGTCCAGATATGTAATATAAACGATTTTTTTTAAAATGCACTTTAGAAGTTCCCATTTTAAACACTTTAGACGTCCCCAATTTAAAATGGGGACGTCTAAAGTGTCAATGTGGCACTTTAGACGTCCCAATTTTATACTGGGGACGTCTAAAGTTCAGACTTTAGGCGTCCTTTGATTTACGAATGTTATTACCATTTTTTACTATATCGCTCACATAAATGTCCCTTTGTTTTCAAACATTAAAAGGCCTAAAAAAGGGATGTTAAAAATGATTTTTGTAGTAATGGTAGAGAAGAGAAGAAAGTAATGGATATGAAATTGTGTGTGTAATATATGAGGGAGAGGATGACTATATATAGGGAAGAATGAAGTTAGTGGGATGGTAGATGAGATGGTAGGTGAAATGGTAGCTGAGATGGTAGGTGAAATGATAGATGGAATGGTAGATTAAATGGTAGGTGAAATGGTAGATGAAATGGTAGGTGAAATGGTGTTGGTGGAATTTCACTATTTTATCTTCATGAAAGTTGTAGCTCTAGAACTTTGCTTGAAGAAGCAAGTAGAAACTCCTCATTTCAATATTTGTAGCTCCAGTTATGGTCAAATTAGTGGGCAAAGACCAGACTTGGACAAATTCACGTTCTCAACTTCCAAACAAAATTCAAAACTCTTGGAGATAGAACTGGGTTTTGGCCTCAACATATAAATTGTACAACTCTTTCTTGCTTTTTTATCCATATAAAGAACGTCCCAATCCGACATCTAGAGCTCCAGATATTGCCTAAAAACTGAAACAGGGTTTGCTTTAGTATTTTTGAAGAAATTCTATTTTATGCCAAAATCATTATTTATTTAACAATTACATCCAAATTCATTGAATTGAGCTCAATTATCATCCATAAAATCATCATATCAGGAAAAATAAATATACAAATTTTTTACTTATCCATTCTTTCACTTTGTAGTTCCACCTTCAACACTATTTTCTGCCAACAAATAAATCATCATAGAACTATATATTAGTCGATGTAAAGGGAATCAATAATATTCATTAGGACTTGGAAGCAAAGGATGTATGAAAGAGTAGGGTCAAGTTCTGACCTTCATCATAATTTGCAAATTACTCCCTTTGGTTTTAATTATAAGATAAAGTTGAATTTTTTAGAGAAATTAAGGAAGCTAATTAAATTTCTTTAGAGTATTTGAATTTATATTTTTGTTCTTCAAACTAATTAGTTTGACAATAAATTAATATATAATCTAAGAATACATAACATATGATATGATTAAGTAACTTATTTAGCTTCCTTAATTTCTTTAAAAAAGTCAACTTTATTTTATATTTAGGATCAGAAGTAGTATATTGTTATGTTGTGTTGAAGCTATTAGTTTCACAATAATGAAAGCGAATGGGATGTTAGCAAGGTTGTGATGAAGAGGAAGATTAGAAGATAAATGGTTCAGTGTGGTGAAGCGAAGATTTATACATGGAAGCTAAATTTATAGATGTGCTAGAGACTCCGAGTCAAAGCAAGTCAAGTCAAGTCTATTTAAAGTCATTGATAGATAAAATATTTGCATATTTATTTTCCCTTATATGATGATTTTATGGACGATATTTATGTTTAATATAATATATTTGGGTGTGGTTGATAAATAAATAATGTTTTTGGAACAAATAGCATTTAAAAATTAAAAAAAGAAAGAAAGTACTGTAGCATTTAAAAATAAAAAAAAGAAAGTACTATAGAAACAGGATCACTGTAGCAGACGGTTAGACTGTAGAGGATGGAAGTTACACTATAGCGGATGGAAGTCACTGTAGCGACGGAAGCATTGTAGCAGCCGCCGGGCACTGTAGCTGTTTGCCGATAGCAGCTGCCAGATCACTATAGCTGTCTACGGACACTGTTGCGGTATTGTAGCATACATTTTTCATTCCTATAAATAGAGATCAATGCCAAGCTCAAATGGGGAAGAGAGGAAGAGAAGCAGAGTTTTCCTTCTCTGACAGGGAGAGGTCCTTCTCTGACTGGGAGAGATCTTTCTCTAACATTTTCGAGTTCTTTGTGTTGTTTTTTAGATTGAATTTCATGTATTGCATGCCTCTATCTTGGAAGGCTTAGGATTGTATTACTTTTTGCATGCCTCCATCTTGAAAGGCTTAGGATTGTATTACATTATGCATGCCGTCTACATGGAAGGTTTTACCTCTTAAATGGACGGCTAGATTTCTTCATTTTTCATGCATCTTTTGGTTGTATATTTATGTTTGAGAATTTAATATTCAAGTTTATACAGTATTTCTAAGGATTTCATTCTAGCTTTATATAATGTCAATTTATTTTGGTTTTGTTTTTAATTTCATCATGTGCTAAACTTTTATTTTCCTAGGGTGATGACGTAGCTTACTAATGACGGATTGAATCTTAACTTATTAAATATAGTTTGAATTTCTCCTTCATGATTGAGTTTTAATTATTATTCTTAATGCTTTTGATTGACTGGCCATCTTTTGAATGATTTCAATATGCATGTTGAGACCGGAAGGAGATACAAATGTGTAGACCCTATAATTAAAACCATGACTTGCATATGAAATAGGAATATATTCATATGAGTTGTGTAGTCTTACTGAGTTCCATAAATCTTAATGCATAGTTAATTGCTTAAATTCATATAGGAATATATTGGATTAGCAATTGATTATAGAATTGCTTGACCTTGGAAGAGGCTAGTAATTAAATTAGGGAAACTCGACTATCAATCATGTGAAATAAATGGGGCTAGAATAGATAAGTGATTCAATCCGGAATTTGTGAAGTAAAATATGACCCCTAAGGCCTTTTCTCATATTTGCTTTCGTATCATCTGCATTCATATTTAATTGCCTTTCTTTTATTCTGTACTCTCAATCACCAACTAATCGATCGACTAAATGGAATTAAAATGACCTATTTTGGTACTTAGTATTCAATCCTCGTGGGAACGATACTCTACTTACTTCTATATTACTTGATTACGACAGTGTACACTTAAAATATTTAATTGATCATCTGCACGCGTATCAAGTTTTTGGCGCTGTTGCCAGGGATTGTTGTCATTAATATCAATACCAAGTAATTTTAATAGTAATTTAGTCTTCATGTAAACATTTTTAAACAAAATTAAAAAAAATGGATTATTGACATCATTCGTTTGGTTTAATTAGTGATAACTTGTCATATCTTGGTTCTTTTTATGGAATGCATGTGAATGGAATGAGACAAAAAAATATAAATGCTGGTTGGATTGAAAATTCTTCTCCTTATAATTGTTTTTCTTGTGCTTATTGTGGAGAGTGTCATTCTTATGAGCATTGTCCATATAGCAATACCAGTCATTATATGATACATGACTTCAATATGACCCAGCCTTGTTTTGATCATTCCTTTTATCCTGGTGAAATTTCAGAGCAATAAGAGTCTTTGAATCCATATGTCAGGTATTCTCCTAATCCTCCTTTATACTCTTATCCATATATTGAAGAACAAAATCTTGAGTATAAGGAAAAATCTGATTTAGAAAGATTAGGTGACGAGTTTATGGAATCAACAGAGAGATTTATCGGAGAGCAAAAGAAAATTGTCACTAGTGTTGAGTCAAGTATCCAAAATATTGGAATATATGCAAGTCAAATTATTGCGTTACTTGAAACTATGAGGCAAGATAATTCTTTAAGCATGATGACTACTTCTTATGTTGATGATGATTTTTATGAGGAGGTTAAGGATGTGGAATTGAATGAAACCTTAGCTCTTATGAAATGTGATAAGGAACTCAAAATCACTTTTGGAGAGAATAGTGGATGTCCAATTGAGGTTCCGCCTGTGGAGCCTAATCTTTGTGATTTTGATATTGAAACTAATGTGGATATTCCAAAAGATGTTGTTCATGTCTCTCCTGTTGAAGTATTGACTCTTACTGATAAGAGTCAAGTGGATTTTATGGGATGCACAAAAATTTTGGAAATTCCTAAATCTGTTTCCAAATACATGCATGTTGTGCTTTATTTGAATTCAGTAAAAAATTGTACTCTAAAATTGTCTATGATTGAAGAAGTACAATTAATTACTTTGAATGATCATTTCTTGTGCATGAACCATTGTTGCTTGAAAAGAAATAAAGACAAGGTGATCCTAGTGTTTGATACTTTTGATTAGTAGTTTATGTTTGGGAAGTCTGGTTGAAGACTATAAATTTAGCGCTGCTTGGGAGGTAGCCCAAGGTTCGGTTTGATATTTTGTTGTGATTTTGCAGGAATTCTGGTAGCTCCTGATGATGTATTCTACTTTGATAGTTAAAAAAAAGTTAAAAAAATTTTTTAAAAAATTTGGTTTGGTCTATCTAGCTAAAGACGTTAAAGAAGAGCGGCTATTTGGGAGGCAACCCCAAAATTTCTTTCCTACTCACTAATTTCTTTCCTACTCTCTCAAACTTCTTTCCTACTTTCTCATTTTTCTTTCCTACTCACCGAAACACACTGCACTACGTTGATATTTTAGTTTTCATCGGTTTCTTTTTAAGTTACCATGGAGGAATCTCTTGCAAAGCTTAAGAACAGGTTTCCCACTCTTCCCAAAGATGTGCCAAGGAAGCTCTATAGCTGTCGACTTGAAAGGATGAAAGCATTCAAGCGTTTGGGCCTTCCTAAGGACATACGCTGGATCATTGAAGCTAAGATACGTTTAGCAGATGAGTTTAATAAATCAATTGTTAAACCTTTTCCAGCAATGGGAAGAAGTTCTTACTCTAAAAAGAGAAGAGCTAAAAGAATGAAGGTCTACCATAAATGTGCAAGGTGGAATTGTGATCAACGCTGTAGGAGCAAAGGTATGGTTTCTATAAATCGAGAAGATAAAATTAAATTTATAAAGGATGGACTGAGTAAGGAGTCACTGGATGATATCATTTAAACTCTTGAGACGCATCCGAGTGGTGATGTTCATCGTATTCTTCTTTATTTAGCAGACATATTCAACAGAGAAAAAGAGCGCTATTGTCTTGGGAATCTGACGTTAAAAGACCCTATTTACATTTTATAAGAAAACTAGATGGGAAGCAAATCCTCGATTCATAGAAAGCGTTTAAGCCGTTACTAGACGTAAAACCAGAGGAAGATATGAGCCAAAATCACAACTACTGTACATAATCATGCTTTTGTTTAATTTGTTTTATTTTTTTTTCTTCTGTAACTTTTGTCTAATCTGTCTTATCTTTTTAGCAGCTTTTATTTAATATGTCTTTTCTTTTTAGTAATGTTTGACTTTCTTTTTTCTTTTTCTTCATGCAAATTACGCCAATCATTCGTGTCAGAAGTTTTTCAAAATTTTTTGAAAAATGCGTGATTTGTATGATTTTGTTGTCGCTGCTTTAGTGTTATATATATGTACTCTTTCATTTGTAAATATGAATTCTTCCTCTTATAAGCATACATGGTCCGAGAGAAAGAAAGAGAAAAAGGATATTTCACAAAAATGTAGATTTACATCTATTTGCATTTATGGTGAAACTGATTTGGGCAAGAAAGGAGAGTTTATAACAGCAGCAAATGAACTTGGAATTGCATTAGTTGCCAGAAAAATCAACTTTGTGTACGGGGGAGGCATCCAGGGCTTAAAGGGAAGTGTGGCCATTTCTGCATCCATGAATGGAAGCAAGGGTTTAAGTGTAAGGGTGAAGGAGTTGGAAGATCACATTTTTTCCTTAGGACAAGAGTTATAGGTTTCGAGCTTGCCTGAATGGATGGGAGTAATGTTCTACCATGGTCAAGCTTTTATTGCTCTACCTGGTGGTTTGGAGACATTGGATGGCATTTCTAGTGTTGCATATTAGGCTAAGTTAAACTATCACAAAAAGCAATTAGGATTGTTAAATGTTAATGGTTTTTATGATAATCTGTTGTCTTTTGTTGATCATGCTGTGGAAACAGGATTCATACCCCAAGTGACTCGCCACTCCATAATTGCTGCACCAACTGTTGATCAGCTGCTTGATCAACTGCAAACCTATGAACCTAAATCAGATCTAATCGTCAAGCAGATAGGTGGGCAATCTTCATATAGCAGTCAGAAGCAGAACCCAGATACCACTCTTAGGTTGTAACTTTCCTTAATCTCTTGGTTTTACTTTATTGTGTGTTTATGTTAAAAAAAAACACCTCCTCTGAGCTCTAGAAGATATTGGGGACAATGTCTGATTTAGGTTGGGGGAGGAGAAAAAAAATTTTTGTTTTTCTATTAGTTAGTAAAAGCATTAGATGCATGGGGTGTGAAAAAAATGGCAGAGTAAGGAGTTATTCTTAACTCCTAAGACACATTTCATTAGTTGCATTTTATTAGGTGCATGATTTTTTTTTATCTTTTTCAAAAAAAAAGTAAAAAAAATTTCATCTCGTTCAAGTGCTTTGTAATGATCTTAAGAATTATATAAGTTTTAAGTAAGGATCAATTGAATTTAGAGATTTTATAGTATGAATGAACAACTGATTGTTGCAATTGGTGATGAATTTTGAGATTGAATGATTTGAGTTTAAAAATCCCTATCCGTGAGCTCCTGAGCCTATAATGATTATTTCTCTTGTGTGTGATATTCACCTATTAAGTTGTCACTCTAGAACTTGCTTTAAATCTGGTTGAAATTACATCTCACATGCACATTCAAAAATGATAAAGGCTTTCATTTTCTTTAGCCAGACCCAAATTGCCAACCTTGCAATTATACCGTTGATAAGCCCCTTTGAGCCTAATTGACTGTTTCTTTGTTTTCAATCCATTAACATGTGCTTTAATGATATATCAAGTGCTTTTATCTTATTCGGAAGATTAGAGCATTTGAAATTTTTTTGAAATAGGCTTTTGACAAAATGTGGGGATGTATCTATTATCAACTTCACAGTTGCAATTAAAAAAGTTTAAAAAAAAAGAGAAAAAAAAGAAGGAAAAAAATTACGAAAAAGAAAAGAAAAGAAAATGTTAAGTGTTTGAATTGTGGGTTGTTGTGATGAGATAAATTTACAAGTAGCCCATTTTTCAATTGCTCTATTTCTTTAGCCTTTCATATCATGTTTTACATTCCTTTACCTTAACCCCATTACAACCCTTAAAAAGTCATTTTGATTTGAATTATGCATGTGAATTAGGTAATGGAGATTAATATTTTTAGCAAGCCTATGGTAGTGCAATTTTTTCAGTTGAATTTAAGCGAAACACTTACCCTTGAACACTTGAGAGATTGAGAGAATGAGCTACAAGTGTGAACTCGGTTTATTCATTTTCAATTAAAGTTACCAGTTTATATTTTCGTTGATTTATTAATATTATGATCTCTTTATTTTTCAATTGTGTTCTTACTTATGACTTGACACTTCTGATTTTGTTAGAAGCACTTCTTAGTTACTTCTTGTCCGAGGACATCCAAGAGTTAAGTGTGGGGGAATTTGATAGGTAAAATATTTGCATATTTATTTTCCCTTATAAGATGATTTTATGGACGATATTTGCGTTTAATATAATAAATTTGGGTGTGATTGATAAATAAATAATGTTTTTGGAATAAATATTATTTAAAAATAATAAAAATATAAAAAATGAAAGTACTGTAGCAACAGGATCACTGTAGCAGATGGTTAGACTGTAGCGGACGGAAGTTACACTATAGCGACGGGAAGCACTATAGCAGCCGCCAGGCATTGTAGCTATTTACCGACAGTCATTGTAGCAGCTGCGGGGCACTAAAGCTATTTGCCGATAGTCATTATAGCAGCCGCCAGATCACTGTAGCAGTCTACGGACACTGTGGTAGTATTGTAGCATACATTTTTCCTTCCTATAAATAAAGATAAATGCCAAGCTCAAATGGGGAAGAGAGGAAGAGAAGTAGAGTTTTGCTTCTCCGACAGGGAGAGGTCCTTCTCTGACCGGGAGAGATCTTTCTCTAACATTTCTGAGTTCTTTATGTTGTTTTTTAGATTTAATTTCATGTATTGCATACCTCCATCTTAGAAGGCTTAAGATTGTATTACATTTTGCATGCCGCCTACATGGATGGTTTTACCTCTTAAATGGACGGCTAAATTTCTTCATTTTTCATGCATCTTTTGGTTGTATATTTATGTTTGAGAATTTAATATTCAAGTTTATGCAGTATTTCTGAGGACTTCATTCTAGCTTTATATAATGTCAATTTATTTTGGTTTTATTTTTAATTTCATCATGTGCTAAACTTTTATTTTCCTAGGGTGATGACGTAGCTTACTAATGATGGATTGAATCTTAACTTATTAAATATAGTTTGAATTTCTCCTTCATGATTGAGTTTTAATTATTATTCTTAATGCTTTTGAATGATTTCAATATGCATGTTGAGATCGGAAGAAGATACATGTGTGTAGACCCTATAATTAAAACCATGACTTGCATATGAAATAGGAATATATTCATATGAGTTGTATAGTCTTACTGAGTTCGATAAATCTTAATGCATAATTAATTGCTTAAATTCATATAAGAATTTATTGGATTAGCAATTGATTATAGAATTGCTTGACCTTGAAAGAGGCTAGTAATTAAATTAGGGAAACTTGATTATTAATCATGTGAAATAAATTGGGCTAGAATATATAAGTGATTCAATCTGGAATTTGTGAAGAGAAATATGACCCCTAGGGATTTTTCTCATATTTGCTTTTGTTTCATCTACATTCATATTTAATTGCCTTTCTTTTATTTTGTACTCTCAATAACCAACTAATCGATCGACTAAATAGAATTAAAATTACCTATTTTGGTGCTTAGTACTCAATCCTCGTGGGAACGATACTCTACTTACTTCTATATTACTTGATTACGACAGTGTACACTTGCACTATTTAATTAATCATCTGCACACGTATCAGTCACTTTAGGGATCATCTCAGAAATAGGCGCGCGAAAACTGAATGAGGAGATTATTTTGAATTATAGTTTGTTTGCTTTTGATTGCATTAATTAATGGTTTTGGCTTTTTTAGGAAGGCTAAACAAAAAAAGTAGAGTCACTTTTCCATGAAGGCATCTTCCTCCTTATGGGTTTTATCCATATCTATCTCATAAGTCATAATACAATGTGAAGAAGCTTATAACCCAACTATATATATATATATATATTGTTGGACTTTGGGTCCAAGTCCGCCCTTGATGGGCCGAATTATTTGATTAAGGACATAAGTGGCCTTATCAAATAATAAATCATTTAGCTTTAATTGTGGCTTGGTAAATAAGTCAGTAATTAATTGTGGGATTGTGAATTAAGGAACAAATTGCCATGATTAAGAAATTGATTCAGAATCAATCAAATTGAATTACTGTCTTGAAGAGCAAGGAATGGTGCACACACCTCCTAATTAGTGGTCACTTTGATCACTAAAAATAGGGTGTGCCTCTACCATTGCAAATCACCACTACCATTGAGCTTTCTGGTAATCCCCTCTTATATACCATCTTGCTTGTTCTGGTGTACTGTTGTGCAACTCCATATTAGGCTCTTGTAGTATAATACTTACGTGGGCCCTCAAACATGGATCCGACTCTACCCGGTACACGTTTCTACACTATATTTAGTGTTTTTATTTCTTCATTAGTATCAGAGCCTACTTGATCTTGTGGCTGTATGCGATATGTGTTCTGTAATTTTTTTAAATATATACATGAATAAGAAAAAAAATGACTACGCCTGCGATATGAATTTCTGCACATGTTCATTATTTTTTATTTGTCTTATTCCACTACTATTCTGTATATTCATGATCTCCGTGTTATTGTTTGAAGCATGCATATGTATATATGAACATGTGCCACTCTCATAGGTCTCTCTCCCTCCCCTTTGTTGCAAAATTCTACCCATTTTCATTTTCTGGTTCACATGCTTGTATCCTCTGCACTGCATTTTTTTTCATTTATAAGCATGATCCTATATCCTAGAAGCATGTCCCTTTATTCTTTAAAGATCATGATTGAATATGCTCTCTCTCTCTCTCTTCTCATTTTTCTTTTCTCTGTGAATTCATTGTTTGTCTCTGGAAACTGTGTGACTCTAAAAATGACAACTTAAAGATATAACTAAGTGCATGGGATCATAAAACATAAGAAGAAAGAGACAAACCGTGCTTTCTGTGTGAATTCGACTGTCATCGATGAGCATCAAGAATTGGGTCTTCAAAAACATGAGCCTCTGTGTGAAAAGAGGTGATGAACGTGAAGTACTCGAGGATACGATTCCAACGGCACCAGAATCGCTTGAAACAGAGGTCAGCAAGGGAGATATAAGGCGCCGAAGCCGGGCAGGTCACAACAGACCCGCCGGCGTGACCCAGCCAGAGGAAGAAGATGACCCAGGGGGGCCAAAACAGCGTCGTTTTGGCTAGAACCCCAAAACGTGCTGTTTCACTAAGTGAAATGACGGTGTTTAGGCACTGGCCAAAACGACGTCGTTTCGGCCAGTGGGGGTGCTACATTTCACCAAGCGAAATGCAGTGTTTCAGGTTCGGAGACCTGAAACCCGATTCAAACGACCGTAGGGCAGTTCAAATGACCCAAACCAGCCCAACTCGATGTCAAAAAAAAATTTTTTATTCATTTGAAAAAGATTTTTTTTGAGACAGCACGCCTATGTGGTGCGTGGGACCCAACCCTAGGTCATATGGGCCAATCAAGGACATCATCGGACTCAGTACACCAAGACAAGTCCACTAGTTTTGACACCGTGTCAAAATCAGGTCCCTAAGACGGCGTGTGAGAGACACGTGCCACCACCCGAGAGTGGAACTTCCCAATTTTCTTTTTTAAATGAATTTTCTCAACCAAAAATCTTCAGGTGGCATGTGGAGGGCATTTTTGGGATTTTTTTGGCCCTAAAAATTTGTAAATTTATGATCTTCAAATTGATATACTGTTTGTCTATTTTTGGAAATTATTCAGAACATTTTATATACATTTTTGAGTGTTTTTTACCCTAAACTATTTAAAATAAGTTCTGAAAATTATTTTTCTTTGTGATGAACAATTATTAGTTAGATATGGCAAGTATACAGACTAACCATTCCTTTGATGGGACTCCCCCTGAATATTCTTCGGTTTCTGATGAAGAAAAAGAGGTGAAGACCTCAAGTGGAGTTGGGAGCACCAACAAGAAGGGTCCTCCTTTGTCACAAGACTCCAACACAACTGACGAGGTGAAGCAAGAAGAGAAAGAGAAGTTCATATTCGATAAGTTTGAAGAGGAAGAGGTCGATAGACCAAGAACTAGCTCTCTAATCGAATCTCTTGCTCGAAAAGATGCTGATAAATATGTTTAAATCAAGAGCGTCTATGGGGTCATTTGTGGATATGGTAGACAAGTCACTAATGCCAGTGACGTTGAGTTCTATGTAAGAGCTATGGTGAAATACTATGAGCAAGTGACAAAGAAGGGTCATCTCCATGGCCTAGGATTTTAGAAAGACGTTTTCAAGAAAGGCATAAACAATATAGATGTAGGAGCTTATAGAGCTAAGGATAGGAAAACCTTTCTAGATTTGGGCATTGAAGTACCTCGTTATTGACACTTGATTATCCATGTTATGGTTTGCTTGTTGTTGAATTTTGTTTTTAATGCAACTTATATGAACCTTTTATGGATTATTGCTTAATGAATAAATTGTTTTTGGACTTATTTATTCTACTTGCTTATAATGCTTTATTTGAGTAGGAGCATATTTTTTTCCTTGAATTGTGTTTTCTTGAAAAAAAATAATTATGGGGATATGTTTAAGTAAGAATAGAAATTAAGAAAAATGAGCGGTAAACTAGAATGAGTGGGATGGGGGTCAACCTAGTTGATTCCTGAACACAAAGCTAGCAAACTCTCATTCTATTAATTTCTACTCTTACTTAAATGAGAGATAGTATCTCAAAATGAAATTGCATACCTAATAAAAATGCATGTCTATGTGATAGAAAAATGGCTCAAATGACAAGCAAGACTTTTGTTGCTGATCTCGTTAGAGGAGACAAGCTGTATGGTGAGAACTTCGGCATGTGGCACCGTAAGATCTCGTATGTCTTAGAGGAACAAGATGTCATGGACATCTTGATCGATGTGCTTCAGCAACCTGATGCTAATGTATCACGAAGGGAACATGATGCTTTTGCAACCTGGAAAAGAAAGAATACCATCACTCGGATCACAATGCTTGCGGCAATGACCGACAATGTGATATGTTAATTTGAAGGACATGTCACTGCCTCTGCCATGTGGACAGCGCTGAAAGAAGAGTTTGATGGTACTTTTGATGCAAGACTCAGGAGAATCACCATCAAGCTTGACAATTATAAGCTAGGTCCAAACACTACCATAAGGCAGCATTTGAGAAAAATGCATAATATGATAAGGGAATTTATCGAGGCAGGAGGAACCATTTCTAAAGCACAGCAAGTGCAAGCTGTTGTTAGTTCACTCCCTGTAAGTTGGGATCACATGAAACACACCATAACTCACAACAATACCATCAAGACTTTTGCTGACGTTGCTCATCACATCCAATTGGAGGATGATCATATGTATGGTACAAAGACCAATGGTCAAGCACTCTTAACTGAAGGAAAAGGAGCTTCAACCCAAAAGCGAATGCCCAATAAAGGCAAGAGACCCCAAAAGAAGAAGGGGAACCCAGGGGCAAAGAAGGATAAGAATGCCTTCAAAAAGAACAAGTAACCTGCAAAGAAGCGAGACCTTTCCAAGGTCAAGTGCTACTCTTGCGAAAAGAAAGGCCATTTTGCAAAAGATGGCCCTGAGAAGAACAAGGTACTATGTGATGACCCTTCTATTTTTTCTTTTGTTTCTAGTACTACCTTTATTACTAAGGCTAATCCTGTATGGGTTGTAGACTCAAGGGCCACAGACCATGTGAGTAGAGACTGTGGGAACTTCATGGAGTTTCACAAGCTACTAGCTAGAAGCAGATGGCTTTACGTTATGAACAATGCAATAGTAGAAGTCAAAGGGATCGGCACCTATGAATTGACTTTACAAGGCGGATGAACTCTAATTTTGGAAGATGTCCTCTATGCTCCGGAGATCTGATGAAACTTCGTGTCTATTATTTCTTTAGTTAAATTCAGTTTTAATGTTAACTTTCATGATCAAGTTGTTGAAATTTCAAATGGGACCGATTATTTCAGATTTGGTTATATTTCGGATGGTTTCTTTGTTTTAATGAATTATGATTTTAATTCTAGTCATTGCTATGCAATTTCAACTAATGATAATTACGATACATGGTACGCCAGATTAAGACACATTGGTCAAGAACGCATGACCAAACTAGCAAATGAAGGATTGCTAGGAGAAGTGTCAAAAATGGAAATGTCTCTATGTGAGCATTGCCTTGATGGCAAAAGCATAAGGAAACCCTTCAAAAAGGCAACTAGAGCAGAACATCCTCTTAAACTGGTACACTCAGATATCTGTGGACCTATGAGTGTGAGGGCATGACATAGATCGTGGTACTTCATTACATTTAGCGATGATTTTTTGTGATATAGACATGTATACTTGATCTCTCACAAGTCTGAAGGTTTAGAATGCTTTAGGAAGTACCTTAATCAAGTTGAAAATCAACTAAAATGTAAGGTTAAAGCCTGAAGAACTGATAGGGGTCGAGAGTATCTTTCAGAACAGTTTAAAACACTCTGCGATGAAAAAGGAATTGTCAGATAGCTGACCATCCCTGGCACTCCTCAACAAACTGGGGTGGCCGAGAGAAGGAATAGAACTCTTCTCTATATGGTTAGGTCAATGATGTCATAAGCTAAACTACCAATTTCATATTGGTGTAATGCATTGTTGACTGTGACATTCATACTTAATCGGGTGCCTTCCAAATCAGTCACTTCTACGCCTTATGAGCTGTGGATAGGCCGTAAGCCGGATCTAAGTGTCTTACGACCATGGGGATTGGCGGCCTACATACACAACTCGTCTCACAAACATGGAAAGTTGGGACCTAGAGGCAAGAAATGTATCTTTATAAGATACTCCGATCAATCAAAAGGATATGTCTTCATTGGTGAAAATGAGGATGGCTCAATGACTGAGGTAAAGTCAAGAGACGCAGTGTTCCTAGAATCATATTTTCCTAGAAGAGGAAGCCTTAACCAAACTGAAACTCTATATGAGAGTGTGGAGTTTGAAGGCACTCCTCAGATCACTGACTTGAGTGGGAGAAATGAGTCATTTTCACAACATGGAAATGATGATCATTCACAGGAAGAAAATCCTGAAGAGCTCCCACTTCTGAGAAGCCAAAGGGATAAGATCCTTAAAAGACACTTCTCCATTGAAGGGGAAGTACACATTATCAATCCAGAAGACAATGAGGAATATCCTAAAAGTGTTAAAGAATCACTAACCAGACCTGCTAAGGAAAAATAGCAAAAGTACTTAGAAGAGGAGATGAATTCCATGAAAGCTAACCAAGTTTAGGAATTGGTTGACCTGCACAAGGCTAGAAGGCAATTGGGAACAAATGGGTTATCAAATATAAATGAAAGGTAGATAGATCAATTGACAAACCCAAAGCACACTTGGTGGCTAAGGGGTACACCCAGTGAGAATGGATAGATTATGAAGATACTTTCTCACTAGTGGTGCATTTTAACTCAATAAGACTTATACTCGTCATAGTGGCAAGCATGGACTTAGAGTTACATCAAATGGATGTAAAAACTGCATTCCTTAATGGAAAACTAGATGAAGAGATATATATAGAGCAGCTTGAGGCTTCATAGAAAAGGGAAGTGAACAAAAGGTTTACAAACTCCTAAGGTCTATCTACGGACTAAAACAATCATCTAGACAGTGGTATCTAAGATTTCAAGAGGCAGTGACCTCATTCAACTTTGAGATGATGGAAGAAGACTACTTTTTCTACATAAAGTAGTTTGGAGATGATTTTGTGATCTTGTCTCTTTAATGAGAAGATATACTCCTAGCCAGAACGAGCCTTAAGGCAGTTAAAACAATCAAGGATTGGTTATCCTTGAACTTTGAAATGAAAGACATGGGTGAAGCAAAATATATCTTGGGGGTCAAGATAAAGAGGAACCGTTCAAAAAGATTGCTATCCTTGTCACAAAAGACATACATAGCGAAGATCTTAGAATAATTCAATATGAGATATTGCAAGCCTATGGATATCCCTGTTGTTAAAAGAGACCACCTCCGCACGGACATGTGTCCTATAGAAGAATCCAAAATAAAGCACATGAAAGGAGTCCCATACTCTAGTGCAGTTGGAAGCTTGATGTACGCTATGCTTTGTACTAGACCAGACATATGCTTTGCAGTCAGACTTGTGAGTTGTTTTCAATCCAACCCTAGAATCAAGCACTGGGAAGCTGTGAAGAGAATCATGAGGTACCTAAAGGGAACCATGGATTACGAGCTATGTTACCAAGGTAGAGATATGCATCTAGTAGGATACTCTAACGCTGACTGAGTGGGAGACATAGATGAACGACACTCCACCTCAAGGTACGCTTACCTCCTAAACAATAGAGCAATTTCCTGGAGCAGCAAGAAATAGACCTGTGTGGCTCTGTCATCCATGGAATCTAAATACATAGCTTGTTCTACCACTATTCAAGAAGATGTATGGCTTAAGGGATTTCGAGAACGTCTAGGAATGAAAGGTAGAAAAGAGGGTCCTATTCTGATACATTGCGATAGTCAAGCCACAATAGCCTATGCTAAGGATCATAGTAGGACAAAGCACATAGACATTAAATATCATTTGTAAGAGATATGATTACTAAGAAACAAGTGACCGTTCAATACCTTTCTACTCATAAGATGTTAGCTGATCCCCTTACGAAGCCCATTGCCAAAAACCCTTTTGTTAAGCATGTAAATGCTTTAGGCATGTGTAGAATGTAATGTATTGAATGTTGTTTTCTCAAAGCAATAAAATGATACATTTTCATTTTTTTCCAAATATATTGTGTATATATTAATGCATAGGCACAAGGTATACAATTCCATATGTCGTACAGGTCAGGAAGGTTGGTTTACTCATATGAACAACTGTCTTCCCACAATTTGTAGGGGCATGGGATGATAAGACGAGCAAATGATCATCATGAGATGGGTAATAAAGATCTTTGCGCTTCAGTTGCCTTAGTTAAACTGAGATGAGATCCGCATGTATATACATACGTCATGGATCAAGGCATGATTACAAATGATGTATCATCAGACCTGTAGCCAGGCAAAGGACTCTTTGTTACAAATGAGGTTCCAAAAGGGATCGATTGTAGAAAGGAAGTTCTGGTTCCAATGCTGAGTGCTTTTGAACTAAAGTCTGTATGGTGAAAGATAAAGATAAAATCGACGTACACCATTGGAAAAACACCGTAGCATGCAATTCATACTACGTGTGCTTAAGAGAATGCCTGCAATATAGGACGTAGGTGAAAGATCCCTGGTTCACTATGGTGTAAGTCCCAGGATGGAAAAATCCTTCAACGATGCCCTCAGGACTTTGGCAGGCATCCTGAAAGCCTGACTTGGGGCTAGCTACTTTATCTGAAGCTTCATGATCACACACGATTCAATCAGACAGCTAAAAGCTAGGAAAACGACCAAAGTCGGAAAAGATCGACGTTTTAGTCAAAAAGGAAGGTTTATCTTGAAGTACAATATTTTGCTGTGGCATCTGTGACATGTCCCTTACATGTTATAAGAAAAACCAGTAAGTATGGATACCATGCAAATAGTAGGCAATCTGGGTCAAGATTAGAAACAAGAGAAACTATGACTTGAGAGGGATCATATATGCCATGAATTGAGTGTATGGACAGACCTAGGGCATATGAGGCAACAATTTACAGGTTCACAAAGGGTGTCCTTAGATGCTGATCCGATATCAAGGATTTCTAGTATCACAAGCACCAAATGTTCTGAAGATGTTGTGCCCACGCGATCACGGTAGGCACCAAGTATGAAACAAGAAGAAGATGTAGTCACATGATTGGTGGCCCATCAAGTGCGAGTGGGAGATGTTAGACTTTGGGTCCAAGTGCGCCCTTGATGGACTGGACTATTTGATTAGGGACATAAGAAGCCTTATCAAATAATAAATCGATTAGCATTAATTGTGGCTTGGTAAATAAGTCGGTAATTAATTGTGGGATTGTGAATTAAGAAACAAATCGCCATGATTAAGAAATTGATTGAGAATCAATCAAATTGAATTACCATCTTGAAGAGTAAGGAAGGGTGCTCACACCTCCTAATTAGTGGTCACTTTAATAACTATAAATAGGGTGTTCCTCTACTATTGCAAATCACCACTACCATTGAGCTTTCTAGTAATCCCCTTATCTACCATCTTGCTTGTTCTAGCGCACTACTGTGCAACTCCATATTAGGCTGTTGTAGTCTAATACTTGCGTGGGTCCTCAAACCCGGATCCGACTCTACCCGACACGCGTTTCTACACCATATTCAGTGTTTTTATTCCTTCATATATATATGACTTTGAAGAAGCTAAGAGCTAAAAATCTGCCACATGTCCAGTATGGGTCAACTATAAGTCAATATGGATCCAACACGACTACGTGTCTAATCCATAGTCTACCGGCTTCTATTGAGTTGCTTGAGTGTCTCGCATTTGGATTTAATTTACGACGACAACATGACTTTTTCTTTGGCCTCTTAAATAAATAGAAAATATATAAATAAGTGAGATTCAATTTATAGTTTGATATAGGATGAATCTGTTATAAAATAAAAAAGTTAGGTGATCGCCAAAAAGAATTTTTTTAACTGCGTCCATTATCTTAATGTGTTTTGTAGACTGTGGTGTAATTTTGCTCTTAAATATTTTTTTAGGAGCAATTTTAAGTTAAGCTCGTCATTAAATCCCAAAATTTCTATCAAGTGAAGGTACATTCAGTAATTTAAAATATTTTTTTATTAGCACTCAACATCTTAAATTAATATTTTTGGTGTAATTTTGCCTATAAAGTATTTTCAGAGTTAAATTTTTTATTGATCTTTTTTCTTATTTTTAGTACTCATGTTCTCTCTTTTTTGTAGCCATAGGTATTCTTCTATTGGAGGCAATTATGTTCAAGGCATTATCAGGCACTAAATTTGAACACCTCTCCCAGAGAGAATTCAAACATTCATTTATCATATTGTGAGGGATTAGCCCCTTCGACTAGACCCAACCTCCATTGATTTCCATATTTTTAATACTCATCTTTAACATTTTTAATAAAGGGAGAATTACACTCAAGTCCAAAGGAAGAAGGAAAATGAAGAAATGGTCCCGTGAAATCGCAAAATAAAAAAATGGTCCCATAAAGTTATGAATGTAGGCTCCTGGAGTTATTAATGAGACTATTTTTTCATTTTGTGATTTTAAGGGACCATTTCTTCATTTTCCTTCTTCCTTGCAACCTGAGTGTAATTCTCCCTTTAATAAAAAGTTTTTCAGTGTTTTTGAGTAGTCATCTCATATATTTTCTAAACTTATTTTCGAAATTTTCAACCCTAACATGTCATTATTTTAAGTACTGAAAACATTTAAAATGATTAATAAAACATATGAAAGATATATATTTGAAACATGTAAGATGTTTTAAAGATTACTCAATTCCCTTCACCAATAAATGGAAGAGTATTCAAGTTGAAGCAAACAACCTAATTGCACAAAAACATTGTTGCATTAATATTTAATCACATATAGTCAAAGTTTTGTCTTCTCGGAGTTCAAACTCTACTTCAATATCCATCATCAATCATTCTTCAGTGTCTCCGATTCAAGCACTTAAATCTTATATTACGTGGTAGTGAGTGGGGAAGAAATGAACACCAAGAATTTGGGAAGATTTTCAAGAGACCCTAAAGAAAAGCACAAGTGAGACCGATCTTAAGTTATATTATATTAATATTTACAAAAATATTACCAATCATAGTTTTTAAATCATTTCTATTTAGAGAGGTCTAAATATGGTAGATCGTGTTAGAGCAAGCGTTTCACCCAAGAGGGGGGTGAATTAGGTGATACTAAAATTTTGTTGGAAATATAAAAAATTGACGGTGAATATAAAGCAATAAAGAGTAAGGAGAAATATCACCGAAGTGTACACTGGGAGTTATACTGGTTCGGCCATAACCACTTTAACCTACGTCCAGTCCTCAGAGCTTCACTGAGATTTTTACTATAACTTCAAAGATTCAGTGGGTTCTTGGCACCTCAGTACAAGCAAGTTCCTTCGCCTGGACACTCGCTCCCCCTTACAAGTTGTAATCCAATCCCAACTCAAGGTTCCACAACCTTAAGTCACCTCAATAACAAATATTGAGTTTGAATGAAATATCTCCCTCACAGAGTGAATAAGAATCACTGAAGCACAGAATTACAAATATGAGTAAAACAGAATAGTGAGCTTGATAATGCATTCATGTGTATGATCTTGTTCTCTTCTTTGTTTGGATGTTCCCATATATATACATGTGTTGGTAATGACTGTTGGAACATTTTCTTCTCGTCCGTTAGAGTGTACGTAGCCACTGTTGACTTTTCAAATTTTTGAAAAATATCCGTTTGTGGTAGGTGGCGGTAGGTGACATTTGAACGTTGCATTTGACTTTCCTTATTTGGTAAGATCTCTTCATTTTTTATCTGTAAATATGCTAAGAATACTAATACAATGAAAGGTTAATCATATAGGAAACAAATCAATGAACATTGGAATGATTTCTAAAGTTCTGGACTTGCATACTCGAGTAGTTACTCGAGTATTCATTTAAGTTTCCTCGAGTACATACTCGAGTATCATCGGGAAAACTTTGATAAACTGTAAGTTAATAAGCAAACATAACATTACTCGGGTAGTGCATGAAGTAAATAAAAATTCAAACCTTTGGAAATACTTGTTTACTCGGGTATTTACTCGGGTATGGCACATTTTTCTTCATAGGTTACTCGAGTAGCAACTCGAGTAAACTTGCAAATAAACTTTAGGTTACTCGATGCTTTACTCCAGTAATGTTGGCAGGATTTCAAGGCTGAGAGCACTTCAAGTTTGATTACCTTGTTACTCGAGTACTTACTCGAGTAAGCATAAATTTTCTGTATAGCTTACTCGGGTAATGACTTAAAGTTCTCTTCTAACTAACTCTACTTACTCGAGTAGTGACTTGAAGTTTTTCTTCTAAATAACTCTGCATACTCTAGTAGTGACTTGAAGTGAAGTGTGAGAAAAGCATTTCATGTTATTCGAGTAATACCTTCAGGTTTTGCTTACCACAGTGAGTTACTCGAGTAGCTCCTCGAGTAACGTTGGCAGGGTTAAAAATGCCAAGAGCAACACATTTCTTGAAATAGAGTAACTCGAGTACAGACTCGAGTATCATTGGCAGGCCGAGAGTAACTGGAAGTCTTTTAGATGATTACTCGAGTAGTTACTCGAGTAACGGTGGCAGGCCGGGAGAAACTCCAAGTGTTTTACCTGGTTACTCGAGTAGCTACTCGAGTAACATTGGCAGGCTGAGAGCAACTAGAAATCATTTACCTTATTACTCGAGTATCATTGGCAGGTTACTTAAAGGTCAATTCTGGTTACTTCAAGATTCAGTCCCATTACTCGAGTACATACTCAAGTAACCCTTTAAAAAGCTTGCCACTGATCAATTTTCTCAGCTTTTTCTCTTGGCCTTTTTTCATTATTCCAATGCTTACTTCAAGTGGTGATTTTACCCTGTTATTACTTTGTTCAAAACTTATTTATTTATCAAATCTTTTCATACCATCCTTTGTTATCATCAAAACATGAGATCTAACATTCTCCCCCTTTTTGATGATGACAAAACTTGGTGATTTTGAACAAGAATTTTTTGAAATTAAGTTTTCAAATAAACACTTCTTGAATTCAATGATAAATTTGAAAACCTTGTTAAGTTAAAATTCAAAGTGTTTTGGAAAAGTTTGAAAACATAACATATTCACCTTGCATACATAATAAACTTCATTAGTCCAATAATGTATCATAATTTAAAAACTTAAATGAACTTGAAATGAAGTCATAACTTAAATAAACTTGCATTAAACTTAAATTTACATTACAAGATGAAAAGTTATAAATTGAAAAGCTCCATAAATCCCATATACACAAAAAGAAACTCAACCACTCCACAAAATCACTCAAGCTCTTCTCTCCCTTTTTGTCTTCATCATTCAAGAGGAGGATGGGAAGGCTTGACAACAAAAATAGGCTTCACAGGTAGAACCAAAGGACCATCTGAACTAGAAGAATCAAAGGATGAAGAATTAGAAGATACTAGTTCAGGAAGATTAAGTGGAGGGATATGATGTTATCTCTGGTAGGAATAGGAGAAGGCTGGTAAACGATCTTAGTGGTGGTCTCAACCTCTGGAGTATGATGATCAGAGGATGAGGGAGAGATTTCCTCTGTATGGGTAGGAGATGGAATAGGTTTAGGAAAGGGTTCAGGCTAAGGTTTAGGTGGTGAATCCTCAATAATGAAATGTATGGTCTCATTGGTTTCAGGGTTATCTACTGAACATAGAATATCTTCGGGTCTTGGCTCAGGTGGACTAGAGACTGGAGGAATAAGTGGTTCAACCTCAGAGTGATAAAAGTCAGATGGGATGTTCTCTGAAGGTGATGGTATATACTTTGGGAATGGTATATGGTCTGGAGATGAAAAAAATCTCATGTGCAGAAGAAGATGGACCGGTAGAAGGTCCGGGACCCAAAGAATCCAATTGTGCCAGAATCAACTTCAAGATCTCACCCTGGGCACGTTGCTCAGCTAGCAACACTTCGTGCCTCTTATCCATCTTCTCAACCAGCTCAGCCAACTTATAATTCATATTGGTTATCAGCTCAGCATTGGTGTTGGCAATGTCCACATGGAATCCCTTGAGCATATTCTCCATAAAATGTTGGAGTGTGGCATTGAGGAAAGAGGGTGAAGAGGTAGTGGCAGCTGGAGCCGAAGACTGAGTGTCATCCATCTTACTTGTCTCAGTCTCGGTCTTCTTATTCTTCTTAGACCCAGATTCCAGAGGACCCTTGAGAGAAATATCAATATTGAGCTTGCCAATCTGATTTCTCCCAACCAGAGTCAATATCTCAATATGCTCTTTGCTCTCTAAGTACCATATTTTATTTTCCTTCAAAATGAGTAAAATAATCTAAGGATATGGCATAGGCGTTGTAACCTCCTGCCTTTAACCACGTAATTATAATTCGATATCACATAGTTCAATTGGTTTAGAGACCGTCGGATAGCTTAAACTCATTTCAAGTTCCTACACTATAGTAGGGTTTTCACCAAAACTTTCAAAAACTCTTCTCTATCCTGGTCTCAATTTCAAAATTCAAATATAATTACCTGTGCAGTTAATTTACATTCACACACATCAGAGTGTATAACCAAATCCCCGACAACTCCTGGGTTCTATACATATATAATCTGAGGGTTTAAAAGTCTCCACTAGGGGATTACATAACCAAAATCAACAGTAATATTTACATCTCCAAAAATAAACAGTAATCCCAAGTCCAAAATAGTTAACCAACAGCCTAACAACACACTCCACAAGATCCTAGCCGCTCCTGGTGGTTCGCTTCTCCTTGGAGCCACTTGCCCTGTCTGAAATGTTAGTCAATGGAAAGAATGAGATTCAAAAGAATCTCTGTAGTAACAAACCACTCATACAGTGTATAAACACATAGCATATATGATCATGTTAAGCAGCATCACAATGTATCATGGCTTTCGCCACAAACAACAGCACTCATGGCTGTAAACTCTAAGCGTCAGCTTTCGCTGCGATCTCAATGTATTCACAAAGTATTCACTAGGCGTCAGCTTTCGCTGCGATCACAAAGCATCACAATGTCACAATGTATTCTCAATGCAACACAAACATACATACAATGTTTCACACAAAGTATAAGAGAGGAGTCACTACCTGGTTCTTTCCGAACGTGCTCTGGTAGGAGTCGTTCACGAACAGGGAAAATATCGAATCCTACAATTCCAAATGCACCATTTAGACACTTCCATAGTGTTTCTTGAGGTTATATGAGTCTATAATGAAAATTTACAAAAATGCCCCGGGGACCCGGCCCGGCCCCGCCGTACCCGGTCCGGTTGCACTTTTCCCAAAATTCTAATCTAGGCTATCCTAACATATTTCCGTGCAAGGAATCCATTTCCGGACTCGGAATTATCAAATTAAATGTAAAATTTCAAATTTACCCTTGGCAGCCCCACTTTAGGGGTTTTAGGGGCGTTTTCGTAATTATGCTTTTTCGGCCTTTTCCGAAAAAGTGACCAACTGTAACCCCACCTAATTTTCGCCCCTGAACTCAATGGAACCATCAAATCATTGAAAATCCAACTCTAAGACCCATTTCTAGGGCTGGCCGAAATTTATGAGTTCTCCGGGGAAAATCGGGGTATTACGATTTCAGCTCCGTAAACGCGTTCCTTTCTACTCCTAACCACTTTATTAACCATTACATTAGGTTACAACTAACATTAAGACCCAATTTGGGCAGCATAACCCCTAGCCCACATCATTTCCAAACTTTAAAACCAATGGCAATCCGGCGAAATTTCACCGATTAAATTGCCCACAGCAGCCAGAATAAGCAATATACGAAAGTTTGGAAGTTACCTCAAGCTCCTTCTAGCTTTTCTCAAGAGTGGCTGAAAACCCTAGCCCCTTGAACACCAAATTTTCTTCTCAAACACCTTAAATAACATAGAAGAGAAGCTTAGGAACAAGGTTATACGCGTTAGGAGCTAGATCGTCGGAGAAATCGGCTTACCTTGCGAGATTTCTCCTCTTTCTCTCTCTAAGAGCTCTCAACTTTCTCTCACTAGTTTCAGCTGGAAATGGCATGAAATGGCTGAAGAAGATGAGCAATTTGATTAATAATCCATGCTGACATCATCTTTTAATGAGTTGATGTCATAATTCCTTATTTTCCCATTTTCGGATTTTCTGGCAGATTTTCTGCCCAAACTTTGAAAAATCATAACTAATTCTAGAAAAATAGAAATGAGGTGATCTCAAAGCCAAATAAAATTTTTTTAAGTCCTCTTCTTAGGAAAAATATGGACCATTATTAGAAATCACCACAAAAATACAGAATTACACAAAACTCAACACTGCTCCAAAACAGAGTCCAGTTTTGATCCCAAACTTTGGACAGACATATCTCCAAGTTCCCAAAACGAAATGGTACAAATTATATGTCCATTTTGAAGATTGGGATGTGAACTTTAAGACTGGAAAGTTTCATAATTTTTAGACACCATTTTCCTATTTAAAACGTCCACACAAATCAGCTGCCCTGTACAGAGAATCAATGGACAGAGTTTTCAACTTTTGCACAATTGTTCCCAATGGTTCCAATTTCACAATAAACACTCTCTCCACATGAATTTTCACAAGGAAGCCATTGGAATCATTAAAATATCCAAATTCTCATCACACATTCTCCAAAAGTGTTTATTCAACAATAATTACATCTACTTTTGAAATCATTAGCCCTTAATCACTTTTTGGGATATTACATTTCTCCCCCCGTAAAATAAATTTCGTCCTCGAAATTTGTCACACAACTTGAGCCATAAACTCTGGATAACGTCCTCGCATATCTGCTTCTGCTTCCCAAGTTGCTTCCCTCTGAGTCATTCCCTTCTAGATCACCTTCACAAATGGAATGCTTCGGTGTCTGAGCCGTCGCTCTTCTCTATCAATGTTCTGTTCTGGCTCTATCGCATATGTGAAGTTGTCTTGTAACTCAACTTCTTCATATTCAACAATATGAGATGGATTCGGCTGATACTTCTTCAGTTGGGAAACATGAAACACATCGTGGAGTCTGCTCAAGTTTGGGGGTAGGGCTACTCGATAAGCAACAGGCCCAATCCTTTCAAGGATTTCAAAAGGACCTATGTACCTTAGGCTCAGCTTCTTTCGCTTGATAGCTCTCCCGATGCCAGTGACTGGTGATACTCTCAGAAATATGTGATCACCAACCTCAAATTCTAGAGGCCTCCTCCTCTTGTCAGCGTAACTTTTCTGTCGACTCTGCGCTGCAAGGAGCCTCTTACGAATGATCCGAATCTGTGCTGAGGTTTGATCAACCAAATCTGACCCATAAAGCTTCCTTTCGGATAATTCATTCCAGCATAAAGGTGATTGACACCGTCTTCCATACAACGCTTCATACGGAGCTATTTGGATGCTCGCATGATAGCTATTGTTGTAAGCGAACTCAGCCAGTGGGAGGAAACGATCCCAACTTCCTTTAAAGTCGAGAACACAAGCTCGCAACATATCTTCCAGAGTCTGAATTGTTCTCTCAGATTGTCCATCCGTTTGAGGATGATAAGCTGTACTGAATCTTAGTTGAGTACCTAAGGCTTTATGCAATGCTTTCCAAAACTTCGAAGTAAATCGTGGATCTCGATCGGAAATGATGTTTTTCGGAACACCATGAAGTTTGACAATCTCTCGGATATAAATCTCCGCTAGTTTATCAGGAGAATAACCAGCATTGGTTGGTATGAAGTGGGCTGACTTCGTTAAGCGATCCACAATTACCCAGATTGCATCATAGTTTCTGATCCTGGGTAATCCCATAACCAAATCCATGGTCACGCTTTCCCATTTCCATTCCGGAATCTCAGGACTCTGAAGTAAACCAGGCGGTCTCTGGTGCTCGATTGTCACTTTCTGACAAGTGAGACACCTTGCAACATATTTGGTCACGTCACTCTTCAAACCCGGCCACCAATACACCGATTTCAGATTCTGATACATCTTGGTCATACCAGGATGAAGAGTATATCAGCTCTTGTGTGCCTCATCCAGAATCTTCTGCCTCAACTCTACCTTAAGTGGAACGTAGACTCTTTTCTGGTAACGAACCAATCCACGAGGCGATATGTCATAGCCTGAAACTTCTCCCTGTTCGATTCGAGTCAGATTGCGCTGTATCCAGTCATCTTGACTCTGAGCTTCTTCAATTTCCGCCCTTAGATCACTCTCCTCTTGAGAAACAGTGTAATTGGCACAGATGATCTGGTTTGTCAAATTTAAATCATGGAAATCTTCAATCAATTCCCTTTCTTGTATCATCATAGCTGCAACGAGCACAGTCTTTCGGCTAAGAGCATCAACAACTACATTTGCCTTACCCGGATGATATTTTATTTCCAGGTCGTAGTCCTTAAGCAATTCCATCCAGCGGCGCTGTCTCATATTCAGTTCTTTTTGATCATACAGATATTTGAGACTCTTATGGTCGCAGTACAATTCCACAGTTACACCATACAGGTAATGACGCCAAATCTTCAAAGAAAATACAATGGCCGCAAGCTCCAGATCATGAGTGGGATAGTTCAATTCATGAGGTCTGAGCTGTCGAGAGGCGTAGGCCACCACGCGTCCCTGCTGCATAAGGACACACCCTAATCCCTGCCCACTGACATCAGAATACACAACATATGTCAAACTGGGATCGGGTAAAATCAACACAGGTGCCGTAGTCAACCTCTCTTTCAGCTCCACAAAACAGTTTTCACATTTCTCATCCCACACAAACGGCTGATCCTTTCTCGTGAGCTTGGTCATTGGCAATGCCATACGGGAGAAATTCTGGATGAATCTCCGATAATAACCAGCAAGACCCAGAAAACTGCGTACTTCCTCCATAGATTCTGGTCTCTTCCAGTCTAGTACTGCTTCTACTTTACTGGGATCCACAGAGACCCCTTCTTGCGAGATAACATGGCCTAAGAATTTCACTTCTGATAGCCAGAACTCGCACTTGCTCAATTTAGCATATAGTTGTTTCTCACGCAATGTAGTCAATACAACTCTCAAATGATGCTCATGCTCCTCCATACTCTTGGAATATATCAGAATGTCATCGATAAACACAACAACAAACTGATCCAAATATTGTCAAAAGATACGGTTCATGTAATCCATGAAAACCGCAGGCGCATTGGTTAGCCTAAATGGCATCACCAAGAACTCATAGTGACCGTACCTGGTCCGAAAAGCAGTCTTTGGAACATCTTCTGCTTTCACTCGTAGCTGATGATACCCTGACCTTAGATCAATCTTCGAAAATACACACGAACCGGATAGTTGATCTAAAAGGTCATCAATTCGGGGAAGAGGGTACTTGTTCTTAATAGTAACCTTGTTCAATTTTCTATAATCGATACACAACCGAAGGCTTCCATCTTTCTTCTTTACAAACAACACTGGAGCTCCCCAAGGCGACACACTGGGTCTAATAAACCCTTTTTCAAGCAAGTCTTCTATTTGTTTCTTTAACTCCGCCATTTCATTTGGGGCCATACGGTATGGGGCCTTAGATATAGAACCAGCTCTAGGCACAATGTCAATAGGAAATTGAACTTCCCTTTCTGGAGGTAATCCACTAAGATCATCCGGAAATACCTCAGGGAATTCATTTACCGCGGGTATACTACTCACAGGTTCACTAATCTCCCCTTGCACAGAGAAGAATACCATATACCCCTGGCAACCCTTTTCAAGATATTTTTCAGCTTTAGCCGTAGAAAGGAAATTCATACTACCATTTACAACTTTGACCCTCTGAGAAGCAGGATATACTATCCTCCTGTTCCCACAATCAAGCATCACATTATTCGCCGTTAACCAATCAAAACCCAAAATGACTTCCAATTGGTAAAGCGGCAGACAAATCAAATCCACAGTAGATTGGTGCCCTTCTACAGTTATGACACAATTTAGACAAGCTTCTGTAGTCAAGGCCTTAACACCCATCGGAGTTGATACTATCAAATCAAATGGTAATTTATGCACATGCAATCCTAGGCGCTTCACGCAATCATAGGCAATGAAGGAGTGACTTGCACCCGAGTCAAACAGAACTTGTAATAAATAGCCACTAAGAAGAATTTTACCTTGTATCAACTTAGGAGATTTATGGGCCTCCTCGTGGGTCATAGCGAATACTCGGCCCTGAGTTTTCGGCCTCTGGTCTGGTCGTGGCTCTTTGCATTCGACAGCAGTATGCCCCACACGTTTACAATTAAAGCATATTATTCGACCATCACAAGTCTTACCATGATGTGACTGATTACAACGAGGACAGATCAAAGGTGTAAAAGGAGTTCTCTGCTGATCACGGCTCCCAGACTGGTAGGGCTTTTTACCACTCCCAGATGAAGGTCCCTATCCCTTTCGCTTCTGTGAAGTACCACTCTTACTAGGTTCACTACGGTGCCCAGTAGCTTTAGTAGGATATACTTCTCTTAAGTTTTTCTCTGTAATCCTGCATTGTTCCACCGCTTTGTTGAACTTGGTGAACTGGTGAGTGATCAACCGTTTCCTCAACTCTCGCCTCATGCCACGAATGAGCATATCTGAACTCCATTCTTCGTCATCCTTGTATCGGAGATAGGAGGAATATCGGGACAAACGGACGAAACGGGACAAATAATCATCAAAGCTCTCAGTGTCCCCTTGTCTAATGTTAAGGAATTCTGTCTCCTTCTCGAGCCGTACTGATTTGGGAAAGTATTTCTTATTGAATTCTTGCTGGAACAATTCCCAAGTCAATGGCACGTTTCTGCTGCGCAGTGTGAGAGAGATATTTCTCCACCAACGGTCCGCATCACCCTCGAGCTTGTAGACTGCTAAGCGTGGCTTCACCTCATCCGGACATCCAAGGACCTCAAATATCTTCTCGAGATGATTCAACCAATCTTCCGCCAGTTGTGGATCAAACCTCCCTTTGAACACTGGAGGCAGATGTTTGCAAAATCTGGTAACCCAAAACTGAAGATCCTTACCCTCTCTTACAGGTACTCCATAAGACTCTTGGTTTGGAATAGTGTGAGGTGGGGACTCCAGCGGTCGTGCTGACCCTTCAGCAGTGTCCTCATGTTGAGTTTCTTCTTGAGTTTCCTCTGGAGTGGACTGAACTGGACCTTCCTTGTTCTTCGCTTTCTCTGCTCTGAGCTCTTCTCTCAGCTCAGTTATCATATCTCTTTGATCCCGGATTAGACCTATCAACTCTTGCATAGGATCTAGTGGATTATCATTGACGACCTCCACCTCTAGGTCTACACGCGGAATATTGGGGCGTCCTCTAGTTTTCTTCATTCTACAAACAACTTGCCCCATTAATTTAGTAGAGATAGTATGCACATATAGTCACAAAACTCATATATATATCCATGTCAATAAAACATACATGTGCATACACAACAATCATTCACAGATATCCCTACTACTATCTAAGGGATCTATCCTAGCTACCTCTACCCTTGCCAGGAACTACAGCTCTGATATCAAAATGTAACCTCCTGCCTTTAACCACGTAATTATAATTCGATATCACATAGTTAAATTGGTTTAGAGACCGTCGGATAGCTTAAACTCATTTCAAGTTCCTATACTATAGTAGGGTTTTCACCAAAACTTTCAAAAACTCTTCTCTATCCTGGTCTCAATTTCAAAATTAGAATATAATTACCTATGCAGTTAATTTACATTCACACACATCAGAGTGTATAACCAAATCCCCGACAACTCCTGGGTTCTATACATATATAATCTGAGGGTTTAAAAGTCTCCACTAGGGGATTACATAACCAAAATCAACAGTAATATTTACATCTCCAAAAATAAACAGTAATCCCAAGTCCAAAATAGTTAACCAACAGCCTAACAACACACTCCACAAGATCCTAGCCGCTCCTGGTGGTTCGCTTCTCCTTGGAGCCACTTGCCCTGTCTGAAATGTTAGTCAATGGAAAGAATGAGATTCAAAAGAATTTCTGTAGTAACAAACCACTCATACAGTGTATAAACACATAGCATATATGATCATGTTAAGAAGCATCACAATGTATCATGGCTTCCACCACAAACAACAGCACTCATGGCTGTAAACTTTAAGCGTTAGCTTTCGCTGCGATCTCAATGTATTCACAAAGTATTCACTAGGCGTCAGCTTTCGCTGCGATCACAAAGCATCACAATGTCACAATGTCACAATGTATTCTCAATACAAGACAAACATACATACAATGTTTCACACAAAGTATAAGAGAGGAGTCACTACCTGGTTCTTTCCGAACGTGCTCTGGCACGAGTCGTTCATGAACAGGGCAAATATCGAATCCTACAATTCCAAATGCACCATTTAGACACTTCCATAGTGTTTCTTGAGGTTATATGAGTCTATAATGAAAATTTACAAAAATGCCCCCGGGGACCCGGCCCGGCCCCGCCGTACCCGGTCCGGTTGCACTTTTCCCAAAATTCTAATCTAGGCTATCCTAACATATTTCCGTGCAAGGAATCCATTTCCGGACTCGGAATTATCAAATTAAATGTAAAATTTCAAATTTACCCTTGGCAGCCCCACTTTAAGGGTTTTAGGGGCGTTTTCGTAATTATGCTTCTTCGGCCTTCTCCGAAAAAGTGACCAACTGTAACCCCACCTAATTTTCGTCCCTGAACTCAATGGAACCATCAAATCATTGAAAATCCAACTCTAAGACCCATTTCTAGGGCTGGCCGAAATTTATGAGTTCTCCGGGGAAAATCGGGGGTTTACGATTTCGGCTCCGTAAACGCGTTCCTTTCTACTCCTAACCACTTTATTAACCATTACATTAGGTTACAACTAACATTAAGACCCAATTTGGGCAGCATAACCCCTAGCCCACATCATTTCCAAACTTTAAAACCAATGGCAATCCGGCGAAATTTCACCGATTAAATTGCCCACAGCAGCCAGAATAAGCAATATATGAAAGTTTGGAAGTTACCTCAAGCTCCTTCTAGCTTTTCTCAAGAGTGGCTGAAAACCCTAGCCCCTTGAACACCAAATTTTCTTCTCAAACACCTTAAATAACATAGAAGAGAAGCTTAGGAACAAGGTTATACGCGTTAGGAGCTAGATCGTCGGAGAAATCGGCTTACCTTGCGAGATTTCTCCTCTTTCTCTCTCTAAGAGCTCTCAACTTTCTCTCACTAGTTTCAGCTGGAAATGGCATGAAATGGCTGAAGAAGATGAGCAATTTGATTAATAATCCATGCTGACATCATCTTTTAATGAGTTGATGTCATAATTCCTTATTTTCCCATTTTCGGATTTTCTGGCAGATTTTCTGCCCAAACTTTGAAAAATCATAACTAATTCTAGAAAAATAGAAATGAGGTGATCTCAAAGCAAAATAAAAGGTTTTTAAGTCCTCGTCTTAGGAAAAATATGGACCATTATTAGAAATCACCACAAAAATACAGAATTACACAAAACTCAACACTGCTCCAAAACAGAGTCCAGTTTTGATCCCAAACTTTGGACAGACATATCTCCAAGTTCCCAAAACGAAATGGTACAAATTATATGTCCATTTTGAAGATTGGGATGTGAACTTTAAGACTGGAAAGTTTCATAATTTTTAGACACCATTTTCCTATTTAAAACGTCCACACAAATCAGCTGCCCTGTACAGAGAATCAATGGACAGAGTTTTCAACTTTTGCACAATTGTTCCCAATGGTTCCAATTTCACAATAAACACTCTCTCCACATGAATTTTCACAAGGAAGCCATTGGAATCATTAAAATATCCAAATTCTCATCACATATTCTCCAAAAGTGTTTATTCAACAATAATTACGTCTACTTTTGAAATCATTTGCCCTTAATCACTTTTTGGGATATTACAGGCGTAGTAGCTTTCCCATATACTCTATATCTCTTCATCTTAGAGAATATGTACTCCCCCAAATCTTTTTGTTCCTTCAGGAGTAAGGAAGCAAACCATCTAAAGTCCCGATCAGAAAAGTGGGTATAGTTGTTGGCCTTATTCACAAGGGATCTAGAGTAGATATACCATAGAACCTTGTGATGATCACACATGTCACTAGGTTTGAAATTCAAAGGGCCTACAAGCTCACCAGGTTTAAGGACAGAGAAAATTTGGTTTGAGTCAAGTTTGGAGTAAATGTCATCTGGTGGGTTCTCTATTCCTAACTACAGGTTGATCCTAGAAGGTGAGATAAGTATCTTTTTGCCTCTAACTGTAGTAGTCATTTCTTCCTCAGCTGAAGTTCTATTTGGTTCATCTAAAATCTCAAGATTACATAAAAGTGTGTGACTACTTTGGTGCAAAAAGGAAGTCTAATAGATAACCAAGGCATAAAAGGTTCTAGAAAGGGACTAAGATCATGCTTCAATACCTCCTAAAGTATTTTGAGGTCCACATAGTGAGTCTTACAGACTTTTATCCTTGAGAATTGAGTGAGATACTTCAGGGACTCCTCTAGCTTGTTGACATTAAACCCCTTTGGAAGTTTGGTGATCTCCTCTTCTGGTAGTTCTGATTTCTTTGAAGACTGACCCTTCTCAAGCTGATCAAGAATGCCAGCTATTGCGTTAGCCACATTCACATCATATTTAGGCTTCTTGGTAGGTTTTAGTGTGAAAGAGGGAGTTGAGGAATCAGAAATTGGAGGAGAAGGAGATTTGGTACTTTTGCCTCTCCCAGTAGAGGTGCTCTTCTTGGATTGAGCCCTTATAACTACTGGCTCTTTGATAACAACACCATTTGGTTTTGGTTGAGGTTGAGGTTTGAGTTGGATTTTTGCTTTCGACCTAGGTGTGACTTTTCTTCTCTTTCTGGGAGGAGAAGAAAGAGGATCAGTGAGTTGTGGAGATCCAAAAGAGTTTATAGGAGTGAGGTTTTTGGTTCTAACCATTTTGAATCAAAGAAAGCTTGAAATTTCAGAAAATAGAGGGATAAGTCACGAGTTAGGGCTGGAAGAATCTGAACAAAATAGGAAGATTTTGGAGCTGAAATTTGATGGGTTTTGACGGAAATCAAGTAAGAAAGAGATTGTGAAAAGTTTTTCAGAGAGGACTGGGTGATTTACTCGAGGAGATTTTGTAGAAATGACCGAGTTTGCGACAGATAAAGACCTATAACCCGACGTTACTCGAGGCCTTACTCGAGTAAATATCATGTTTATTCGAGTCCATACTCGAGTGATCATACAGAAAATTTTCAAAATAATTCATTTAAATTGCGTACTTGGCATGAATAATATTGTAATTATCCATGTTTGTTCCCTCGATCATATTGTAGCCAATTTAGAGCAGATTTGAGTCGTTTCTCATCAAATTGGTGATCTGGACTTGCAGTTACTCGAGTCCTTACTCGAGTAAGCTTCAAGTTTACTCGAGGCTCACCTCGGGTAACCTTTCATTTTCAGTTTGGACTGTTCAGTTCTCACCAATGAACTGTTTGATTCAAATTCCAAGAAACCTGATACGTTACTTTCAGTTTTGTAAGACCATTACTCGAGTAGTTACTCGAGTAAAGTGCGCCTTTACTTCAAGTTGTTCCTCGGGTAATGCTTCTACATACTCCGATGCTTAAATTAGTAATCATCAAAACATTATCAAATATCTTTATCTAACATTATAAGAGACTGAAATAACTTACAATTCATTGGGATTTACCATTCCCCATCCTCTTCTAATATATAGAAATTGATCTTTTTGCAAGAGGTTTGGTGAAAATATCAGCTAGTTGAAGATGAGTAGGGATGGATATCACTTTCACCTCTTTCTTTTGGACATGATCTCTGATGAAATGATGCCTAACATCGATATGCTTGGTTCTAGAATGTTGAACTGGATTTTTTGCCAAGCTTATCGTACTGGTATTGTCGCAGTAGATTGGTATTTCTTTGAGATAAATACCAAGATCTTGTAGTTGTTGTTTTAACCATATCACTTGTGCACAACAACTTGAGACTGCAACATATTCGGCTTCCGTTGATGAAAGAAACACTGTATTTTGTTTCTTGCTGAACCATGATACGAGAGATCCTCCAAGAAATTCTCCTTGTCCGCTGGTGCTCTTTCTATCTGTCTTGTATCCTCCATGATCAGAATCTGAATATGCAACTAGATATTCACTTCTTCCTTTGGGATACCACATACCCAATTCTGGTGTGTCAGCAAGGTATCTAAAGATTCGTTTGACAGTTTCGGCATGTGATTCCTTTGGTGCTGATTGATATCTTGCACATATGCCAACACTAAATTGGATGTCTGGTCTGCTTGCCATGAGATAGAGTAATGATCCAATCATTCCTCTGTATTTTGTGATGTTGTAGTCTTTCCCTCTGACATCAGCATCAAGCAACGTGGTTGAGCTTATAGGTGTGTCCGTTCCATTTACTTCATCCATTCCATCTTCTTCAACAACTCTTTCAAATACTTTGTTTGAGATATGAAGATTCCATTCTTTCTTTGTTTGATTTGCAAACCAAGAAAGAAATTCAATTCTCCCATCATTGACATCTCAAACTCTCCCTGCATTATCTCAGAAAATTCCTTGCACAGAGATTCATTAGTAGCACTGAAAACAATGTCATCAACATATATTTGAACAATTAAAATATCATCACGTTTTCATTTTATAAAAAGTGTTGTGTCAACTTTTCCCCGTACAAAACCTTGATCAATAAGAAATTTACTGAGCCTTTCATACCATGCTCTAGGAGCTTGTTTTAAACCATATAAAGCCTTTTTGAGTTTGAAAACATGCTCAGGTTTAGTTATATCGTCAAAACCTGGAGGTTGTTCTACGTATACTTCTTTTATGATGTAACCATTTAGAAATGCACTCTTTACATCCATTTGATAGAGTTTGAATCCTTTGATGCATGCAAAAGCTAAGAGTACGCGTATAGCTTCTAATCTTGCTACTGGAGCATACGTTTCCTTATAATCAATCCCTTCTTCCTGATTATAGCCTTTGGCCACCAATCTTGCCTTGTTTCTGAAAATAATTACAGATTCATTGAGTTTGTTCTTGAATAACCATTTAGTTCCAATGATCGGATGATCTTTGGGTCGGGGTACCAAATCCCAAACTTGATTTCTTTCAAATTGATTTAATTCTTCTTTCATTCCTATAACCCAATCATTGTTTGATAGGGCTTCATCAATGTTAGAAGGTTCAATCTCAGAAATGAATGCAGAAAAACTTACTTCATTGAAAATTTTATTTCTAGTTTTGATCCCTTCATTCACATCTCCTATGACTTGATCTAAGGGATGACTTTTATTGTATTTCCAGGCTCTAGGTTGTCCTAGTGATTGTTCTTCTTCCTTGGTTTCATCAACTTTTGGAATAAGAGATTTAGAAATAGATTGACCATTTTCTTGATTTAAAACAACTTCTTGTTCTTCATCAATGGTTTTGTCAGAGGTCTCAAATTCATCAAATATAATATGAATTGATTCTTCAACAACACATGTTCTTTTATTGAAAACTCTATATATTTTTCTTCGGTTAGAATACCCTAGGAAAATTCCTTCATCAGTTTTAGAATCAAATTTTCCTAAGTTATCTTTACCATTATTATGAATGAAACACTTACAACCGAAGATGTGTAGATGAGCAATGTTTGGCTTCCTTCCTTTGTACAGCTCGTATGGTGTCTTTCCAAGTTTTGTTCTAATATAGGCTCTATTTGAAATATAGCAAGCTGTACTCATAGCATCAGCCCAGAAAACTTGAGACACGTTTTTTTCATTTAACATTGCTCTAGCCATTTCAGTGAGTACTCTATTCTTACGTTCCACGACTCCATTTTGTTGAGGCGTCCTTGGAGCGGAGAAATTGTGATCAATGCCATTAGTATAAGAATATTCTTTATGATCAATGCCTAATACCTGCAATGGACATACCTTTCTCATTTTGCACTTTCTTGGCAAAAACAATAAATTCTTCAAAGGTTTCATCCTTTGATGATAGAAAGATAACCCATGTAAATCTGGAGAAATCATCAACAATGACCAATGAATATAAGTTGCCACAAGACTTTTTACTCTTGCTGGGCCAACTAAATCCATATGCAATAATTGTAGTGGTCTATTTGTTGAAATCTCATTTTTCAATTTGAAAGATGATTTAGTTTGTTTACCCTTTTGACATGCGTCACAAATCAAATCGTTTTTGAAATTTACTTTGGGTAATCCAAGAACTAAATCCTTTTTGAGTAGTTTGCCTAGTTGATGCATGTTGATATGAGCCAATCTCTTATGCCATAGCCAACTTTCATCAGCATTACTCAGAAAACAATTTTCTGATTCATTTCTACTAATATCTAGGGTATAGCAGTTACCTTCCCTTTTTGCTCTGAGTTTAGCCTTGATATTCTTCTTATCAAGTAGTAAGTCTTTCTTGTTGACAATTAGACATTCCTCTGAATAAAATATTATCTAGTTGTCTTTATCTGCACTTTGACTTATGCTCAGCAAATTGTGACACAAGCCTTCAACATAATATACATCTTTGACTTGTATTCCTTTGTCATTCTTGATTTCACCAATTCCTGCTATCTTTCCGGATTGATTTCCTCCAAATTTTACCTCTCCACCTTTCTTAGGTTGCAATGTGGTAAAACTTTCAAAATCTCCGGTCATATGTCTAGAGCATCCACTGTCTATGTACCACTTGCTATTTTTGGATGCTTTGAGACATATCTGCAATCAAATGACTAAGTCTTAGGTACCCACATCTTTTTGGGTCCTTTTGGGTTAGTACAAATAATTTTCTGAACATATGAGCCTTTAGGTACCCATTTGTAGGTTCCTATGTTTCCTTTCTTCTTATGAATGCATGAAGAGGTATAATGGCCTTTTCTATTACAGTAATTACAAAATGCAAAAGGATTTGATGTATGCACAGAATGCTGAAAGTAATTCAAATATGACTTACCTCTTGCTTTCTTTCTACCTTTCCTTTTATCTGATTTTGGATCATATCCAATTCCAGATCAGTCATTTACAAATCATTGAGCTTTTAAAATAACATTTAGTTGCCATTTTCAATTCTGTGACAAATCTATTGCACATTCAATATGTCTCTCTAAAGGAATTAAATTATTGAACATATCATCGATAATATATAGCACAACACAGTTTACAATGTCATGTACTTATATTATTCTTAACCAGAAAAATAGTAATACTACTAAATTCATGATCAGGAGTATACGTTTGTATCTCCCATCACATAAATATTAGCAACATCACTAAAATTCTGTCAAGAATTATATATATGTACTTTAACAATTCTAACTTTTAGGACTAACAACACCTAAAAGCTCCCACTTGACAAAAAACATATAATAATATAATGAATTATCAACTAAATCATGCTTCATCATAATATAAATAAGACAATATACTCTCTGTAATATATGAAAACATGTTTATAACACATTTAAATATAACAGAAAAATATTGAAATCAACAAATGAATTTTAGAAGTTTTAAAATGATTTAAAACATTCATAAACACACTTAAAATATCATAAACATATATTAATTAGCATCTAAACTGCTCAAATAGCATATCATATTAAAGATAATGAATTTATGGATTTTTAAGAGTAAACAGGGTCTCATTTAGAGCTTGCACACGCCCCTACGCGCCAAAAGAAACAGAAAATTGAAAAAAAAAACAGAAAATACACAAGCATATATTGGCGCGTGTACACCACGCGCCACCTTCCAAAAGGAATCCAGCGACACAAACCGGATCATCAGCCTCTACATGCCGAGAGCTGTCGGAATATGCCTACAATGTGTCAAACAAATATGTCAGGTGGCCTCATGTGCTACATGGCTTTTCTACCCAATTTGTTTTTTCTGGATTCGGGTTCAGCAGTCTGGGCCTCACTTATTGGGCCTAGACTGAATTCATTCTTTTCTTTTTGGTTTTAGGCCTCACTGTTTGGGGCTAAAGGTTGGGCCTGAAATTAACCAATTTTTTTTTAAATTCTCTCGCCCAGACGCCTTTTAAAACAAAAAATCATTTTTTTAATAAACACCGAAACGACGTCATTTTGGAGGCTAGAGGTTGTCTTCAACCTCTAGTTGGGTCAACCTAGACCCGGTTACAGGTATGGATCAGGTCCGTCGACCCGGAACCTTCTCTTCTCCGTATCTCCCCCGTCCGACGTACGTTTTGGGCTTCTTTGGTGTCGTTTTCGATCGTTTTTTTGAGATCTACGCAATGGGACTAATTTCAAATCCTAATTCTCTAATTTTAAAATGACCCAATGCTAAAAGAATTTCATTTTTCATGTTTTCTCTCTGTAAGTTCTTTTATTTTTATGGTTCCTGGCTTCTGGAGTTTACATTTAAAACATATAAGTAGGAACTGGAGAAAACTATATATATAAGCATGAACCAAAACTATATATATATGCATGTAATACGATATATGATTGTCTCTGTTTCATTTATTTATTTTTCTCTTTACTCACATATGATTATATCCAGAGAAAGAATAAAAAAATGCTGACCCCAACATATCATAAAGATTAGGAAAAATCAAGAACCATATATATATTCACACAAACACCAATATCCTTTCTTTCAAACTCACGAAAGAAAACAAAAAACACTCACACACAACGTAAGCAACATGATAATATATATATAGATATTTGAAAATAATAATATGCACATCATATTATCATAATAGAGGTCATAATCTCATACAGGAAAACCTGGCTCTGATACCATGTAAGAATAATTGGGCATACTTGGAGTGCGACCATTTATCTCTTGTACCCACGTTAATCGAATCACAGTTGCGAAAGCGATTATGATGTACAACAAATACACCATGATAGGAAGAAGAGATAAATATAGTAGAGGGAATGGGGAGTCAGTTTGACAAAGTTTCTGTATATTATTTTGAATGTCCTTTCAACTAAATCCCTTTATGCCTATTTATAGGATTCTATGTACCCCTTTCTCTTCTACTAACATGTCCTTCCATCAGAGAGACAAGATATCTTTTTGATTGAGAGATATATTGTTTCCGTGAAACAATACCTCATGTAGAGTCATATTGCATCGGATAAATAACATGACTCTTACATTTTAGAAAATATTACATATATCTACCCAAGCATTTATGTTATTTATACTTTGACCCCAATCCTATTGGGCTTAGGCCCAATCTACCAAGGGTGGACTAGGCTATTTTCCAATATATAATAAGTTCAAAATTTAGCAGATGACACAGCCACTATTAGGATACTCTTCCACAGTCCCAACATAATAAGGAGCTGGTGGATAATAAATGTGGCTGTAACAAAGAGGAGCAGAGACAATGGCTTTCGCTATTTTCTCTACCTTTTCTTCTGCTTTCTTCCAGACTCTTTGGCTGCCCCAACATACACTATCTCTGTGTGACACATCTTCCTTAGCTTTTCCACTACCTTAACCTGGTCGATATGTCCTGTTATAGTTAATTTCTTATCCTTCATATCCATGTTCATAGACTCAACTCCTGAGAAAGAAAACCAAACCAGTCAATGTAAACCCTTTGCTATAACAACCATACATAATAGCTAACCCAAATTCAAATGGAATTGTGTTTAAAACTTGACGACTCACAAGAGTTTGATTTGATTGAAGATATACCTGAAATGCTTGAAGCTGTTTTCATGACCTTTTGCTTGGTTCTTTCACTTTGAAGTTCCACCTTCAAAACCAATTTTTACCAGCAAATAAATCATCAAACATCTCTATTAGATGCAAATGGGGAATCAATGTAATAATATTATTTATTCAGACTGGAAGCAGGGAACTATGAAAGAGTAGGGTGTAGTTCTGACCTTCATCGTCATTTGCGTACTATATGTTGTTGGGTCGAAGCTGACTTCAGAGAAGTGAAAGCTAAAGGAATGGTAGGTTGTGAAAAAGAGCAGGATTAGAAGATATGTGAAGTGAAGATATACAACAGCCAAATTTATAGATCTTTTGGGGACTCCGAGTCAACCCAAGTCAAGTCTATCTATATCTTGATGCGTCGTTTTAAAGTCACTTTAGTGATCATCTCAAAAAACCAAAGGTACATGAAAAATGAAATGAATTATTGATTCTATGCTTTGTTGGCATTAATGGCTTTGGCTTTTTAGAAAGTACGACAAAAAGTAGGAGCAACTTCTCCACTAAGGCAACTTCTTCCTTCTGGGCTTGATCCTCATCTCTCATAATAGTAGTACAACTTTGGTAAGAAGTTTATAACCCAAAAAAACCACTTTGAAAAAGCTTTATGCTAACAATCTGCCACGTGTCCAGTATGGTCAACTAATACTCAGTCTGGACCCCTTACGATTCCGTGTCTTATCCCTAGCCTTCCATTGAGTTACTTGAGTGTTTCGTGGTGCATTCAGACTTCGGACACCAAGATGACTTTTTCTTTTGATGAAATTGTTATGGAATAGAAAAGGTGTAAGCTCAATCAAGCAGCATTTTTCTAACAGCTTATTATCCTAAAATATTTTGTAGTGTACTTTTACTCTTAAAATATTCCTTCAGGGGCAATTTTAACCTCATTACTAACTCCCAAAAGAACCTATAAAGTGAAGGTGCATGCAATCTGTACCTAAAATATTTTTTCATTAGCACTCAACATCTTAAATTGAATTTTTGGTGTAATTTTTCCCTTAAAGTATTTTATGAGTTATATTTTTTATCATTCTTTTTAATATTTTTCAGTATTCATCTTTGACATTTTTAAGTAGTCATCTTAAATATTTTCTAATCTTGCTTTTATGGTCTTATTTAATTATATGGCAGAAAAAGAATATTTTTTTGTCTTATTTATAAGCAACTTCAATAATTTTTTTCAACGTGAATGTCCATTTTTACTCTTAATTTGTTATTATGTAGACTTTTGTTTTCAACGTGAATGTGCTCAATCACCTCAAAGTATGACATCTTCACATAGATAGGATTTCTATCTTTGAAACTCGATACATGCAAAGTATTAGATATAAGAGTTACATTACTGTTTTGCACTTTGCTTTGATCATCTTGCTCTTTGGTGTAGAAGGTGAACCCATTGATAATGTAGCTTTCATAAAACGTCACTTGATTGCTTGTATTGTATACTAAGAACTTCAATTTGGTAGAAATGTATTTAGGATCAGCTCTATACTTGCTAAGGACTTGATTTTTAAACCATATCGTAAAATTTTTATTGTGTTGTTGAGTATATCATCTTTTTCCTTTATATGGATTTTCCCTCTGAATTTGATGCATATGGTTGCAAACATACTCGTCAACCTCCTTGGAGTTGTGCAACACATATATGCGTGCTTGCTCTAATTGTTAATTTAAGATGGTCACAACTTTCCTACTCATCATCCCTTCCCCACCAGTCCTTCCCTCATGCTAAGACATGGGAAGCCCAATATAACTTGCATGTTTAAAGTATGTGGCAGAAAATTTAGCGGCATTTTCAAAAATATATCGTTCAACATGCAACCCTACGAACGACTTCAATTTTTCACAAACCCTTCAATTATCTTCTGACACGTTCAACCAGGTACATCCATCTTAAATAGGCTGGGCTACAAAGTTGTACCTCTCTAACCAAGTGAGTTGTCAAGTAGACTATAATGTCAAAGATGTTGGAGGAAAATACATCTCAAGCTCACACAATGTGTGTACGATTCAGTTTTGCAACCTCAGCAATTTTTAATAGTCTATCACATTAATGGACCATTGGATGGTGCTAAAAGACAAAAAATCACTTTTTCTCTCTCTTATTTCTCCTATTCAGTTTTGTGTATAGGCCAAAGGGAAAATATACACATCATCATCATCTTCCTGATTTCTCATAATCTCTCTCATTCTCTATTTTTTTGGTGATTAAGGTGAAAAGAGAAAGAGAAAGCTTGAATTTTTAGTGAGTAATGATTCTCATATGCTCAAATCCTCTTCATTAAAATTGTTCATAGTGTTAAGAGCTCCATTTTGGTGGTTTCAGAATTTTGAAAGGTGGTAGTTTGGGTGTTAGAGTAAATTGGAAGTTTGAGAATCAAGGTTTTGGTTTTGGCAAAGTGAAGAGGTAAGAATTTGATGCTTTTTGATATATTTATTGTAATTTTTGGATAAGTTTGAGAAATTCTAGAATTTGCCCTAGTTTTGTGTAAATTTTGAATGTATGAATTTCATAGTGGATGATGTTGGAATTAGTTCATTGGGAAGTGATACAAGTATTGGATGTGGTTTTGAATTTTGGAAGTGTGTTGATTGAAATTGGAAGTTGTCTGTGTCATAGAGACCCAAGAGTTAGATTGTGGTTAAAATGGTTTTTGGGTGTTTTGGAGGTTATCAATGTGTTCCTTAGGTAATGTTATGTGGGTATGAGCTTTGTGTGGAGTTTGGGAACCATTGAGAGCAATTTTAACCAATATGGGAATTTCTGTCAGTAGCTGCATTCTGGGCAATCTGATAGCATCACACGAGTGAGGGAGGTCTCACTCGAGTACTATAGTGTGATTTTCCTTTCTCCTTTGTGTTTTGCAAGGGTTTTCATGAAGAAAGCTCAAGTGCACTTCTTAGCCTGCGAGTGATATTAGTGGTCACTCGAGTCAGCATGGGTTCACTCAAGTGATGGAGTGAGTTTACGGTTAGGGTTGCTCTCGAGTCCTCACTCACTAGCTAGTTGTCAAGGATGTGTTCTAATACTCACAAGTGCAGTTTCTCACCTGAGTGCCAAGGGTTGTGCTCAAGTGAGCCTTTTCCTCTAAAGTTGTTTGTGCTCTCGGGTAAGCACTTTCTGTGTTGCACTTTCAGGGACTCGAGTGAATTTGGATTCATCACCCGAGTACGATCCCATATGCTCGAGTGTAGTGAGCACCTTCTGGCCATGGTTGTTACTCACTGTCAAATACTCGCGAGTGAGAGCTGTTCTCACTCGAGTGCAAGTCTCTTATCACTCGAGTGAGGTAATCTTCACTCGAGTGAGTAAGCTAAAATTCAGTGTTCTGCTTCTGAAAAAGGGGTCTTCAAGGTAGTTTTTTCCAACCCTTTTGTATGTGTTTAGACCTATAATGGTCATCCTAAAGAGTTCAAATGATAACCAACTTAGAGTATTATAGAAATAAGAATTGGGAAAAGAAATTGATCGGTTGTCCCTAATTTGGTTATAGAATTTGACATCTGCCGTACTCATGAGCCCATTAAGCCAAGGAACATCAGGAAAGAACAAGGTAGTGACTCCTCTCTTATACTTTATGTAAATGTATTGTATCTATGCCTATCATGCATTGTGTTGCTGCTACTTCTTCATGATACCTTGTGCTTTGTTACGCTTTGTGATACTTTATGCCTTCTGATGCTGCTAGCATTGAGATTATAGCAAAAGCTGGCATTGAGATTACAGCGAAAGCTGGCATAGAGTTTACTGCGAAAGCAGGCATTATGTATTATGATTACAGCTATGAATTTTGTCGTTTGTGGTGTGAGCCATGAATCATTGTGCTGATACTGAACATGATAAACTTACATGCTCTGTGTTCATATACTGTATGAGTGATTTGTTACTACTGGGATTCTTTAGAATCTTATTCTTTCCAATGACTAACATTTCAGACAGGGCAAGTGGCTCAAAAGGAAAGCGGACAACCCGGAGTGGTTAGGATCTCTTAGAGACATTTAAATTTTGGATTGTTGGTTATCTGTTTTAGATTTAGGATTACTATATGTTAATGGGATGCAAATATAATTTTTGGATAAGTAATCCCCATTTTTGGGAAAATTTAAACCCAATATATATACATGCAACCCAGGGTTGTTAGGATTTTAGTTATGCACTCTGATATTTATGAAAGTGAATTAACTTCACAGATAATTGATCCGAAGGTGAATGTGAGACCAGATTAATTATGTTTTTGAACCATTTTTAGGATACCCCATCTTGAAGATGAGGGATTATAAATGTTGTTTTTGTCTTATTGGTCTCTCTTTCACTGGAATTTCATAATCCGGATATAATTATGGTGAGGGGGGTTACATGTATCTTCTCGTAGTAAAGGGTGATAGAATGAAACATCTTTATGGCATATGTTTTGGGTGGAAGCATGTTTTTGGTTGGTAGTATTAGATTCAAAGCCTCGAGCAATGCTGTGAAGCTAGTATTAAACCATCCATTTCTTACCTTTAAGTTGTACAACATCAACATAGTCCTCAATAAGATAAAGTCAATGCACCCCTCATACAATGGTTTCACTGCATCTCCCTTTACTGTTTCCATCATTTTAGATAAATCTCGGAAGTCCTCTTCTAATGCCTTAGTTATATCATCGAGACGGTCGGTGTCAAATGCACTTGGTCGAAATCAGGTGATGCATAACTTCCCATATGTTCAACGACCCCACCTGTTGTACATGAACTTAGGCTTCAACATCATTTCAATGACACCAAGATCAAGCTCAAAGAAGTCAAATAAACAAGATACAATTTTGGAATTTGATGCTCGAATATACATCTTGTTCCAGACCAGCACATATGGATTTGATCATAACTTTCAAAATACAACAAATTTTGAACTTGTTCTTACTGCATTAGAAAGTAGACTTAAAGAAATTTTTGAGGATAGGTTATTTGCTAAATTTGAAGTTAAAATGCATCTATCACTGGTAGGATCACTCTAGTGATATGAAAGTAATCAAAATTTTTCTTACGAGATCACTCAAAAAGCACTCAAGTGACAAACAAAATGGTCATCACTTCCACGGCACTTGAGTGATTCTAGGAGTGATGTTGTTTAAAGTTTTTATCAATGTCTCAGATTTATTTGAAATTCTTCCAAACTCATTTAAATCTTGATTATCTTGTTCATTATTCATGATCATTACTCATCAAGTTTATATGAAGATTATAGGTGATTAAATATTAATTAGAGCTCAATGGCCAAAAAGTAACTTTTTTGTCAGAAGTTTTAATGGCTACTTCCAACAGACTCCAACGGTCATATTTTGTAATGGAAGAAGTTGTGCCTAATGGATCTATGATGATCATCATAAACTATAAAAAGAAGAGCTCTCTAAATAGACAAAGAAGACAAAAATTGCATATAAGACCAAAATTCTGAAACTTTGAATCCATCTCCATCTCATAAACTCTCTGTTCCTCTATGCTCACATAATCCACTTTAGAAAGAAAGAGAGATTATATATATTGTGCTTTAGTGTTCATCTGATTCACTTTTAAGAGAGATGATCAATTGTAATCTATTAATATCTAGAGAGTTTGTATCCTTACGGGGTGTGTAAGGGGGAGTGCTTGCCTCGATGAGAGAGTTCTAAAAGGCTTCACATGTGCCTGACTAAGCTTGTGGGAATATGGTGGTTTTTAAGTACCCGATTTAAACTTGTGGAAGATAGTAGATTGAAAAATCTTAGGAAGAGTCTAGGGACTGGACATAGTCATCAAGGATTGGACCGAATTAGGATAAATTACAGTTTGCATATTCTCTTTCTTAATCTCTTATATTTCTAGCATAACCAATTAAGTTACTTGATTGTGTATTTATGATTTTATTACTTTCTTAATTATTGCTTTCACTGATATGCGAAAAGATTTTTAAAGTTTTTAATTTTTTATCTTACACCCAATTCAACCCATTTTAGATGTCAGCTGGTTCTAGTATTTTGTCTCATCGCCCCCCTTTGGATTCTACAAACGCACCTTTGTCAATAATATATGACAAAATGTGCACAGTTCTTGCCTAGCCTTATTGATGATAAATTTCTTCTAATTGTCTTTGTCTACATCATATGCAGATTACAAAGGACACAATTCAAGTTAACATTTTTTACAAGTAAATAGCAAGTAATTAGGAGGCATATATGTTTTATCTTGACATTATCCAAATAACGTTTGAGTGCTCTTTCTTTCCCTTACCCTAGTGACCCAACGTGATAGGAATATTGGTTCTTGCCGTTAGCCCGAGGTTTGACAGAGCGTGACGGCTTAAGAGCTTGAACATCATGTTCCATACCACATGATATTTTCTACCCTCAGACTTTGCTTTGTTCAGTAATAGTAAGGTTCAGGGCCCCTCCTTACAATATCCCACACTTTTTAATGCCTATTCCTGGGTCAAGTTTCTGGTTTGACAATGAAAAATATTAGTGCTACGGATGTAACCCCCTCCGTAATTATGACTTGAAATACGTAATTAAAATGGATTAGAGACCAACAGATAATCAAAATTCATTTTACAACCCCATCCTTGAGATAGGGTTTTCTCAAATGACTCTCAAAATCCAATTCATCTGGTCTCATATTTACATTTCGAATACCATTACCTCACGTAGCTAAATCTCATTCATATATATCAGAGTGTAAAGCAAAAGTCCTGACAACCCCTGGGTTTCACATTGTAAACTAAAGGGTTTACAAACATATTTACCCCTTGCAATTTCCTATTCAGGGGATTACATATCCATATCCAAATAACATTTAGAAATGTGCAGTAATCCCAACCGAGATATGACAACCAACTAACAACTAAAATAAAGAACTATATGCCCTTGATTGTTTTCTTCTCCTTGAGCCGCTTGCCCTATCTGTTAGTTAGTTAATGGAAAGAATGAGATTCAAAAGAATCTCAGTAGTAACAAATCACTCATACAACATCTAAGAACATAGTATGCAAGTAAATCTTCAAACAGCACATACACACATTGCCTTCCTGGCATTCACATTTACAAACACACATTGCCTCCCTGGTATTCACATATACACAACTTTGCAACATCCAAAATCATCACAAAAACAATGATAAATCAAACATACAATGCATCACATAAAGTATAAGGGAAAGCGTCACTACCTTGTTCTTTCCAAGTGCGCTTCGGCATAAGTTGCTCACGTTCAAGGTAAATATCAAATCCTACAATTCCAAATGCACCATTTAGACACTTTCATACTGTTTCTAGGGGTTATATGAGTCTATAATGAAAATTTACGAAAATGCCCCAGGGAACCTGGCCCGGGCCCAACATACCTGATCTGGCTGCACTTTTATCGAAAATTCTAACCTAGTCTATCCAAACATATTTCCACCCAAGGAATCCATTTCCGAACTTAGAATTATCAAATTCAATGTTAAATTATAAAATTACCCTTAGCAGCCCCACTTTAAGGGTTTCAGGGGCATTTTCGTAAGTATGCTTTTTCAGGCTTTTCTGAAAATGTGAGCAACTGTAACCCCACCTAACTTTCGCTCCTGAACTCAATAGAGCCATAAAATCATTAAAAATTCAACTCTAAGGCCCATTTATAGATATGGCAAAAATTATCACATTCTTTGGGAAAATTGGGGTTTTCGAAACCCGACTCCGCAGATGTGTTCATTTCTATTTCTAACCACTTCATTAACTATTACATTAGGTTATAACAACCATTTGGACCCAATTTTTGGAGCATAACCTGTAGGCCATTTCAATTTCCAAATTTCAAATCAAAGACAATCTGGCAAAATTTTATTGATTAAATTGTCCACAACATCCAAAACAATTAAAGATTGAAGTTTCGGAAGTTACCTTAAGTTTTTTCTTGCTTTTCCTCTTTTAGGCTGAAACCCTAACCTTCCCAAGAACTAAATTTGAGCTTCTAAAACCTTGAATCACATATAAAAGTAGCTTAGGAGCAAAGTTATATGCATTATGTACGAATTCACCAAAGAAATCGACCTACCTTGTGAGTTTTCTTCTCTTTCTCTCTCTAAACTCTCTCAAGCTTTCTCTCTCTATTTTTAGCCAAAATTGATGTGAAATGGCTGAAGAAGATGAGGGAATATATTTTAATACATTATGCTTATGTTATCATTGTGTATGCTTATGTCATAATTCCCATTTTCGGATTTTTTAAAAACTTTAGTAGATTTTCTACCCAAATTTTGAAAACTCATAACTAATTCTAGAAAAATCTAAATGGGGTGATCTTAAAACCATCGAAAAGCTATTTAAGTCCTCTTTAGTAGAAAAATATGGATCCCTATAGTTCATAACAAAAACAATACATAATTTCACAAAAGTCCATACTCCTCCAAAATAGATTCCAGTTTCAATCCCAAACTTTGGAAAATCATAACCCATAGTTCACATATTGAAATGACACAAATTTTATGTCTGTTTTGAAGCTTGGCATGTGAAATTTAAGACTAAAAATTTTCAAAATTTTTAGACACCATTTGCCCATTCAAAAAGTCCATAAAAACCGACTTCCGTGTATAGAGTTTCAATGGACAGAATTTCCAACTTTTGTATAATTGTTCCCAATGGTTCCAATTTCACAACAAACACTCTCCCCACACAAATTTTCACAAGAAAGCCATTGGAATTACTAAAACAACCAAATTCTCATCACATCTGTAATCCCCTACCTTGATAACTGTAATTAAGATTCGAAAATGCGTAATTTAAAGGAATTAGAGACCGACGATTACATTTTTATCAAATCTCTTTTCTAAAATTCATTCAACATGGTCTCATATTTATCTTCCAAATCTAATTATTCTGTGCAGTTCAATCACATTCATACATATCAGAGTGCATAGCCAAATTCTCGGTAACTCCTGGGTTTCATGCATGTATAAACTAAGGGTTGTAAGTTCCAACTAAAGGATTACATGACCAACATCAACGTAATATCTACATTTCAAAAATAAATAGTAATCCCAACTCCAAAATAGATACCAAATGTTAGTCAATGGAAAGAATGAGATTCAATGGAAAGAATCTCTGTAGTAACAAATCAATGGAAAGAATGAGATTCAATGGAAAGAATGAGATTCCTTGGAGCCACTTGTCGTGTCTGAAATGTTAGTCAATGGAAAGAATGAGATTCAATGGAAAGAATCTCTGTAGTAACAAATCAATGGAAAGAATGAGATTCAATGGAAAGAATGAGATTCCTTGGAGCCACTTGTCGTGTCTGAAATGTTAGTCAATGGAAAGAATGAGATTCAAAAGAATCTCTATAGTAACAAATCACTCATACAGTGTATAAACACATAGCATATATGATCATGTTATGTAGAATCACAATGTATCATGGCTTTCGCCACAAACGACAGCACACATGGCTGTAATCTCTATGTGTCAGCTTTCGATGCGATCTCTATGTATCACAAAGTATCACTATGCATCAGCTTGTGCTGTGAACTCAAAGCATCACAAAGTATTCTCAATGAATGACAAACATACATACAATGTTTCACAAACAGTATAAGAGAAAGAGTTATTACCTTGTTCTTTCCGATTGTGCTCTAGCGCAGGTGGATCACGAACAAGGAAAATATCAAATCCTACAATTCCAAATGCACCATTTAGACACTTCCCTAGTGTTTCTTGGGGTTATATGAGTCTATAATGAAAATTTACAAAAATGCCCTCGGGGACCCACAAGAAAAGCCTTTACAACCCACAAGTTTAGCTGGGCACTTGCGAAGCCATTTACAAATCTCTCACTGAGTTATACCCCCTTACACATTGTAAGGTTACAACCGAGTTACTCTCCTTACACACCCCGTAAGGATACAACTTTGATAATGAAAGATTACAGTCAATCTTCTCTCTCAGAAGTGAATAGATGAATACTGAAGCACAATGAAAATAATCTCTCTCTCAAATATACATAATATAGAAAATGGATAAGAACAGAGAGTAGTTGGGTTGGATTAGATGATTCATGATCTTTGCATGTTTCTCATAGGTGTTGCTCTTCGTTGAATGTTTCCATATTTATTGATGAGTTGAGATAGCCGTTGGAAGCATTTGTCCATTAGAGTGGCTTAGCTTCGTTTGACTGTTCTTCGATTTTGAAAAATAGCTGTTGTGAACGTTGTCACTTCGCTTCCGTAAAGTCAGTTTTTCTCTCTTCACATCATTTCTTCATTGCATTCCTGGAGAAATACATTAAACACTAATACAATGAGGTGTAAGAATGATTGGAAGTAAGAAGAGTGAGTTTCATGATTAATCCACTGATTTCCAGAATCTTCAGGACGTTGTTCTATTTTCCTAGGAAGCATTACTCGAGTGGACATCAAGTTTCTTCACAGGTTACTCGAGTGGCTACTCAAATGGCCTTCCATTTTCTGCATAGCTTACTCGGGTAGTAACTTGAAGTTCTCTTCTAAATAACTCTGCATACTCGGGTAGTAACTTGAATTTCTCTTCTAAATAACTTTGCATACTCGGGTAGTGCCTCGAGTGAAGTGTGATAATAACATTGCAGATTAATCGAGTAATCGAGTGTTACTTCAAGTTTTGCTTATCGCAGTGAGTTACTCGAGTAGCTCCTCGAGTAACATTGGCTGGATTGAAAATGACGAGAGCAACTGCAAGTGATCTACATGGTTACTCGAGTAGCTACTCGAGTGACATTGGCAGGCTGAGAGCAACTGGAAGTCTTTTACCTGGTTACTCGAGTACTCACTCGAGTAAAGTCTTTTGTTATCAACTAGTTACTCGAGTGGTGCTTTCAAGTGAATTCTTGATTTTGACTCGAAACATGGCAAATTATATATCATCAGAAAGCCCTTATTATCTATATCGTAATGCAATAAGAGTCAGCTCCAAACACATTATGTACTGAAAGTTATGATCCAAAGAGTATCTACTGTTCTTAGACCATTTCTGAACTCACGAGCCATCACAAGTAGCAACTTCCAAAAGTCATAGCTCTTAGGATATAGCTTTAAATGTGACAATTTATATATCTATGGAAAGCTCTTTGAGTCTACTTTGATCTTGCACCAGTTTTGTTGCAATCCGATGTGTAGTTTAGGAGTTATGTCCAAAATACCAAAGTTGTCCAGGAATATGATGCTGATTCATGTGTCAACTTTCGAAGCTTATATCTCTCTCATCTGAACTCCTTGGAATGTGATCTTGGTGTCAAAAGTTCACGTTGGAAGTCTAGTTTCATATGCCACTAGTCTTAGTTCGATCCAACATGTGGTTGGACAGATATCATCAAAATACCGAACCTCTGTTCTGCCACGAGAAAACAGAGTGCCCATTACTTCAAGTGCCGCCTTGAGTGATTCATTAAGTAACCGAGCATATTTCTCGAGTATCTACTCGAGTAATCTCCTCCAAAATGAGGCAGTGCCCTATTACTCGAGTAATTACTTGAGTAATCATCCCCGTAGGCACTATAACTTCCGTATACATTATTTTAGCTTCGTATTGACCCATTCCAACTTCTGTTTGACCATAGAAACCTCCGATATCACTTCTAATAGCTTGGATCTTGATATTCTCATGTGATCTTGCAAGTTCTTCTTTCTTTAATCTCTTTCTTCTTATTTCTTCAATCTCTTTCTTCTTGTTTTGCCACTTGATAGTCATTCTTCATAACCCAACTAGATATCTTCTTGAATTGATGATCGTTCTTCATAAACCAACTAGATATCTTCTTGAATATCTTCAATCTTCTTCAATCTTTGCTTGATATTCCTATTAGTTCTTGTAAGGCCTTCTTTCTTCAATCCCTTATCTCTTGATTCTCTTCTTAATGATCATTCACCACATATGAGGCATTATAACATCAACCCACAATCGGGTTTATGACTAATCTACAAAATATGCAACATTAAATATAGTAGTTAGTCAATGTAGAAGATAATTATATCATACAAACTTTTTTGCTTATATTTAACATCTATATTTGACATCATCAAAACTATTCATATCTAACAGCTTAGAGTCGGAGTTATACGCGTTAGGAGCTAAATCATCAGAGAAATCGGCTTACCTTGTGCGATTTCTTCCCTTTCTTTCTCTTGTTTCAGGTCTAGAACAGAACGAAAATGGTTGGAGAAAGAAGGCTGATGGTATTTAATATCATATATTATATGATATTTAATTATTGATTAATTTAAACCAATTTCGGATCTTTCAGAAATTCTGGCAGATTTCTGTCCTGAATTGGAGTGATTCCAAAGCCTATGAAACCCTTATTGAGTCTAGATTTAAGGAAAAATATATAATTTTTCTGGATAAAATCACAAAATTCCCAGAATTTCAATCTTTGCATACTGTTCCAGAAAATAATTAATTTCACTGGGCAAAGTTCAAAAATCCATAATTCTTAGCTCAATTATCAAAATGATATAAATTATTTGTCCATTTTAAAGCTTGACATGTGGACTTTAAGACTGGAAAATTTCAGAATTTTTAGACACCATTTGCCTATTTAAAACGTCCATACAAATCGGATGCCTTGTAGAGAGTTTCAATGGACAGAGTTTTCAACTTTTGCACAATTGTTCCCAATAGTTCCAATTTCACAATAAACACTCTCCCCACTCGAATTTTTACAAGGAAGTCATTGGAATCATTAAAATATCCAAATTCCCATCACACATTCTCCAAAAGTGTTTATTCAACAATAATTACATCCACTTTTGAAGTCATTAGCCCTTAATCACTTTTTAGGATATTACAACATCCACACATATTCGGTTTTGAATCACAATGCAACACAACCACTAAATTGCCCAACTTTCCATTTCACTATAATAAGCGACCAACCTCTATTCCAATTCAATTTAGATGTTAATCAACAATTGAACTTAAATACATGGTTTAGGCACTGCTCATAACACATTTGAATCACAATTCACATTGTATTCTCCAAAAGTGTTTATTTATCAATAATCACATCCACTTTTGAAGTCACTAACCCTTAATCACTTTTTTGGAATATTACAATAGTCATTATTGGTGTTGAAGGAATGAGAATTGGCCATTTTAACTAGAAAACATACCCACTCAGTCAGCCATTGAGAACAGAGTAATGGGTTTTCCCAAAAAATATGATGCATGACTTAGGTCAAAACCTCACTAGGCAAGATAAAGTAGAAAAAGGAGCATGGATAATGCAAAATGTAGAAGAGAAATCATACCTAAAAATAAGGAGAATAAAATGCGACCTAGCTAGGGCTCCAAAACAAAAAAGCAAGTTAAGGCAATCAAAGCAACTCACGCGACTATCGGACCAAAGTTCAAAGAAAGTAGCGGAGAATATGGGTCACTTGAAAGCAATTGTCGACGGCCGAAAAAGTATACCAAAGTTGTGGGTTATAAGGATGGTGGTTAACTAATGCTACTAAACTTTAAGTAAGCACCGCAACTGTACGGGCTTATTTGGTCAAAAGCGGTATACCAAACACACACTAAGATATTCACAATGAAATCTCCCAATAATTCACCAAATTGATATCTTATAAAATCTCAAAAAATCGTTTTAAATTAGCATTGATAACTCTCCAATAATATCAAAATATATCTCAAATATATTAAAAATAGGGAGTTATCACAGCCCCACACTTGCATCAAACCTTGTTCTCAAGATTTCAAAAGTTTAAAACAATCAAAAGTTTCAAACCTAGAATAATGCTTTTCTTGCTGAACATGATCAATTACCTATCATTATCTCTAGTTCCTTAAGTACATATGAGGAGTTGAGTTTACTCCATGTGTTGAAGAAACACAAGAGGGCAATAGGGTAGACTTTAGGTGATATTCTAGGTATTAACCCAACTGTATGCACCCACAAAATACTTTTGAATGAGGGTTCCAAACCTGTAAGACAGCCCCAACGTAGACTCAACCCTTTCATCTTAGATACAGTTAAGAAGGAGGTCACCAAACTCTTGAGTGCATAGATCATATATCCTATTTTAGAGAGCGAGTAGGGCAGTGCAGTCCAAGTTGTTCCAAAAAAGAGTGGAATAATAGTTGTGCGAAATGAGAAGAACGAACTCATTCCAACAAGAGTCCAAAACTCTTGGAAAGTTTGTATAGACTTTAGAAAGTTGAATGAAGCAACTAGAAAGGACCACTTTCCCCTCCCCTGTATAGATCAGATGTTAGAAAGATTGGCATGCAAATCTCATTATTGTTTCCTTGATGGTTTTTCTGGTTATTTTCAAGTTCCTATTGCACTAGAAGATCAGGAAAAGACAATATTTACTTGTCCATTTGGGATGTTTGCATACTAAAGGATGCCTTTTGGGTTATGTAACGCTCTTGGGACACTTCAAAGATGCATGCTCTCCATCTTTAGTGACTTACTTGAACAAGGTATTAAAGTATTCATGGATGATTTTTCTATATATAGTAATTCTTTTGAAGAATGTTTGTTGAATTTGGAGAGAGCATTAGAAAAGTGTGTGCAAAAGAACCTTGTGCTAAATTTTGATAAATGCTACTTCATGGTAGATCATGGAATAGTCTTACGCCACTTGATAAGTAAGAAGGGTATAGAAGTTGACAAATCTAAAATTGAAGTAATTTCATCTCTTCCATATCCCTTTAACTTAAGGGCCTGTTTGGTTTAATGGGAGGGGATGGGATGGGAGGGGATGGATGGGAGGGGATGGAATGGGAGGAGGGAGAATCACCTTGTTTGGTTTGTTTGGAGGGGGAGGAAGGGAAAGGTTTTTTAATGATCCTTTGTTTGGTTTAAGAGGGGAGGGGAGGGAAGATAATATTTAATTTACCATTTTATCCTTAAACATTAGTTTATATATTTTTCCTTATATAAATTATTTAAATTAGTTTACACCTCAATATGAATTATATAATTTATAAAAAAAAGATGAAGATATAAAATAGAAATAGTTTTCAATTTCCCTCAACTTAATTTCTTATTATATGAATATTCCAGTAATTATCATATTAAATTAAATGAAAAATTCCTTCTATTGAAAAACAATGCAGAGGAGTTGCAAAAAAAAAAAAAAATTCATGCGCTCACACTTGTATTATGGATTTATGGATAACTCTGGTAAAAAAAACAAAGATTTATAGATAACATTTTACAGTCGAATTCACCAGTGAAAATATCATCGCCAAAATTATATTTTAATCGCCATTCATTCCACTGGAGATATTTATACTCATGATTTGGTTGAACTACAAGGTTGGAAAAAAACACACACAAGCGTGAAACACTGGAGATGATAAAAGAAGTTATATTTTTATTGAAGACTCATAGAATATAATTAGGAATATGAAAAGATTATAGGGGTAAAATAGTCTCAAATTTTTTGCTCCCTCCAAAACCCCCCAATTTGGAGGGAGCCAATTTGAGGGAGTGCGAGGGATTTGGAACCCCTTTTTTGGGGCCCCTCCCCTCTTACTTTTCATACCAAACAAGGGGAGGGGCTCATTTTTCATCCCCTCCCCTCCCCTCCCCTCCAACCAAACAGACCCTAAGAGAACTTGGATCTTTCTTGGGGCATGTTGTGTTTTATAGAAAATTCATTAAGGATTTTAGTAAAATAGCTTGTCCCCTATCTATGCTTCTCTAAAAAGATGTGGATTTCATCTTTGATTATGCATGCAAATTAGCTTTTGATGAAATTAAGTCTAGACTTATTTCTTCACCTATACTCATTGCTCCTAATTGGGATCTTGATTTTGAGCTTTGTTGTGATGCTTCCAATAGTGCTATTGGTGCAGTTCTAGGTCAGAAAATTGGTAAGACCTCTTGTGTTATTGCTTATACTTCTAACACATTGGATAAGGCTCAAATCAATTATACTACCACTGAGAAAGAGCCCTTTTCCATTGTTTTTGCACTTGAGAAGTTTAGGTCTTATCTAGTGAATTCTAAAGTGGTTATCTATTATGATTATTCTGCTGTCAAGTTCTTATCTAGGAAGACTCATACTAAGCCTCGGTTGCTAAGGTGGATGCTACTACTTCAAGAATTTAACACAGAGTTTAGAGACAAGGCAGGTGTAGAAAATCTTGTTACTGATCATCTAAGCCGCTTGCCCCTTGATACATAGGGAGTAGTTGATGCTGAAGTTACTTGTGATGGTTTTCCTGATGCCCCTCTCCTTACTATTACACTTCATGACCTATGGTTTGCTCATATTGTAAATTATCTTGCTGCTGGAGTTTTACCTAATTCTTTGTCTCATTTTCAGAAATAGAAGCTAAAACATGAAGCTCAATACTATTTGTGGGATCCTCCATATTTGTGGCAGCATTGTAGTGACCAAGTTAATAGGACATGTGTGCCGGATGATCAAAATTTCTTCAATTATAACCTCTTGTCGTTCTTTGTTGTGTGGTGGTCACTTTAGGGCAAAGAGAACTGCTAGGAAAATCTTAGATTGTGGTTTATATTGGCCTAGCCTTTTTAAGGATTGTTATGCTTTTTGTAAAACTTGTGATGCATGCAGTGTTTTGGGGGGTTATCTAGAAAGCACGAAATGCCATAACAACCCATGTTGTTTTGTCAAGTTTTTTATGTTTAGGGTATTGATTTTATGGGTCTATTTCCTATATCTCATGGATATCTATACATTTTATTGGCTGTTGATTACCTTTCATAGTGGATTGAGGCCATTTCTACAAGGAAGGATGATGCCTCTACTGTTATTAAATTCCTACGTACTTATATCTTTTATAGGTTTGGTGTGCCAAGAGCAATTGTGAGTGATTGTGGCTCACATTTTTGCAACAAATTGATGAACAACTTGATATCAAAACATGGTATTCTCCATAGAACTTCTACCCTATACCATCCGTAAATAAATAGGCAAGCTAAGGTGTCTAATATGGAAATCAAGTACATCTTGGAGAGAATTGTCAAGCCAAGTAGGAAAGATTGGAGTCTCTGGTTGGATGATGCTCTTTGGGCATATCGTACAGCTTTTAAAACTCCCATTAGCATGTGTCCTTTCTGGATAGTCTTTGGTAAGGGTTGCCATCTACCTGTTGAGCTAGAGCATAGAGCTTAATGGGCTGCGAAGGCTTTTAATATGGATCTTCAAGGTTCTACTGAGGAAAGGAAGATTGAGATACAAGAGCTTGAAGAGTTGTGGTTGGATGCATATGAAAGTTCCGTATCTACAAGGAAAAATCCAAATTGATTCATGATCAAGGCATGTTACGGAAGTAGTTTTATGAATGAGAGCAAGTACTTATGTTTAAGGCAAGATTCAAGCTCAAAAATAGGAAGCTTAAAACCAAATGGCAAGGTCCCTACAAAGTGGTCAAGGTGCATAGCTTTGGGTTAATAGAGCTCAAAGATCTTGCAAGTGGTGCAAAGTTTCAAGTGAATGGTCGTTTGTTGAAGCATTACCATGCTAGTCATCAACCACCATAATGCACACAGTAGTCTTTTTCCTTACCTTGTTTCTTGTTTTATTTGATGATATATGCTTTTGAACAAGTGTGGGGGAGGGACTTACTAGTAGTCAAAAGTAGTTTGTTAGATTGCATTTTTTATTTGAATAAACTCCATCTTGAATCATACTCTTATGCTTAGCCTTATCCTACACTACCCTTTTCACTATATCCTTATGCCTAATTTCTAAGAACGATGTCCACTTATGTCTTGTCTTCTCTCTCTCCTTGTGATGATGATGTGTTCTGCTTCAATCTTGAATTAGACTTCACAACATTCACTTCACCCAAGAGATAAGTGTGTCTAGGTTCTTTATTTTTGTGCATTACATTGAGGGCAATGTAAGGATTGAGTGTGGGGGAGTGTGTTTATTCTAATGATGGATTTCACTGTGATATCATATGCCTTTGTCTCCTGCTTGTGTCTTCTGTTGTTTTTTGTACATTTCATAGAGATTTTTGAAGCCTTTAGTCATGATCAAGTATCTCAACTACTCTTAGTTGGATTTATGGTTGAAACTTACTTTGAATTAGTGAATTAACACAAAATTCAAGTGTTTTAATGATCATGGTTTAATTGTGATAAGTTTGTTAGGGAACAAAAAGCCTAGTTGGAAGGTGTTTTGGGCCTAATTTTTCATTTCTTTGTGTGATTAATCCACTTAGATTATTACTCTCTAGAACTTGTTTTGTTTCTTGCTTGAGGATACATTTTGCAATGGTATGGATAGAGATGACATTGGCAATCATTTCATCACCCATTTACCCAAGCACAAATCATTCATCATTTACTTTTGTTTACCCCTTTGAGCCTTTCACTTTCATTTTTATTTCATTATACAAATGCTATGTTTGCATCCTTTATCATGTTCTTTCTAGCACTATTGAAAAAAAAGAGAAAGAGTACTATTATATATTAGAAAAGAAAAATAAAAAAGAACCATGTGAATAGTCAAAAGAAAGAAAATAGAAAAAAAGAAAAAGAAGATAAAAAATGTGAAAAAGAAAAGAAAAAATAGATCAAAGAAAGAAATAAAGTCATAATGGTAAAATATGTGAATCAAGTTTAGTTTTATAGTGCTAAGTGATCTAGTAAATTATTTGGTGCAAGCATAGTGTTTGTTACATTTTCCATCATTTGGCCTATTCAACATTACAACCCTACAACCCTATGGTAGAGTGTGGTTAAAGTGGATGGGAGTGAAAAACTACCTTATATGAAAGAAGAGTGCAAACACTTGTCTTAGTTAAGGCTTCCAATTAAGCTCTTGTAATTAAACTTTGCATTGCTTTAGCTACTTCAGTTTTTGGTATGTTCATTGAATTTGGATTGAAGGATACCTTGTTATTTAACTAAGTGTAATTCTTAAAGCTTGATCTTGCCTATCCTTTCAAATTTCATCCCTTTTTGCCTATGTTAAGTTTAATGTTTTGCTCAGGAGTGCAAAAGCTTAAGTGTGGGGGAATTGATAGATCTCAATATTTATATATTTTTATTAATTAATCTTAGGCTTTTGTGAGACTTAATTGCATACTTTGGGCGTAATCAAATGTTAATGTGAGACTTTAGTGAAAGAATAATTTTGGAATTAAAGTGGTTAAATTGTTATATTTTTAATTAATATTTTTTATTCCCATTATTCTTTAATTATGAGCAAAAGATATTATTACCTTTGTGAATTTAATTTTGCAGGTGATGATGTGGCACAACTTGAGCGGTTAAGGTCAAATATGTTATTTTAGAGCTTATTGAAGGACAAACGTGGAATATCACAAGTGCAGAATTTATTTTCACATATTTTCTAAGAGGAGGTTAAATGAGTAAGGGCCTTGTTTGGTGGTTGTAATTTATGCCTACTGTTAAAACACATTTTTATCTCCTTATCCATGTAATACACCGAATTCTGAGACTTGTGGCTAAAGAATAAGACTGAGATTAGTGGACTGCTAAGCCCTGGTTTAGCATGATCCCAAATTGTGATTAAGGGTTAATGACTCCAAAAGTAGATGTGCTTAGTGATAAATAACCCTTTTGGAGATCATGATGTGATTTGAGATTCGAATGTGTTATGAGCAGCGCCGAAACCCTGTATTTGAGTTCAATTATGGATTAACATCTAAATTGAATGAAAATAAGGGGGAGGGCATATATATGGAGTAAATGAATGAGAAAATGATTTTGATGGTGATTCTAAGTGGATTGCCATAATCAGGGGCAAAACGGTAAAGTTACTGACCAATTGGTCAGTTATCGAAGAGGAAACTCATTGGTAACTTGAAGATCAATGGTTGAGATTGATTTGTGCAAGAGATCAAGGGGTGGAATCACATGTGTGTGAGCTTATGTGAGCTCATTGAGGTTTGTCAAGATGGTGACACTTGGCACTTTGTGAGCCCTTGGATGAGGTCAAAGTGTCAAACCTCATTTTCCCTCTCTCCCTCTCACTTTCTAGTTGGTTTTGGCATCCCCGAAATCTGATCACTCCCTTCATCATCTTCATCTCTCCAAAGCCTCCATTTTTGCCTAGCTCAAGGAAGAAAGAGAAAACTAGAGGTTAGATTTTTGTTGGCTTGTGGTCCTCTAATGCTCTAATGTCCTTCTATAATCTTATTCATAATGATGAGAGCTTCATCTCTATGGTTTTATATTTGTGAGAGGAGGTGTTTTGTTGCTTAGGAAATTTGGAAAGATGAAGAATCAAGGAATTGGTTTGGAAAAGAGGAAGAGGTGAGTATTTGAAGCCTTTTGATCTAAGTTTTGTGATTTGTGGATGAGTTTAGTGAATTTCAAATTTTACCCTGATTTTCTTGTGATTTTGGATTGGATGAATTGGGTTGTGTTTTATGTTGAAAATGGTGCCATGTTGTGGTATTTGGTCATTGGAATTGATTTGGGAACTTGAATTGGAAGAGTTGTAATGTTGTGTTTTGAATTGTGATTTGTGTGACATGTTGTGGTAACATGTCAATATGATGTGAATTTGATTGATTTGGTGTTTCCAATGGATTCCTTGTGCAAATTTATGTGGAAATGGTACTTGGTGTGAATTTGGGAACCATTGGAATCATTGGTGCAAAAACTGAAAAATCTGTCCCTTGAAGTTCTGTTTTGGACAGTCTACTTGTGTGGACGTTTGGACTGGGCAAATGATGTCTGAAAATTATGAAACTTTCCAGTCTTAAAGTTCACATCCCAAGCTTCAAAATGGACACATAATTTGTGCCATTTCCTTTTATCTTCTGTGAGTTATGGCTGTCAAAAGTTTGAGGTCGAAAATGAACTCTGTTGTGGGACAGTCTTGGAGTTTGGGGAATTCTGTATTTAGGTGGTGATTTCCAGTAATGGCCAATATTTATCCTGTATAGAGGACTTGAATAGCTTTCATTTGGCTTTAGGATCACCTCATTTCGATTTTTGTGGAATTAGTTATGATTTTTGGAATTTCAGCCAAGAAACTGAATTTTCTTGGCCGCGGCCAGCGGATTCTGGGTCGCGGTCCAAATGTTTCTTGGCAGTTTTTGGCCGCGGCCAGTGGATTTGTGGGCCGCGGCCAACCCCCAAAAATCAGCATTTTGGACTTTTAAAAGGTGATCTTTGGTCAAGTGTTTCCCAAGCCTTTAGGCATATGTTTGGGCTTTGATTAGCCACCTAAAGGTCGTGAATGATAACCAATTTAAGTGTTTGAGAGTTAAGGAATTGGAAAAGGGATTAACCCTATGTCCTTGTTTGGTTATAAGATTTGGTGTTCGCCCTGATCGTGAGCAGCTGGAGCTGGAGCTTACGTGGAAAGAGTGTAGGGAACATATCTCTTCTGCTTGTATTTGATATATGTGTTAGTGTGTTGGTGCATGTCTTAGCTTTGCATAATTGTGAGTAATTTGAAGCTATGTTTCAATTTATGCTATGGCTGTAACCCCCTCAGTAATTATATCCGAAATACACGATTAAAATGAAATAGAGACCAATAATAATCAAATAACATTTACTAACCCATCACATGATGGGGTTTTCAAAAATACCTTTCGAAATCATTTATAAACTTGGTCTCAAATTCACATTTCGAATACAATTACTACACGAAGATAAATCACATTTAAATATATCAGAGTACGCAATGTAATAATCCCGGCAATCCCGGGTTCCTTACATTAATTCAAGCCTTACAGGGCATATTCGCCCTTTACAATTTTCCAAATAAGGGATTACACAAATTCATCTCGAATGAGTCCTGCCACTCCCTCCACGAGCCACTTGCCCTGTCTAAATTGTTGGTAAGGGAGGGTGAGATTTGAGAGAATCTCAGTAGGGAAACATTATCAATATGCAGGCAAGATAAGTGTTTAATGCATGACATGCTTGCAGCACATAACTCATGTACACATACAATGACAAATCTATAAGCTCAATGCTTCGAACGATACACATATGGCCATAGCATATATTGAAACATAGCTTCAAATCATTCATACATGTTCCACATAATCAAGGAAAGCAATAACATGCATCAACACATTAATACAGTTATCAGAGCATGCAGGAGAGATAAGTTCCCTACCTCCATTCTTTTATCCTTGATTTGCGTGCCAGCAACTCGGGGCTTCACATTCGATCCTACAATGTCAAATGTACCATTTAGACACTTCCATAGTGTTTCTGGGGGTTATATGAGGCTATATTGAAAATTTACTAAAATACCCCCGGGGACCCAGCCCGGCCCCGCCGTACCCGGTCCGGCTGTACTTTTCTTAAAATTTTGACATGGGCTATTCTGACATATTTTCGCCCAAGGAATCCATTTCCGGACTCAGAATTATCAAATTCAATGTCAAATTACGAAATTGCCCTTGGCAGCCCTACTTTCAGGGTTTTAGGGGTGTTTCCGTAATTATGCTTTCTCGGCCTTTTTTGAAAAAGTGCCCAACTGTAACCCCACCTAATTTTTGCTCCTGAACTCAATGGGACCATCAAATCATTGAAAATCCAACTCTAAGACCCATTTCTAGGGCTGGCCGAAATTTATGAGTTCTCCAGGGAAAATCGGGGTTTTACGATTTCGGCTCCGTAAACGCGTTCCTTTCTACTCCTAACCACTTTATTGACTATTCCATTAGGTTACAACTGCCATTTAGTATCAATTTGGGCAGCATAACAGCCCCTACAACCCATTTCCATAAATTAAAACCAACGGCAATCCGGCAAAATTTCACCGATTAAATTGCCCACAACAGCTAGAATAGTCAATATACAAGAGTTTGGAAGTTACATCAAGCTCCTTCTAGCTTTTCTCAAAGATGGCTGAAAACCCTAACTTTCAAAACACCAAAATTGAGCTTTCCAAACCTTAAAGAATAAAGAGGAGTAGTTTAGAGTCGGAGTTATACGCGCTAGGAGCGAAATCGTCGGAGAAATCGGCTTACCTTGTGATTTTTCTTCTCTTTCTCTCTCTAAACTCTCTCAACTTTCTCACACTATGTTCAGGTGCTGTGCGTGAATGAGCAGCTGAAGATGATGAGAAGATGTTTTAATTCCATGCTTATGTCATCTTGCCTTTTGATGATGTCATAATTCCCATTTTCGGATTTTCTGGCAGATTTTCTGCCCAAACTTTGAAAAATCATAACTAATTCTAGAAAACTCAAAATGAGGTGATTCCAAATTCAAATGAAAGATATTTAAGTCCTCTTCATAGGAAAAATATTTGCCATTACTAAAAATCACCACACAATTCCAGAATTACATAAATTTCATCACTGCCCCAAAACAGAGTCCATTTTCGACCTCAAACTTTGGACAGTCATATATCCCAGTTCCCAAAACGAAATGGCACAAATTATATGTCCATTTTGAAGCTTGGGATGTGAAATTTAAGACTGGAAAGTTTCATAATTTTCTGACATCATTTGCCTTGTCAAAACATCCACACGAGAAAACTGCCCAGACAGAATTCACACTGGACAGCATTTCCAGTTTTGCAACCAATGTGTCCAATCCAATTTAAATCAATTCCAATGATTAAATACCACAACATGACACCATTTCCATCACAATACCCTATTCAATTCTTCCCTCTATTCTAAGTCAATTTGGATGTTAATCCACAATTGAACTCAAATACAAGGTTTCGGCGCTGCTCACAACACACACGAATCATATTCGAGTGCCAAATCACATCATATTCTCCAAAAGGGTTATTTATCACTAACCACATCCACTTTTGGAGTCATTAACCCTTAATCACAATTTGGGATCTTGCTAAACCGGGGCTTAGCAATCCACTAATCTTAGGCTTATTCTCTAGCCTCGAGTCTCGAAATTCGGGGTATTACAATGGCCATAGGTATATTGTTTGAAGCATTGAGCTTGCAAATTGTCATTGTGTTATCATGAGTTGTGTGATACAAGCATGTCATGCATTAAACATTTATCGTACGTGCATATTGATATTGTTATCCTACTGAGATTCTCTCGAATCTCACCCTCCCCTATCAATATTGTAGACAGTGAAGGAAGAGCGAGGATGGTGCAGGCATTCAAGGACGGTGAAGACTCCTTAGACTATTTGACTTTGGTGGTTGGTTATCATAGATGTTGGGATAATTATATATGATATGGATGTATATTTGAGTATGTATTCGGATATGTATTTGAGAAGACTTTGTGTAATCCCCATATGAGGGCTTGTAGGGGCGAATATGCCCTGTAAGGCTTTGAGTTAATAAATGGAACCTGGGAGTTGCCAGGATGATATTGTTGTATACTCTGATATTTGTATAAATGTGATATTCCGCGTAATGTAATTGTATTCAAAATTGAATGTGAGACCAGGTAAATTATATTTTGAAAGTTATTTGTGAAAATCCCGTCTGGTATATGGGTTTGAAATTGTTATTTGATCATTAGTGGTCTCTATTTCATCTTACTTGCGTATTTCGGATATAATTACGGTAGGGGGTTACATTTTGGTATCAAAGCTGCAGTTCCTGGCAAGTAAAGAATTTGCTAGGATAATGGCAGTAGTTTCTGGCTTAAGACATAGGGAATGGCTTTGTTTGTTGTGGTATACACATTATGGTCCCTGTTGTTTGTGGATATATGTGATTTATGGACTGTGTATACATTATTTATGTTGTAGATATGGTGAGTCAGTATGATTCACCCAAGGATTTGAGGTGTAGACCTAGAGGTGGAGGTAATCAGACCCATCGTCTGATTAGACAACTAAGGAAAATGATTTCCTAGATGTGTGATATTGAGATTCTATGTAACGTGACTAACCTAGATATTGGGTGAGAAACCCAAGGTAGTTGAGCTAGGAGTTGATTAATTAAGCTTTGTATGATTTGTAATATCCTAAACTGTAATTAAGGGCTAATAACTTAAAGTGATGTAATTAATGTTAATTAAGCACTTTTGAAGTATATGATGTGAATTGTGATGTAAAATATGCTTGATGATGGTATAATATATGTTGTGGCAATCAGGGACTAAATGGTAAATTTACCGACCGATTGGTCAATTACCGAATAGGAGACTCATTGGTAATTGAGATCAATGGTTACGATGTGTTGAGCAAGGGGCAGAATTGTATGTCAATATGCATATGTGAGCTAATGGTTGGGAGAATGGGATGATGACATATGGCAATATGAGGGCCATTGATCTTGGTCAAAATGTCAAAAGTTTTTCCCTCTCTCCTCTTCCCCTCAAAGTCAGCTGTGTGTGTGTATGGGGGCAAGGAAAAACTATTGCATCTTCATCATTTCATCACTCTCATCTTACCTCCATTTTCATCTTGTATCAAGGAAGAAAGAGAAAGGAAGGGCTTGAGTTTTAGGTGAGTATTTGACTTTAAATGCTCACTTCACCTTCACTAATAGAATTTAAGAGGTCAAGAGCTTTATTTCTATGGTTTTAGAATTTTCATTGGTGGTGTTTAAGAGACTGTAAACTTTAGGAAGTTTGAGAATCAAGAAACCAACTTTGAGAAGAGGAAGAGGTGAGTATTTACTGTGTTTTGGTGTAATTGTTTTGGTCATTGGTTTGGTTTTGAGAATTTTGTATTTTTTCCCTGATTTTGGCTTAAATTTGAAATGCATGAATTGTGTAGTATAAGGTAGTGGAATAAATGCCAAATTGAATTTTGGAGTCCATAGTTTTGGTTTGGATTTGAAAAGAGGAAGTTTAGTCATTACGTGATTTTGGTTGCAATGTAGTTAGAAGTATTGAATGTGCTATTGTGGTAAGATTTTGGTTATTTTGAGTTTACCAATAGGTTCCTTATAGAATTGTATAGGGGAATGAGTTTTGGTATAACTTTTGGGACCATTGGAACTAGTTTTGGTAAATCTGGAAAACTATATTAGTTGCTGCGATTTGGCTTCTGATAAGCTTCACTCGAGTGGGGTAGGGTCTCACTCGAGTGCAGTATGAAATTCTAGGTATTTTGGTTAAGTCTTCAGGAAGAAATCATGAGTGAACTTCTTCATCTTTGAGTGACATATGTTATCACTCGAGTGCATATGGTATCACTCGAGTGCAAGTGTATGTAGCACTATGGGTGTGCGTCTCGGGTTGTCACTCGTAAGCAAATGATCAAGAGTGTGCATGGGCATTCATGAGCATTGGAAAATCACTCGAGTGCTAGGGCTAGTACTTGAGTGCACTTGTCAACTGGGAGTTGTAGTTGCTCTCGGGTTGTCACTTCTTGCACCTCACTCGATGGGACTCGGGTGACTAAAGTACCATCACTCGAGTGCTTGTGTCTGTGCTCGAGTGAACTGACTAACCTAATAAGTGTCGATACTCTCGGGTACACACTTTCTGTACCTCACTCGCTGGGACTGGAGTGCAATTGGGGGTAACACTCGAGTGAGGCCTTCTTCACTCGAGTGAGTTAGCCCAAAATTAGTGTTCTTTTTCTAAAAAAGGTATCTTCAGGGTAGTTTCTTTTAACCCTTTAGGGATGTGTTTAGGCCTATAATAGCCATATAAAGAGTTTAAATGATAACCAACTTAAAGTATTACAAAATTAAGAATTTGGAAAAGAGATTGACGGGTTGTCCCTAACTTAGTTTATAGGATTTGATATTTGCCGCCCTCGAGAGCCCACGGTGCCAAAGAACGTCAGGAAGGAACAAGGTAGTGAATCTCTCTCTGATACTGTGTGAAACATTGTATGTATGTTTGTCATGCATTGAGAATACTTTGTGAATGCACATGATTTTCATGAAGAACAAGAGCTTGGAAGAAGAACTACACAAGATAAGAGGCATAAGTTCTTGAAATCACAAGACAAACCCTTGATCTTTGCTCGTTGTGCTCTCTTGTTCTAAGTTCTTTAAGCTCTCTTCTCTCTCTCTCTCTATTTTGTGATGAATGACGAAAATGAGGATAGAGAAAGAAATGATGCTGTTAAAATATCTCTTCATCTTTTCTCAAAATATGTTAGTTTAATGGTTTATGATATGTGGTTTTTATTTTAGCCTTATCCTTAGCTAATTGCGTCATAAACCTTCCCATTAATTTTGGACTAATTTCCATCATTTCTCCTTGGTCCAAAATGACACCATTTAGGTGTCCTAAATGAACCAAATGGGTTTTCTTTGATTACTTCAACCTATTGCACAACTATTATATTTTATGCCTAATTCCAACATGTGCTCTTATTTTAATAAATTCTTATTAAATTTCTTGGCTCAAGATAATGACACTTGGGACCATATTAATCCAAGCAATATTTTTTATTTATAACCGGTCTTAAAAGTTCTACTTTTAAGACCGGTTTTGAATAGAACCAGTCTAAAAAGGTTTTTTTAAAAAAATTGTTCCATTTAAAAGATTTACCCAGCAAGCCATTTCCCCTGTTTTACAATTCACTCAGCAGGCAGTCATTTCAACGACATCCAAATACATTCTTCTCTTATACATTTTAACAAACAGTTTATACAAATCACATACATGACAATCTAAAATGCAAGTAGACATAGATTCACCCATATCTATTGATATACATGTAGTAGCATAGATGGAAATTAAAAATTAGAACCGCCTGAATGAGATGAATTAGCATCAACAATAGGCCTTTGAAAAAAAAGCATCAACAATAGGCAAGAGACCCTTTAACTCAGACTCAGACAAATTAATCTTGCTCTTTGCATTTGAGTAGGCCCTCATGTGCCTTCATCCTATATGAAATTAAATATGCATGCAAAAAATAATTATTCTTCTAGTTTCTAAATAATAAAATAGTACAAGTTTGTAACAACATTGATTCACAGCATACTAGTTCACATTGCCTGTAAGAGTGTTTATTTCTCCATTGTGACCTGATATGCGCATAGGTAAAGCTCGATCCCAGCTAAGACACATCATTTGCTTCATTTTCCTACAATGACAATAAAAAAAGTAGTTTTATATATACCAACAACAATATACATGATAATTATTTGAGCTAACTAACCTTCAAAGTAGTTTTATAAAGGGATATCCTCCCATATCCCTTCATGATGATCGTTTATTGTGCCGTGTTCATTGTCTGATTCATCTTCTTCATTCAATTCTGATAGACCCCTATAAAAAGAAGGATTCTCAAGAAGATAATTCATTGAATGACTTTCCTGATCAATGTCAATGACCTTTTTTCCTTGGAGAGCTACAGACCACATTTTATTTGCTTGATCGGTAACATAGAACACTTGTTTCGCTTGATATGCCATAATAAAAGGTTCATCTCTAAAAGTTCTACTAATCTTATCAACCAATGTAAATCCCAACTTATCAATTATCACACCATTTTTGACGTCAACCTACTTGCATTTGAAAATGGGAAATTTAATTTTAACATGATCAACCACCCAAATCTCTTCAAAAACCCCAAAATAAGGTATTGCTGCAATCTAGGGTCTTATATTTTGAACTAAAGAAGTGCATAGATTTAACCACTAACATAACCCCACTGTTCTAGATGGTGCTCCGATCATCAAGGGACTTCATGTAAAATGTATAACCATTGATCACAAATGAAGTACAAGTTATGACATCAACCTCAGGACCACATTCTAACCATTTAATTGTATCAGAAACACATTCTTCTCTGTCAACCTTTTGTTTGAACCAATGTGCAAAAGTTTTGTCATGCTCCCTAATTAACCTTGGTTCGGTCATTCGACTATTTTCTTTTCGAAAAATTTCTTTATGAGCATTAATATAATCTTGAACTTCATCAACATTATTCAAGATGTACAAGTGGACTTGTTGCAATTCATCATAATCAACACTTTTTACTGTAGCCCCGCATCTACCCCCTTCTTCATCATGACGTTCTGGAAGCCCAATATGTCTTACATTTGATAGGTAATCTTGATAAAACTCCATGGCTTCTTCAAAAATATATTTCTGAACAATAGATGCTTCAAGTCGATTTGCATTCTTCACATACCCTTTTAGGATTTTCATAGTTCTTTCAAATGGGTACTTCCACCGTAAATAAATAAGGCCACACAACTTTATCTCCCTTACTAGATGAACAATTAAATGTACCATGATGTCAAAAAAAGAAGGAAGAAAAAGCTTCTCAAGCTGGCATAAGATTAGATATCCTTCATTTGCAGTTCATCCAATCTTTCTGTCTTAATGACTTTACTACAAATAGCATTGAAGAAGAAATAAAGTCTAGTCAAAATATGTTGAAGATTATATTCAGCAATGCAACGAATAGCTACTGGGAGTAGTTGTTGCATTAAGACATGACAATCATGAGACTTTAGGCCTTCTAACTTCAAATCTTTCATTGATACAAGCTTCCTTAAATTTGAAGAATACCCTGAAGGAACTTTCATGCTATGTAAACACTCACAAAAGCTTTTTTACTCATCCTTAGACAAAGTATGAGTAGCTGGAGGACAAAAAGTTCTCTTACTATATGGCTTTAGATGCAAGTCTTCTCATATCCCTATTTCTTGTAAATCTAATCTTGCCTTCATGCCATCCTTAGAATTACCTTATATGTTAAGCAGTGTCCCAACAATACTCTCACATACATTATTCTCCACATGCATGAAATCAATACAATGTCTAATATCAAGATTAGGCCAATATGAAAGATTGAAGAAGAAAGACCTCTTTTTCCATTTTTGTTTCATTACTATTCTTTGTAGTCTTACCAAAGATAACATTGATATATAAACTTGCTCCCCAGTTAATGCCTTCGGAGCATCTTCAAACTTTTGTCTACCAATAAAAGCTTTCTTTTATCTATGATACGGGTGGCCTCGTTTAAGAAATCTCTTATGGCCAAGATAAAATGTCCTTCTTCCATGTTGAAGTTGATAGTAGCATATTCCTTCTTCACAAATTGGACATGCTTTATGGTCTTTAACACTATATCCTGACAAGTTTCCATATGCAGGGAAGTCATTTATAGTACAAAAGATCATGGCTCGCATTTTAAAAAACTCCTTCTTGTTTGCGTCAAAAACATCAACACCTTCATCCCACAACTCTTTCAAGTCTTCAATCAAGGGTTCTAGGTAAACATCTATGTCATTTTCAGGTTGTTTTGGTCCTGAAATCAACATAGACAACATGATGTACTTTTGTTTCATGCATAATAAAGGAGATAAGATGTAAATTACCAATAGAATAGACCATGAACTATGTATACTGCTCAGGCTACCAAAAGGATTTATGCCATATGTGCTAAGCCTAAGGTTCCTAGGTTATTCACTGAAGGTAGGAAATAATTGATAGATTTTCTTCTATTGAGAAGAATCAGCCGGATGTCGAAGCTTTCCATCGAATATCCTCTCATCCACATGTCATCTCAAATTCTTTGCATCATTTTCATTAGCAAAGAAGCTCTTGAACCTTGGTATGACTGGAAGATACCACAACACTTTTGCAGGGGCGTTATTTGATTTAGACCTTGAGGTTTCACATATCGGACACTATTGTCCCTCTTTATACTCTTTTCTATATAATATACAATCGTTAGGGCATGTATGGATCTTTTTATACTTCATCCCTAGTAGACATAGTATTTTCTTAACATCATAGTATTGAGAAGGCAACACATTATCATCTAGAAGCATGTCCTTAAAAGCCTCAAGCATTTCTGAAAAACTCTTGTCATTCCATCTATGTCGTGCTTTCAAGCTTACTAATTTCAATACTACTTTCAAGAATTGGTATTTTTGACACCCTAGGTACAGCGGTGTCTCAGCTTCATTGCGCATATTATCATATGCATGTGATTGCTCAAAAGCCTCTTCTCCTATATCCTCTATCCGATCATCCGTATCTGTGTCATTATCATCAAAGCCTACTCCCCCCTGTTCAGATGAACTTGGCATTTATAATTCTTCACCATGCCATACCCATACTGTATAACTCTTACAAATCCTTCACAAATTAAATGCGTATATATATTTGCAGCACTTAAGCGCTTCTCATTCAAACATACTACACAAGGGCAATAAAACTTCCCACTACCATCATCGACATTTCTTCTAGTGAAGTCACTACTACAAACTAGACATTTAACGACCCTAAAGGACGTCCCTTTTTAAATTAGGGACGCCCAAAGTTCAATATTTAGCGGGAAATATTGGCGCTGGTTGAATTTTTTAAAAAAAAAAATTTGAACCACTTTAGACGTCCCCAATCAAACTGGGGACGTCTAAAGTGAGGTTTAGAAGTCCCCAATTTGACTGGGGACGTCTAAAGTGCCACTTTAGAAGTCCCCAGTTTGACTGGGGACGTCTAAAGTGAGCTTTAGACGTCCCAATTTTGACTGGGGACGCGGAAAAGCCTGTCATACACCCATCCCATAAGCAGCTTTATTTTCCTTCCCCAAGCTTCATTTTGTCTTCCCTCATGAGCTTCGTTCCAAGCTGTCTTCCTCTTTCCCCTTTCCCTTGCTTCCTTTCCCGTCTTCCTTCCTCTTTCTCAGTTCGTTGCTGCAACTCCCCTTCCCGTGCTTCCTTCCCTATCTGCCTTCCTCTTTCTTATAATCATATTTCTATTTTTCCCTCTCTCTTCTTTGACGAGAGCACCATCATTTGTGTCTCCCTTTCACAACTATCATCTTCCTAGCTGGTGGCACCGTGAGTTATCTCCATTTCTGTCGTCCACAGGTTTGTCTCTCACTCCCACAACTTTGGATACAAATGATTGAACAAATGCTTATAACTGTTAATTTAAATCAGATTATGAAACTGGAAAAACCAAGGTATTAAAGACCGGACCGGGTATTGAACCGGTCGGGGTACTGGGTTAAGGGTCAGTGGGTCAAACCGGGACCAAACCGGAGCTAAACCGGGACCAAACCGGTGAGTAATTGAAAATTTTAGGCTTATAGTATGAAATTTTAAAGGAAAAAGTCAAAAATTTTTTTTTTTTTTTTTAATTTGGGACCCGGACCGGACCGTGAACCGGACCGGTCTAGTGACCGGTTCGGCTATTTCCGGTCCGGACCGCCCGGTCCGGTCCGGGTCTGGGAACCATGGGAAAAACAGAGTAACTTGTATATGCATACTTTTAATCTGCTTCTAATTTGCTTGATATGGAAATGGACTGTCATTATTGCATACTTGTTTTTTTTATCAGCAGACTTCAACACGGTGATGTATATATATAGACATGAGTTAAAAAATGACAATGATACTTAGGAATGAATTTGGTTTGGCTTAGGTTAGTCTAGTTTAATATTATTCAAAAGTCAACTAAATTACAAAAATATGTCAGAGTTTTGCCTCAAATGCGTGTATGGTTCTGGAATATTGATGAGGTACAATATAATACAACATCAATTATGCCATAAAATAGGTATGACACTTTTTTTCTAGGAGAGCATTTCTAAGAGAGCTCATTTCTTGTGATGGGATGAATAATACTTATCTAAAAATTGTGGAGGCTTGAAAATTGTTTAGTTGGAAGCTTTGAACTTGGCATGGGTTGCTTGGTAAAAAAAAATCACAATGATACATTGTCTTGAATATGAATTGCCTTAATTAGTTTAGTTTAAATTAAGTTGAGACGGTTTGTTATTTTGATTTTAGGATGTCTCACTTTTAAGGGGAATTTTGGGATGAATTTCCAAGGTGCGAATTAGAGTTGTGTTGTTGTACATACTATTAGATTGTTGGATAACATGTTTATTAGATAGTGCTGAATTGCTATTGTTTCCATTCTGGTTTATGCAATATTTCTTCTATCCAATTTTTGCATTTTAAATTTGCCAGACAGTGATGTATATATAAAAGGCTATAAAAAAAATTTTAGATGTCTCCAGTGCAAACTGGGGACGCCTAAAGCCTAACTTTAGGCGTCCTCAGTAACGACTTGGGACGTCTAATGTCTGACCAAAAGATGTCCCCTATTTTAGGGACGTTATTGACAGTTTTTTCTACGACGCTCAGATAGACGTCCCTCTGTTTTTAGACGTTAAAAATCCCAAAAAAGGGACGTTAAAAGCGTTTTTTGTAGTAGTGAGTCTAATAAACCCCTCACCCCATTATCATATTCAACACTCATTCGTTTAGCTTTTATCCTACTATGATCCATATATATCTCAACACTTGTAGCACCCTATATCCAACAGCAAAAGGATAGATAAAAAACAACCACCATAGAGTTTTAGAAATTTCAACGAATTTTAACAAGGATCATTTGAAAGTAGTAAAAAAATAGAACTTAGAATCAAATAATCACACTAAACACTGACAATCAAACAATTACACTAAACCAATAACACTGACAATCACACTAAACCAATAACACTGACAATCAAACAATCACACTAAATTAAAACAAAATTAAACTTAGAATGGTATTACTCCAAGCCAATTATCACAAGTCAGAGAGCACCTTATTTACGTTTTGTCTAAAACAAGAAAAACGTATATAGTAACAAAGTCATCGATCACACAGTTTTTCCTTTAACCTTAATTACATTTTTATGCAATTATTTTGTGTCTAACAACTATATAATGTTAGAGTTAATATTGTAGAGAATAGTAAATACAAGCTGAAAGTTGAGGGTTTTAATTAACATAACACTAACCTGATTGAAGACCAAGGAGTGAGCTTCTACCCAAAGTCACGGTGGCAAAGGGAAGTCATGGTAGAGGAAAATGGTCACTGCAGAAAATAGAGGTAGCAGTGGAAGAGAGTGACGATGATCAAAGAACAGCAAGGAGGAACATAGCAATGACAGCAGTAATGACAAAAGAGAGTGGAGCAAAAGAGGAATCGGAAGCGATAGAGGAGTTTAGAACAAGCAGCGATAGAGCTCACATAGAAATGGCAACAAGAGAAGAAAGGGTTCAGAGCGCGGGATCTGGGCTCACGAGAGTGAAAATACGCTGAAATATCTCACCTTTTAGATCGATTTTCCATTAAAACTGATCTTAAAATGGTGAAAAAATAATAATTTTAAAAAAATTTCATCTTTAAGATCAGTTTTCAAAGAAATTAGTCTTTAAAGTTAAAAAATTTTAAATTTTAAAATATTTTAAGACCGATTTATTTATAACCGGTCTAGATAACTTTTTATTTAAGACTAATTTTTTTAATAACCGGTCTTAAAATTTTTAAATTTTAAAATATTTTGATATTTTAAGATCGGTTTAGATAAATTTTTTAAGACTGGTCTTTTTAGAATTGATCTTAGAAGTTTTATATATTTACAAAACTACCACCAGTCAAATTTTTAAGACCTTATCCGCTAGAACAAGTCTAAATGTGGTGGTCTAAAAAGGGAATTTTGTACTAGTGAGCCAACTAGAACTAATATTAGTTAACTTGTATTTTAATTGATTAGACCACAAATGATTTAGCGAGCTAGGTTCGCACAACAATTTCTTGTGTTCTAGAGGGCATCCAGAGTCTAAACTTCGAACGTCAACATTGGCCTCTTAGATAAATAAAACATATATTAATAAAAGAGATTTAATTTATAGTTTCATATTGGATGAAATTGTTATGAAATAAAAATGGTTAAGCTTAACCAAGCACGTTGAAGTAGTTTTTTAAATGTGTCCATTGTTCTAAAATATTTTATTTTGTAATTTTGTCCTTAAATATTTTTTTCAAGAGAAATTTTAACATATGTTAACTCACTAAAAGTCCAGTAAGTGAATGTGCATCTGGCACTTAAAAGTATTCTTTCAATAGCACTCATCTTCTTAAATAAATTTCTGGTGTAATTATGCCTTTAAAGTATTTTTTGAGTAATTTTTTTATCACTCTTTTAGCATAATTTATGTACTCATCTTCCATATTTTTAATACTCATCTTTAACATTTTTAATAATCAGCTTTTCATTTTTTTTGAGTAGCCATCTTAAATATTTTCTGAACTATATGTAGAGAGAGAAAATTGTTTTGTCCTATTTCTAAGTATTCATTAAATTTTGAGGGAATGACACATGGGTCCAAATAATAGACATAATCACAACCAGGTCTCTTAAAATTATCAAATTATAGTGGATTCCTATGGGATCTGGGTGACATTAATTCTAACTGTGAAAAATATCATTTTGTCTTCTTTTAATTTGAAATGGAATCAGGGGATAGGGATCAATTATTTGAAAACCTCTAAAGTCCAAACTCTTCTCCTTCGCATTTGCATCTAACAATGCCAGGAGTTGTGTGCTTCGCTCATTATTGCCAGTCATTATCTTCTGTGTTGTGTTTACCTATAGTCGTCTTCATCATTGTAAAGATCGATTACTCGGGGTAAGATTTGGAACTTTTGGAATCCTTATCACCAATCTCTATGCTCTTTCTCCAGCCCATCAAGGGCGCTCTCCTGTTTTGCCCTTGTAGGCTCCCATGTCTCAAGATGATGCAAAAAAATTGTTGAATAAGATCTTAATCTATAGTCAAAGCTTGGTCTTCTTAGAGTTCTTACTCTTTGTCCTTTAATATTCATCATGCAACACAAAAAATATCAAATTTTTGATGGAATCAGCCACGATTTTTTGTGTGTGACTAATTCTAAGATGAAACTTCAGACAAAAATTCTTCATGGCTGATTCCGTCACTAATTTCTGAGTAACAAATTTAGATACAAAATTTTTTTGTGGCAAATTTTGTAGCCAATTTCATATGAGTATTCTTTTAGGGTAAAAATTTGGCATTATGCCTCATATGAGTATTTTTAGCAATAGAATTATCCATGGAATCTCTTTGTGGCTAATCTCAATAGCAACTTCAGTCCATAATTCTGCCACTAAGATTAAAAATTTATTGTATTTGTAATAAATTTTATATGAAAAATAATATCGTTGTAAAAATAATAATATGATATTAATAGTGATATGAATTTATTGTATTTGATCTGCCCAATTTAAGTGTTAGGCTTACTTGTTTTCCTTAAGGATATGATATAATGGTCACAAATGTAATGCCCCAAATTTTGATTAAGGGCTAATTACAATTATTGTGAATGATTATGTGGATTAATGTGGATTTGAGTTCCGGATTAAGTATTGGGAATGCCCAACACCTTGTATTTTAGCATAATTATGTGATGAAATAATTATTGGGCAAAATATAGGGGTAAGTGGCGCATGAAAGAAGGAAAAGAATTTGATTATGTATTATGTGGCAATATTAATTAATATGCCAAACTTAATGGAAAATTGCAGGAATGGCTCTAAATTAGTGATTAATGGAAGAGATTAATTACTAATTAAGAGGATATGAGATGTGAAATTAAAATGGCTAATGAAGTTGTTAGAGTAACTAATTTGTTACTTATTCTATGAAAACCAATGAGAAGTGGACACTTGTCAAAATGAGGTCAAGAGATAGGGCTTTGAAAAGTCAAATAAGCAATCTTTTATCAATATCTCTTCTCTCTCTCCTCTTATTTCCATCCAGAGGGAATAGGGGCAGATTTTTCTGCCATTCCTGATCATTTCACACTCTCATCAATCTCTTCCTTTTCTCTCTTTCATTCAGCCATGGCAGTCCGAGGTGAGAGGAAGAACTTTGTGTAAAAGGTGAGCATTTGGCCCTTTATATGGTTTCTAATGGAAAAAAGATATGCTATAAAGTTGTTCCTTGTATTGAGAGCTTCAATCTCATGGTTTTAGATTTTTCATTTGGTGGTGTTTGGGCTCTCACATAATTATGGACTTGGGTGAACCAACGAACTTCTTTGGGAAAGTTATTGAGGTAAGTGAAAGCTTCATTTTCATATAAGTTTTGTGGCCATTGGTTGGCCCTTGAATTTCTAGAATTTTAGCCCTAATTTTCGTGATTTAGGGTTGTAGGGGAGTATGGTATGTTGTTGTTATGGAAATGGTGCCTTGTTTAGTGCTTTGAAGTGATAGAATTGCTTGAAGCTTAAAAGTGAAGTTTGGCAACTTTGTGTTGGTTTTTGTGTATTGGGCAAAACAGGGCATGTAAATAGGTTGTGATTATTGTCATTTTGCGGTTACCATTGTGTTCCTTGTGGAAAATTGTATGGGAATAGGTTTGGTTATTGATTTTGGAGTCATTGAACACTTTGGTAGAAAAGTTGAAAAATATATCTTGTGTGAACTCTGTCTAGGCGGTCAGATTGCACGAACGTTTTGAATGAATAAATGGTGTTGGAAAATTATGAAATTTTCCAATCTTAAATTTCACATCCCAAGCTTCAAAATGGACATATAATTCATGTCATTTCATTTTGTGAACTAAGAGTTATGCTTTGCCAAAGTTTGGGATGGACACTAGACTCTGTTTTAGGGCAGTGGTGGATTTTGTGTAATTCTATAATTTTCTGGTGATTTCTAGTAATGGTCCATATTTTTCCAATAAAGAGGACTTAAATAGCTTTCATTTTCTTTGGAATCACCTCATTTTGATTTTTCTAGAATTAGTTATGAGTTTTAAAATTTCAGCGAAGAAACCAAATTTTCTTGGCCGCGGCCAGAAGGACTCTGGGCCACGGCCCAAATGTTTCTGGTCTATTGTTGGCCGCGGCCAACCATCCAAAATGAAATTTTGGACTTTTGAAGATTGTTTTTTGTCAAGTGTTTCCCCAAGCCTTTAGGCATGTATTTAGGCTTTGATTAGCCCCCTAAAGGTCATGAATGGTAACCAACTTTAAGTGTTATGAAAATGAGAATTTGGTAAACAGAATGATCCTATGTCCTTGATTTGGTTATAGGGTTGGGTATTCACTCTAATCATGGTTCGATATCTACTCGGATCGTGAGCAGCCGATGCAATAGCATACATGGAAAGAATAAGTGTAGGGAACTTACGTTTCCTGCATGTATTGATATTTGAGTTTATGTATTGATGCATGTTATTGCTTTGCTTGATTATGTGAAACATATATGAATAATTGAAGCTCTGTTTCTATTTATGCTATGGCCATGAGTATGTTGTTGAAACATTGAGCATTCGGATATATCATTATATAAGCACAAGTTATTGTGATGCAAGCATGTCATGCATTAAACACTTATCTTGCATGCATATTGGTATTTGCTTCCTACTAGGATTCTCTAGAATATCACCCACCCCTACCAATATTTTAGACAGGACAAGTGGCTCGAGTAAGGAGCAAGCGACTAGGGGCGATGAGAATCCCTTATGGGCATTTGGATTTAGTAGTTGTTATCGTTATATGCTGGGATAATTGTATATGTTCGGATGATAGATTTGAATGTGTATTTGGATTAGGTATTGTGTAATCCCCATTTGAAAAATTTTAGAGGGTGTATGTGCCTTACGTATCTTTAGTGAAGGTATGAACCAGGGATTTCCGGTATTATTATTGTGCACTCTGATATTTATATGAATTTGATTTATCTTCACGAGGTAATTGGATTCGAAATATGAATATGAGACCAGGTTAAAGTGTTTGTTAAAGAAATTTGTGAAAACCCTATCTTAAGGATGGGAATGTAAATGAATTTTGATTATTATTGGTCTCTATTTCATTTTAATCGTGTATTTCGGATATAATTACAGAGGGGGTTACATTTTTGGTATCAGAGCTATAGTTCCTGGCAAACTTGGGAATTTACTAGTATAGCTCACTTAGATCTCTACCTTGGTGGTAGAAGATGATTTGTGATAGTGGTTGTGTATACACATTTATGTTTGGTTATTGTGGATATATATGAGATTTGTGGATTATGCGTATACACTGTTGGTTATCCTGAAGTGGCGGATCATTATGGAATCGAAAGATATGATGGTTTGCCCTGGAATTGAATGTATAGACCCAGAGGTGGAGGTAATTAAAGATAATTCACCAGATCATTTGTAGGAAATGATGGATTTGGTTTGAAAACTGAGGAAAATGATTTCCAAGGTATGTCATAATGAGGTTCTAGGTGTCATGATAAACGTAGATGATGGGTTGGAGACCTTAGGTTATAAGATAATATATACCAGGGATGTTATATTTGACTGGTGTGTCCGAAGGCCATAAGACCTAGGGGACCAGTGTGCCTTAGGCTGGCTAAGATATTTGACCTTGTGTTGGAATTAATGATGTTCTGTGGAACTAAGGGAAGTGATTTCCCGGTTCAATTAATCTTGAGGTTTCAAGAGTTGAAGTGTAAAGAAGAGTTATGAGAATGTTGGGAGTATGGGTTCTCAATGATGTGCCAATTATGGCTCTAACTGATTTAAGGTAAATTGGGTTAAGGCTTGGCACAGATTGTACGTGTGGTCAGGTGTAGTGGGAGATTCTTATGGGACTCCTATTAAATCATCCTATCATTGTGAAAGCACAGATGAGGAGGTAGACCGTAGAGTGTTCAGTAGAAGCATGTGAACGTGATGTGTTTAAGGTATTCTAAGGTTGCTGGTTGTTAACCTAGCACGGGGAAAGAGTCATCTACAGAAGATATAGATCGGAAAGGGCTACCTACAAAGAATTCAGATAGGATAGGGCTACCTACGAAGAGTGCTGATTGGAAAGGGCTACCTACGGTGAGATTTGATTAGAAAGAGCTACCTACGGAGAATTCTGACCGAATGGGCTGACCAGTCAGGTGACTAAGTGAAGCATCGGGTTCAGTAACGTAGTATAGAGCCACCATGACGATGAACCCTAGCGTGGAGCCACTATGATGATGAAACCTAGTGTAGAGCCACCGTGATGACGAACCCTAGAGTGCAGCTGCCTTGATAACGAACCGTGGAGTGCAGCCGTCATGATGTTGAATCGTAGAGTAGAGAGGAGCATTAGCTCTAGGCATTAGTGCTAAATATACCCAGTTCTAGCTTGATGTGATTATATATTGTGAGTCTCCCTCACAGCCCAAGGGGTTGAGGCCCAGTTAGGAGGGTAAGGCGGGAGTGCCTAGGCCCATACAGAGGGTACCAGCCACCGGGAAATGTGAGTACCGAGGTGGGCATCCAGCAGCCGTGAAATATGAGTAGCGAGGTGGTTGTGACAATAAGACAGAAGTGTTCTGAATCCTTGTGAGTCCACCTCAATCCCCAGTTGGGCCTGGGCCAGCTGGGGGGTTCCAATGAAATGTTAGTACCTAGTGAGTGGGGGGTGTGACAATTATGAATAAGCTAGGATTATGGTATGATTATGTAGCAGAGCAGAGCTAGTTCAACGAATGGCGAATTCGACTACATGATCAGGGGTTCTCATGTGTGAGGGCATTTACCTCAGCATGGCTAACATGGCTAGCCACTAGGTTGGTTACACCGGTGTTAACCCTAGGCCGAAAGGTGGTACATAAAATTAGAGTCTGCGATGTGGATTGCGGTGAAAATTATGTGAAATGCAGCATGTGTAAGTCAGCGTGAGCTGTCTAGGGATTGACACTGGTCATCTCTAGCTCGGCCGTTGAATTACCGTTGTAATCAATATGGATCTTTGTGAATCCAACCCGTAGGGAAGAGTGTTATAAATCCAGCTGTAGGCTGTGTGTTGTACATCTTGCCAATGTGGCTTGTGTATGAAATGCTTTATATGAATCCTAACTGTGGTGAAGTATATTGTGTGAATTGTGTTAAGGTGCAATGCAGCGTGTGCAGGTCAGCAGGAGCTGTTTAGGGATTGACGTTGATAATCTCTAGCTTGGTCATTGAACTGCCGTTGTAGTTGCTTTGTGTGGGTGAAAGAGGATGAGGGTGGTGTTGGGAGATTGAGAGACTCAACCGGTCGCCTGGATAGAAGATACTGAGATTCTAGGTGGGCCGTTACGGTAGGGTGCTTCGGATAGAAGAGATTGAGATTTTGGAGTGGCCTGATGTGATTGTGAATGCCTAAAAGTCCCGATTACCACTATCGGAGTCATTGGTGGGTGTACCGGTGAGAGTGACACTGTGAAAGTTGATACGGTGAGGTGATAATGTTGTTAAGGCCAACAGTCCCAGTTACCGCTGGTGGAGTAACTAGTGGATGTACGGGTAAGATCAATGTTGTGGAAGTGGATAATGGGTAAGATGAAGTATTGTTGAAAATAGCGGAAACTGGGGTATATGTGAATACAACGGAAGTTGTTGATTGTACGCAGTGAATCTGTGGTGGTTTGAATTGTACCCGAAAAGGGAAGGTGACTTGATGTCAGGATTAGAAAGTCTCAAAGTCAAGATGCACGAGTGCAGTCCATCCGAAATATGATCGAATGAGGTGAAGACCTCTAGAGTTTGAAAATGGAGATCACACGCTCGTGAGAGTGTCTCTAAGTATGAGAATTGGTAAAGTGATTAAGAGGAAGAAATTGAACCACAATGCATTGGTCCGTTGGGATTCCTGTGAGAATCAGACCTGTAACGTGTTATTGTATAAGTAGTCTTGAAGGGACTATTCAATGAGAAACAATTCGAGGAACGACAGCCGTCATGAGGAGGCATCTGAGGTTTATGTCCCCAGTGGTGTAACAAATTTCGAGGATGAAATTTATTGAACGGGAGAAGAATTGTAATGCCCCAAATTTTGATTAAGGGCTAATTACAATTATTATGAATGATTATATGGATTAATGTGGATTTGAGATCCGGATTAAGATTGGGAATGCCCAACACCTTGTATTTTAGCATAATTATGTGATGAAATAATTATTGGGCTAAATATAGGGGTAAATGGCGCATGAAAGAAGGAAAAGAATTTGATTATGTATCATGTGGCAATATTAATTAATATGCCATACTTAGTGGAAAGTTGAAGGAATGGCTCTAAATTAGTGATTAATGGAAGAGATTAATTACTAATTAAGAGGATATGAGATGTGAAATTAAAATGGTTAATGAAGTTGTTAGAGTAACTAATTGGTTACTTATTCTATGAAACCCAATGAGAAGTTGACACTTGTCAAGATGAGGTCAAGAGATAGGGCTTTGAAAAGCCAAATAAGCACTATTTTATCAATTTCTCTTCCTCTCTCCTCTCATTTTCGTCCAAAGGGAATGGGGGCAGATTTTTCTACCATTCTTCATCATTTCACACTCTCATCACTCTCTTCCTTCTCTCTCTTTTGTTCAGCCATGGCAGCCCAAGGTGAAAGGAAGAACTTTGTGTAAAAAGTGAGCATTTGGCCCTTTATATGGCTTCTAATGGAAAAATGATCTTCTATAAAGTTGTTCCTTGTGTTGAGAGCTTCAATTTCATGGTTTTTGATTTGTCATTTGGTGGTGTTTGAGCACTCACAAAATTATGGACTTGGGTGAACCGAAGAACGTCTTTGGGAAAGTTGTTGAGGTAAGTGAAAGCTTCATTTTAATATAAGTTTTGTGGCCATTGGTTGGCCCTTGAATTTCTAGAATTTTAGCCCTAATTTTCGTGATTTAGGGTTGTGGGGGAGTATGGTATGTTGTGGTTATGGAAATGGTGCCTTGTTTTGTGTTTTGAAGTGATAGAATTGCATTGAAACTTAAAAGTGAAGTTTGGCAACTTTGTGTTGGTTTTTGTGCATTGGACAAAACAGGGCATGTAAATGGGTTGTGATTTTTGTCATTTTGAGGTTACCATTGTGTTCCTTGTGGAAAATTGTATGGGAATAGGTTTGGTTATTGATTTTGGAGTCATTGAACACTTTGGTAGAAAAGTTGGAAAATCTGTCTTGTGTGAACTCTGTCTAGGCGGTAAGTTTTCACGAACGTTTTGAATGAACAAATGGTGTTGGAAAATTATGAAACTTTCCAATCTTAAATTTCACATCCCAAGCTTCAAAATGGACATATAATTCATGTCATTTCGTTTTGTGAACTAAGAGTTATGCTTTGCCAAAGTTTGGGATGGACACTGGACTCTATTTTGGGGCAGTGGTGGATTTTGTGTAATTCTAGAATTTTGTGGTGATTTCTAGTAATGGTCCATATTTTTCCAATAAAGAGGACTTAAATAGCTTTCATTTTCTTTGGAATCACCTCATTTCGATTTTTCCAGAATTAGTTATGAGTTTTAAAATTTCAGCGAAGAAACCAGATTTTCTTGGCCGCGGCCAAAAGGACTATGGGCCGCGGCCCAAATGTTTCTGGTCTATTGTTTCTAGTCTTAAATTGCACATCCCAAGGTTCAAAATGGATATATAATTCATGTCATTTCATTTTGTGAACGGAGAGTTATGCTTTGCCAAAGTTTGGGATGAAAACTGGACTCTGTTTTGGGGCAGTGGTGGATTTTGTGTAATTCTAGAATTGTGTGGTGATTTATAGTAATTTTCCATATTTTTCCAATAAAGAGGACTTAAATAGCTTTCATTTGGGTTTGGAATCGCCTCACTTTGAGTTTTCAAGAATTAGTTATGATTTTTGGAAGTTTAGCTAAGAAACTAGATTTTCTTGGCCGCGGCCAAAAGGACTTTGGGCCACGGCCCAAATGTGTCTAGCCTATTGTTGGCCACGGCCAATGGATGGGTGGGCTGTGGCCAACTATCAAAAATGACATTTTGGACTTTTGAAGATGGTTTTTGGTCAATTGTTTTCCCAAGCCTTTAGGCATGTGTTTAGGCTTTAATTAGCCACCTAAAGGTCATGAATGGTAACCAACTTTAAGTGTTATGAAAATGAGAATTTGGAAAACAGAATGATCTTACGTCCTTGATTTGGTTATAGGGTTAGGTATTCACCCTAATCATGGTTCGATATCCACTCGGATCGCGAGCAGCCAATGTAGGAGCATACGTAGAAATAATAAGTATAGGGAACTTAGGTCTCCTGCATGTATTGATATTTGTGTTTGTGTATTGATGCATGTAATTGCTTTGCTTGATTATGTGAAACATATATGAATGATTGAAGCTTTGTTTCTATTTATGCTATGGCCATGAGTATGTTGTTGAAACATTGAGCATGCGGATATATCATTATGTGAGCACAAGTTATTGTGATGCAAGTATGTCATGCATTAAACACTTATCTTGCATGCATATTGGTATCTGTTTCCTATTAGGATTCTCTAGAATATCACCCTCCCCTACCAACATTTTAGACATGACAAGTGGCTCGAGGAAGGAGCAAGCAACTAGGGGCGGCGAGAATCCCTTATGGGTATTTGGATTTGGTAGTTGGTTATCGTTATATGCTGGGATAATTATATCTGTTCGGATGATAGATTAGAATATGTATTTGGATTAAGTATTGTGTAATCCCCATTTGAGAAATTGTAAAGGGCGTATGTGCCCTACGTATCTTTAGTGAAGGTATGAACCCGGGATTGCCGGTATTATTATTGTGCACTCTGATATTTATATGAATGTGATTTATCTTTACGAGGTAATTGTATTTGAAATATGAATGTGAGACCAGGTTATAGTGTTTGTTAAAGAAATTTGTTAAAACCCTATCTTAAGGATGGGAATGTAAATGAATTTTAATTATTATTGGTCTCTATTTCATTTTAAACGTGTATTTCGGATATAATTACGGAGGAGGTTACAACAAACATATTCATTTTTTATATATTTATTTTTAATCGATTTTAATTTACATAATTTAGTTATTTATATATTATAAAAATAATTGAAGGGGAGTAACAATTTTAGAATTCTTTGGACATCAAATTAAACCCCTTGGAGCACCTTACTTTCAACATATATATCCAAAACCATGAGGGGGGAAAATAAAAGTACAGCATATTTGTTAATGAAATAAACTTCTATATTTATAATAATGCAGTCAAGTTACAGACTACCCTATGCCCGCCTTATATAGGAGCAAGCCTAATGACAATACAAGAATACAAGACAACTCTACTAATTACATTACTAACTATTGACTACTAACACTAATACTCCCCCTCAAGTTGGGGCTATATATATCAATGGCACACAACCTGCCAAGCAAATACTTGTGAGCCTCTATTCCCAAGCTCTTTGTCAATATGTCAGGCAATTGCTCTTCTGACTTTACATGCTTTAGGTCTATAAACCCTTCTTGTAATTTTCCATAACAAAGTGACAATTTATCTCAATATGCTTAGTTCTTTCACGAAATACAAGATTGCTAGCAATGTGTATTGTTGCTTGTCTATCACAAAACACCTCTACTGGTTCTACACCAATAATATGCAAATCTTTTAATAAACCAATAACCCAGACTACTTCTGAGGTCACATGCCCTAAAGCTCAATATTTAGCTCCTGCAGAAAACTTGGACATAGTATTCTGCTTTTTTGACTTCCAGGATATCAAGGATTTACCCAACTTCATGACATATCCCGTCACTGATCTCCTACTGTCTTTACATGCAGCAAAATCGGAATCACAGTAACATTCCAGCTTCATTTGACTATTTGAAGATAAAAGAATACTAAGGCCTAGTGTCCCTTTCAAATAGTGTAGCACCCTCATTGCTCCATTCAGATATAACTCCCTTGGTTCCACAAAAAATTGGCTCAAAACCTGCATAGAATAACAAATATCAGTTCTAGTGACAAACAAATATGACAACCTACCAACTAAATTCCAATATATCTCAGGTTTCTTTAGTTTTGCATCAACTTGCTTTCGTTTCTTCTCTTTCTTCCTGTAGTGCTGATCTATTTCTGTTGTGTCATCACGTGGATGCTCTACAAGTATCGCATTCTGCTCCATTGGTATTGTTGCTGGAACAGCTACACTCAATCCCACATCATTTATTAAATCAAGTGTGTGTATTTGTTGATTCAACACTATTCCAACCCTTGACCTCACTATTTCCAGTCCCAAGAAATATCTTGCAACACCCAAAACCTTAATTCTGAACTAAGTATGTAAATACTCCTTTGTTTCCTTAATTACTTCTTGATTACTTCCCATAATTAGTAAATCATCCACATACACTAATACTACAATCATATCACCTATTTTTTCATTTTACAAACAGTGAGTAATCATCTAAACTTTGCTTGAATCCTCCTTTAACTAATGCAAGCGTAAGCTTGGTATTCCATTGCCTCGATGCTTGCTTTAACCCATACAAAGATTTAGTTAACTTGCACACTTTTCCTTTTCCAACATCCTTAAAACGTTGGGGAATTACCATGTATACTTCTTCATGAAGATCTCCCTGAAGGAATGCATTATGCACATCCATTTGGAAGATATCCCAATTATTTATGGCTGTAAGGGTGAGAACTACTCTCATCATCACCATTTTTACCACCAAAGAGAATGTCTCATAATAATGCACACCTTTTGTTTGAGTATATCCCTTGTCTACTAAACACGCCTTGTACTTGGCCACATTACCATTTGAGTGATACTTAATTTTGTAGACCCACTTGCATCCAATTGGATTCTTTCCTTCTAAAAGGTCAACAATTTCCTAAGTCTGATTCAACTCTAGAGATTTAATCTCTTCCTTCATTGCTTCTATCCACTTTTGGTCTTTAACAACCTCTTGGAATGACCTAGGTTCAATAAAAAAGTTAGCACAGAGAACAAAATTCTAATATGAAGATGATAATTTAGAATAAGTATAGTAATTTTGTTAGGATAAAGGAAAACTCCCTGGTTAACCATCCTAGCTTCTTGGTCATTATGATGCTAGTTGGAATCACTGTTATTGATCTGTTGATCATCATGAGTTGTGCTGTTATGATGATTCACTGCTGCCTCTAAATGTTTGGAGGATAAATCAGATTTTTCATAGTCCTGTAGCCACTTAGGAGGCCTCCTATCTCGTGTAGAGCACTTATGTGAAAGAGGTGGAGGTGTGTGCTAGACATTTGGTTCAGGACTACCCTCCAATATGTCTGAAGGTCCCCACTCATTTTCATAGACAAAAGGGTTATGTACAAAAGATGAAATTCCCCCTGGATTGTTACCATCTTTCTCTTTGAAAGGAAATCTCTCTTCCACAAAGCTTACATGTCGGCTAACCATTAGCATTTTTGTATTCAAATTATATAAAATTTAGCCCTTTTAAGTTGTAGGATAACCCATAAAAACACGTGCACCTGCTCTAGGATGAAATTTATCTACATCATGCAATTTGGTAGCAAAAGCTAAGCATCCAAACACTCTCAAATGACCCAAGGAAGGTACCTTACCATGTAGCAACTCATTTGGAGTCAAAAATTTCAGCACCTTTGAGGATGTTCTATTAATTAAATAAGATGCAGCCTTAATGCTTTCTCCCCAAAATTTAATGTGTCTACCTGCATGCAATATCAAACACCTAGCAACTACTAATAAATGTCTGTTTCCTTTCCATAACCTCATTTTGTTGGGAAGTGTAGGGACAAGAAATCTGATGTAAGATACCTTTATCATTAAATAAAGCTTTGACTGTGGAGTTCACAAACTCCAAGCCATTATCACTCCGTACCCATTTAATATTTACATTATATTGAGTGGAAACATAGGAAAGAAAGGTTTTGATATGCATAACAGTTTCAGATTTATGTGACATGAGAAATATAAAAACCCCACCTAAAATATCATCTACAATTATTAAGAAATAACGAAAGCCTTGATGTGTAGGTTCTTTATAAGGTCCCCAAACATCCATATGTTTTCAAACCAGCTAGTGGTTTTAATTGTACTAGCAGGAAAAGAAAGCTAAGTTTGCTTGGATTGAACACATACATCACAATGAGGAATATTTAAAAGTGCAACAAGTTTCTTTATTTCAACTAAATGTTTGAGAACATGTGAAGAGGCATGGCTAAGCCTATGACGCCAAATGTCATAGTTTACAAATTTCAAAGTACAAGCAGATTGCAAAGAAGAAAGAAAAACATTTTGAAGATCAGAAAGACAATCCAATTAGACATTTTCTAGCAACATATAAAGTCCATGAGTGAGTTTACTAGTCCCCTTGATCTTTCCACTCAAGGTGTTCTGCAAAACACACACATTAGGAAAAAAGAAAGCTACACAGTGCTCATAGGCTGTGAGTTGAAATATAAAGACCAAGTTGAACTTCAGCCCAGGTACATATAAGATGTTTTCTAGGGTGATATGGTACCCAATTTTTGTAGTCCCTATGTGTGTTACAGTTAAACACTCACTATTAGGTACCCTAATTCTCTTAAGTGGTCCATGATAAGTTTTATAATTGTGCAGATAATTCAAATTACTAACAACATGCATATTTGCACCTGAGTCTAATAACCATATAGGAGAAAAAGAGACAGAATTAATCAAACATGTGGATGAAGTGCCAACAGCACCTACAGTGGTACCTAGGGCAACTTTATGAGTGTCTTTCTTACTATCATGGGAGTCCTTCTCAAGCAAACGAAGAAGCTGCTCATATTGTTCAGTTGTGAGATTTCTTGCAACAGCAATGGACTCAGAAGCTCCAAGGACAGAGGTAGAATGAACTGGAGGTTCTCATATAGGTCTTGGTTTCCAATTTTCTTGGAAACCAATGAGGTGAAAACAATGGTCCCTTCCTATGGCAGTATGTGCATTCATCTTGAGTTTCAGAAAATATGATACCTCCATATAGGGATTTGTCAATAGAGTTTATCATCCAGGAAAGAATGATGGCATTGCATTGATCCCACGTGCTCTTAAGATTGTCAGGCTAACTAGCACGAGTGCAACTTTCATCAACAAAACCATATTTGTTGCGGCCTAGCAAGGCTTATGCATTGACCGGCTCTATACAAGATAGTTTCTTGCACCAATAAGGACGACAGGAACAAGAATGATGCCTATGTATCAGAGGGGTGAAGAAATAAGGGATGATTGAACCAAAGGTTACCTGGATGGGTAAAGTAAGGTGGAGTGTCTCTTGCCATGATATAGAATAGGTGAAAAAAACAATTGCAAAGATGGAGGTGATGGATACTCAAATCACAAACAGGATGAGAAGTTGCCTAGACAGTGGACTAGAAGATACGGTCATAAAGCAAAAAGAAAACTAGAGTAATGACATGAATCGATGGCAACAAGGCAGAATCATGGTCTAAGAAAAATAGTAGCGGCCAAGAGCGACTGACCATAGCATGCAAGCAAGAGTAGTAGGCAACGGATGGCAACAAATCACGATACTAAACTAAGAACCAGATTGGAACACCAATGACAGATGGTGACAAATCAAGGTAGACGACGTAAAAATAACTACTGATAACGATAGATTACCGAAAGGAACCAAGAATCAAATCATTGCAGACATCTACCAATAACGGCATTGAACCAAGAACCAGATCTGAGTAGCCACAATGACAGATGACTGAAAGGAACCAAGAACTAGATCATCGCGAATGGCTACCAACGACAGCATTGAACTAAGAACCAAATCATTGTAGACGGTGAACCAAGAATCATATCTGAGTAGCCACAGTCATGGACAAAGAAAAGATAAATATGAAATCGTGAAGATTCCTGAGGCGAGGAGAACAAGAACGATTGGAGATTGGGTATGTTGTCTTTACTAGGAATGGGTCAACCCGTTATGACCCCAAAAAAAATTAAAGAACCCGATCGGATACCATGTTAATGAAATGAACTTCTATATTCAAAATGATGAAGTCAAGTTACAGACTACCCTATGCCTGCCTTATATAGGAGCAAGCCTAATGACAATACAAGAATACAAGACTACTCTACTAATTTAATTACTAACTACTGACTACTAACACTAATAACATCTCTTTAAATATTAAATATATACTTTCCTCTTAATCTCATATCTCTATTATGAGAAAGACGACAAAGCAACACCTCGCTATCATCACAACCATATACATTTCTTAAGCTCTTCTTTATTTATTTCCCGATGGACATATAATAAGTTTAAATTTAGGAGATGACACAGCCACTATTAGGATACCCTTCTACAGTTGCAACATAATAAGGTGGTGGTGGATAATAAACATGGCTATAACTAATAGGAGTAGTCACAATGGCTTTAATTATATTCTCTATCTTTTCTTCGGCTTTCTTCTCAGACTCTTTGGCTACTCCAACTGTAACCCCCTCACGGTAATCACATCCGGTTTACGAAATTTAAGTGAAATAGAGACCACTAAGATGAAATAACAATTTATAGTCCCACATCCAAGAGATGGGGTATTTTAAAAACCAGTTTCAAAACATACTTATTGCTGGTCTCATATTCACGGGCGGATATAATTACTTGAGAAATCAGAGTACATATTAAATATCAAAGTGCGAAAACCAAAATCCCGGCAAGGGTTACTTCATAAATATAATGGGTTTACAAGTTCCCAATAATGGGGATTACATGACCAAAATATTCATTTACATCACATATACACTTGGAAATCCTGAAACCAAAACTAAGATAACCAACCACCTCTAAGTCTCAGAGTAATCCTAACTACTCCTGGTTGTCCGCTTCCCCTTCGAGCCACTCGCCCTGTCTGAAAAGTTTAGTCATTTGGAAAGAGTGAGATTCTAAAGAATCCCAGTAGTAACAACTTTTTCATACCACATGCAATCACATAATATGTAAACAAATCATCTCATATCAGCAACAACACAAATCACACTCCACCCTCATCCCCTTTTACCGCCGGGAAGGCATACAGCTCATACCTGAACCGTTGTTAGCGACTCAGGGACTATTGGCGTGGCAGTGCATACAAATAGCCACACGGCTCACATATAGCCTTTCGGATTTCACAAATGGCCCGTCGGCCTTCACAAATAGCCTTTCGGCTGACAATTATCCTTTCGGCCCACATAATCACATATACACACCCTAACCTCATCCCCTTTTACCGCCGGGAAGGCACACAGCCCTTACCCGAACCGTTGTTAGCGACTCAGGGACTATTGGTATAGCGGTGCTTCCATAATTTTCACAAACATGCAGCATACGAAACCCATTTCATCTCAATGACGTTGAACACATACAATGTATCACATAGGATATAAAGGAAGACTCACTACCTGTATCTTCATTGACTAGCTTCGGCACCATGGCCTCATGAGGGCGACAGATGTCAAATCCTATATCAATTAGGGACAACCAATCAATCTCTTTTCCATATGTATATTTCAATAATACTCTAAGTTGGTTATCATTTAGGACTCTTTAGGTGGCTAAAATAGGCCTAAACATATGCCTAAAGGGTTGGAAGACACTACTACCCAAGAGACCCCTTTTTTGAAGGCACAACACTGATTTTTGACAGTTTCACTAGAGCACAGATGCTCTCACTCGAGCACAGGTACGGACATCACTCGAGCACAAGAGAGTGAGAGACAGCGAGTGAGCTCCCGAGAGCACAAAGAAGTTTTCAAGAATCGGCTCGCTCGAGCACGCTGAACTTCACTCGAGCACAAGGCCAAATGCCTCACTCGAGCACCTGCGAGTGAAGCCTAGGAAGTGAGGACCCGAGAACACACAACGCTCTCCAAGACCAGGATCACTCGAGCACAGCCATATGCACTCGAGCATGATCACCCCATACCCTCGAGTGAGAAGGCACACTCGAGCACTTTACTCGCGAGTGACAACCTGAGAGCACCACCCACACCTGAGGCACAAGCTCACTTGAGCATGACCCCCAGTGCTCGGGTGAGACGGCTATGCTCGCGAGTGTCAGAGCACACTCTTGCAATCAGCCAACGAGTGAAGACCTGAAAGAAACTCTTCACTCCAGACTCGCACCATCACTCGAGCAAACCCAAGTTCACTCGAGCATGATCTTCCCTCACCCGAGCACAAGGCAATGCACTCGAGCATTATTCATAAACCCAAACGAACTCAAAGCATAACAGGGAAAAACTCACGTATCACTCGAGCATGATCATCCCATGCTCGAGTGATGTGCATCAGAGACCCAAAAACGCAGGAAAAACCAGATGGTCAAATCCCCACCCAAAGGTTCCCAAACTCTTCCCAATGCTCATACTCTCTAAGCATTAACTAGGGAACACCTTGGCAACTTTAAAAACACTCCAAAAACCAATTTGACCACAATCAAACATTAAGGTCTCTAAGATACACAATATACAAATTTCCCTTAACACATTTCCATCATTCCATATTATATCCAACAATCAAATAACTCAACATTAAACCATTTTCAATATCCAACACCATAAATTCCACATTTTCAACATTTGGCATAACTAGGGCAAATTTTCCAGATTTTACCAACTTAGCCAAAGATCACAAATAATATATCAAAATGCTCTAAATGCCTACCTCTTTACTTTGCCCAATCCAGAATCTTGATTCTCTAACTTCCAATTTTGACCAACACACAAATCAACACTATTTCAAGATTCTGAAATTACCACAATGTAGCTCTCAATGAGACATACAACATTAGAGAAGAGGATTAAGGCATTAAAGGATCATAATTCACCAAGGTTCAAGCTTTTCTTCTTCCTCTTTCTTGCCTCAAGGTCGCCGGAAAATGGAGAGAAGAGAGAGAAGAGAGAGAAAATGGTGAGAATGATGATGATGGATACTTCCTCCTCCTTCCTTGCCCATGCTAGCCGAATAGGAGAGAGAAAATGAGAGAAAAGTGAGGTTTTGTCCTTTAGTGTCACATCCAAGGGCCTCCACTATGCCACATGTCACTATTTTATTCACTTCCACTATGAGCTCACAAAATCACAACACATAGGATTCCGACCCTTCCACAATGAATCTCAACCCTTGATCTTACATACCACATGTATGTACACCAAATTCATATTACATAAATTTCCAAAAGTACTTAATTACACTAATTACAACAATTCTCATAATCATTATCCCTAATCACAAATCGGGATATTACACCAACAGACACTATTTCTGTATGACACAACTTCCTTATCTTTCCCACTATCTTAATTGGATCGATCTCTCCTGTTACCATTAATTTCATATCTACATTAACCGACTCAACTCCTACAAAACAAAACCAAACCAGTCAACTTTTCACCTTGACTATAATTAGTTTATCCAAATTTGAATGAAATTGGGTTCAAAACTCTGACCAACATGATTTTTTCGTTTAACCAGAAGACTTGAAACTCGGGATTTGGTGATAGAGATATACCTGAAATGCCTGAGGTTGTTTTCATGACCTTTTGTTTGGTTCTTGCACTTTGTAATTCCACCTTCAACACTATTTTCTGCCAACAAATACATCATCATACAGGTATATGTTAGTCGATGTATAGGGAATCAATAATATTCATTAGGACTTGGAAGCAAAGGAAGTATAAAAGAGCAGGGTCAAGTTTTGACCTTTATCGTCATTTGCGAATTATATTGTTGTGTTGAAGCTAATAGTTTCAAAATAATGAAAGCTAAAGGGAAGTTAGCTACGTTGTGAAGAAGAGGAAGACTAGAAGATAAATGGTTCAATGTAGTGAAGTGAAGATTTATACAAGGTAGCCAAATTTACAGATGTGCTGGAGACTCTGAGTCAAAGCAAGTCAAGTCAAGTCTAAATATCTTTGACACGTTTTTAAAGTCATTTTAGGGATGATCTCAGACAAAGGCACGCGAAAACTGAATGAGGACATCATTTTGAATTATTGTTTGTTTGCTTTTGATGGCATTAATTAATGGTTTTGGCTTTTTTAGGAAGTGTACACAAAAAAAGTACAAGCGACTTTTCCACGAAAGCATCTTCCTCCTTCTTGGTTTCATCCTCATCTATCTCATAAGTAATAATACAACTAACTGTGAAGAAGCTTATAACCAAAAAAAAAGAACCAATCAGCCACGTGTCCAGTGTGTGTCAACTATAAGTCAATATGCACCCTACATGACTTCGGGTCTAATCCCAAGTCTATTGGCTTCTATTGAGTTGGGGGCATGTTTGGTTTGAGGGAAGGGTAACGGAGGGAGGGGAGGGGATGGTTGGTAAATTACAATTTTGGATAAGAGAAACTCAAAATTTACCTTCTCATACTTTTAAATTTTAGGTTCCCGCTCAAAATTTAAATACCTTCAACTTCAAAAAGGTAATTTAACCCCCCATACCCTCCCCCCAAAACAAAAATACCTGAGTGTTTTGCGTATGGATTTACGACAACAACATGGCTTTTTCTTTGGCCTCTTAAATAAATAAAAAACATATACAAATAAACGATATTCAATTTATAGTTGTATATAGGATGAATCTGTTATAAAATTAAAAAAGTTCGGTGAATGCCAAAAAGAATTTTTTTAAATGCGTTCATTATCTTGAAATGTTTTGTGGAGTAATTTTACTCTTAAATATTTTTTTTAGGAGTAGTTTTAAGCTCATCGTTAAATCCCAAAAGTTCTATCAAGTGAAGGTACATTCAGTAATCTAAAGTACTTTTTTATTAGCACTCGACATCTTAAATTAATATTTTTTGTGTAATTTTTGTTACCTAGAGGGACTTTCCCCATTCGAGAGAAAACATATTTTATTGATTTATAATATAATGTGCATTCATTGATCATAGAGTGATCACTATAATATTATTAATTTTTTATTATTTTTAATTAATTAATTAATTATATGTATGTATGTTTATATATATATGATAATATTATATATATATAATAATATAACACAGGTTCATTTCGGCATAACTGGCAAAGACTCGCCTCCAAAGGCATCGACAGGCTGAGGTCGGGGGTTCAAACGGGAGGAGAGGTACTTGGAGGAATTATGAGGTGCTGACATGTGGCAGCACGAGGAGGAGACACGTCGTAGCCAAGGGACAGGTACACATGGTGCTCTGAGGCACAAACAATGTGGCATTTGTAAATTAAAAATATTCAATTTTTTTAAAAAAATAATTTTTGAACTTTTTTTTTAAAAAAATTTACGACGGAATTGCTTTTCAATAATTTCCGACGGAATTGCTTTTTGATGAAATCCGTTCCGTCAGAAATTTCTGACAAAATTGAAATTCTGTCTCAAATTTGTTTGAAACGCACCTATTTACGATGGAACGGATTCCGTTGGAAACCCAGTCCGTCAGAAATTCGGTCCGAAAAACTGATTCCGTGGCAAATTCTATCGAAAATTCCGTTGAAAATCGGGTGTATTTTTGTAGAGATATTTCATAGACTTGGATGAGTGAAAATGTGTAGTGATTTGAACGAATAAACTAGGATTCGGTCCCAGAGTAACAAAACTTTCAAAAATCCCAACCTCAAATTGAGTTTGTGTGGGTTTTTTAGAAGAAGTTTAAAACTTTTCAAAAACATTTTCACAAAAGGTTCACCACTTCCTTAGGTCTCATCGACTCTCGGTTCCTTTTTATCAGAGTGTTCGAGTACGCCTCTACTTAGGTCTCATATTTTATATATTCGTTAAAATTCCCTTAGCATTCGGAAGTATGGTTTAACTATTATTAGCAAACTACTAGCTTTTACCCCTTTTACAAAGCTACCGGTACTACTAGTTCTACCACAGCACTATTGTTAGGTTTACCGAGTCATATACATTATATACAGAGCCAAAATAGATAACCAATAGTAAATAAAATCTCTAAGCTGCATCTTCTAGCTGTCCGTGCTTACCTTCTTACCCCTTGGGCCACTAGCCTGTACTGTAGATCGTTTATGAGAAAGGGGTGAGATTCAAAAAGAATCTCAGTAGTAACAAGCATTCAATCATATATGATACAAGAATAAAGAGCATGTCACCCAGTCATCATATAATAAATAAATATCACAGCAGTATTCAGTATTCAATATGCAACATAACTACACAGAACACATTATCACAGCTCTTGGTAGAACAAATCATATGGCCCTCGGGTGTCCACCCAGTGCTAAAATAAATTCCCATGGCCCAAGCATCCACCCGGCATATTCAAAATGCTCAAACAACTACATGATGAAACCAAAAACATGCACAATATCTCATAGCATATGGAAGAAAGAGGCACTACCTGAACGCCTTTCTTAAGGGGTATCCAATTGTTTCTCCGAGCTTAGGTAGATCTTAGATCCCGGACAACTATGAGTTCCTATAATTAGAATTTACGGACAACAAGTTATTACTTATTTCAATTCTTTCATAATTCAAACACTCAAGTTGGTTATAATTTGAGTCACTTTGGTAGTCATTGGAAACTCAAACAAACGTCTAAGGTTGGAAAAGGCTAAACAAATCAACATCTATCAAAAAAGTATGAAGTACTAGAATTAGGGTTTTGGCTAAAGCTAAAATTTATTTGGCTGCAGCCAAAAAGAAGTCAGAAGATTTTAGACCATGGCCAAGAAGCAGCTCAGATGCTTGGCTGCAGCCAAAAGGGCTAGCTGCAGCCAAAATCTAGACTTCCAAATTTCCCCTGTTTTGTGGCTCAACTTCCAAAAATCATAACTTAATCTACAAAATTCTAAATGGAGTAGTTCAGATTTCTATCTAACCCTCTTTAAGTCTAATTTAAGGGGAAAATACCCCTACTACCAATTACATGCACACAATTTCAGAATCACAATCCAATTCATATTGCCACCAACATCATTCTAGATTTTAATGCCTAATTTTAAAAATTCATAATTCTTAGTGTACAGATCCAAATGGCCTAAATATCCCATTACATTAAAGCTTATTAAGTCTACTTTCATTTTGCAAAGTATCACAGGCATTGAACATCATTGCATATTCAGAAACATCACACAACCAAACTGCCACGCAGAAAAATCACACTGGCAGAAATTGCAAAGTTACAAATCATATTCCAATTATCTAGAATTTATAACCAGGGGTTATTCCTACACAGTTTTTCATGCAGAACACATTGGTAGCATCACAATTAACAAATTCCTATTCTTCTATATGTCCTGTTTTGAGAATTTGGACCTACAATCCAATAATCACCACACTTCCAATTAAATTCTCAAACTAGTTTTGTATGCTTTTTAAATGTCACATGACACTATTTATACAATCAAAACACCATGAAACCTCCAAACCCTAGTGATAAATCCTAAATTTAATATATTTTATCCCACATTATTAATTTATTTTTGGGACTATTTTAGGCTAAATTAGATTTACTAGATAATATTTGGATTGTTATCCAATTTTAGGAAATAACATAAATCTGAATTAATTATGATATAATTGATCTTAAATTATTAATATTCTTATTGTTATCTTGTTATTGGATAATATTTTCAAATATATGATAGATCACAATTTTATTTAATTCTTGCAGGATAAGAAAAAGCAGGTTAGAAGATCCTACGGTGCAGAAATTTTCTTGGAAGCTAAAAGAGAATCAAACGGTAGAGTTTTCATTATTAATTTAATTGTCAATTTCAGTTTAATCTCTTGATTGTTTAATTAGGTTGATTACTTGTCGAATTTTTTAATTAGGCAATTGTGAACATGATTTCCAAAACTATCTTAAACTATTGTGATTGGATTTTAATGAATTTAATTAGCGACCACTTATTTCACACTGAGTTTTCTAGTAGAATGTGTTATTAAGCTTGAGGGTTTCCCATGGCTCAATTAGGTAATTAAGTTTATTAATTCTAATTTTTCATCTACGTCCCTTTAGACTAATAAATTGCATGGCTAAGGAAGCTAAATCTATGTGAGTCTTAAGTTGTCCCCTTCATCATCATAATTGATTTAAACTTTGGTTGTCTTTCTTGCTTCTTCTTAATCTTTTTGCTTAGCATTTTAATCCCTCTTTCATAAAAAAACCCCTAATTGCATTCAAATTCATATAGATTAGTCTAATTCTCATGTAGGTTTTAGAGTCAATTGCATTAGTGCATTTGTTAGTTTAATTACATTTAGGTAGTAGAGTCTTGCATTCTAGTTTAGGTATATTCCATTACATCTTTCATCACTTAAAAATTAATCATAAAGAAAACCCATAGCTTTATCCTTGGGAGAATGACCTAGGTTGACCCTAAACTACATAATAATTTAGGACCTAGTTTAATTGATTGCTTTAGTGACAAAAGCGCACATCAATTTTGGCACCGTTGCCGGGGAGCAGCGGTTGGGCTTTAGGTATTGAGTTTTTAGGTGACTTCTTAGGTAGCTGTTCATTGCATGACCTGATCCTCTTCTGAAAAATTGTTTGAACTTGATCCTGAGATTGAGATAACATTTCACCATCAAAGAATAACTAGAGCTAGTACTCTTGTGGGCAGTAATTCCTCTATTAAGCCCATTGTTGAGTCTTATGATTCTAAGGTCAATATGGATGGTGAACACATTGTTATTAATGCTGATGAGAATGGTGATGCTCATATTGTTGATCTTGCTATAACTATTAAAGAATTGGTTTCACCTGATCTGCATTTTCAAAATTGGTGCATCAATTATCCTGATATTAATACAAATTTTGAGTTGAAATTTGGATTAATACACTTGAAGATGTTTCACATGGTTTACACTGCTATGAAACATGTTGGTGTGACTGAAGATTAGATTAAGATGTGTGCTTTCCCATTCTCTTTAGAAAGATATGCTAAAAATTGGTTGCTTCGATTACCTTTTGGATTCATTACTTCATGGAACCAATTAAAGAAATTGTTCTTGGAAAAGTATTTCTAGCCTCTCGCACTTCATATATCAGGAAGACCATATGTGGATGCTGACAAATGGTTGAGGAATCCTTATATGAATATCTGGAGCATTTTAAAATTCTATGTTCTAGTTGTCCCCACCATCAGATTCCAATACTTCTATGAAGTTCTCTTACTTCTAGAGAGAGATTTATTAGATTCAGCTACTAGCGGTGCTCTTTTTCACTTGACTATTGATAATGCTAGGGAATTGATTGAAAGGAAAGCTGAGAATAGCCAACAATTTGGTTCTAGATAATAGGTCAAAGTTAATGAAGTGGAACTACTTTCTTCTAATTCTGAGTCTTGCCTAGAGAGCAAAATTGATAGACTTGCATCTGCTATAGAAAAAATGGTTGTCTCATATGTAAATTTCTTCTAATATGGCTAATCCTTTAGGGCCCTCTACTTCTTTTACCCCACAGCCTAATTCTTCTCCTCAAGTAGGGCCACTTTGTTCTATTTGCTCTCTAGCCACTCATGGTACTAAATCTTACCCTACATGAATGATGGAGTTGAATCTTGTAATGCGATATATCCTTCTAAGCCTATGGCTCAAGATGGCCAAAAATACGATCCCTACTCCATTACATATAATACTAGATGTGTGATCATCCAAAACTTTGATATGGAAATGACCAAGCTCAATAAGCACAATTCAATCAAAGTGGCAATTCAAATGACATGATATTTCACCAAGTTAGACAACCAATGCCAGTCCATGATAAGGGTTTAAAGTTAGAAAGTAAGATTGATACTATGATGAAAATTCTAATAGACAAGTTTGATCAGAAAGATAAAGAACAATAAAAGGATTTGCAACATAGACAGGAAATTCAAGCTCTTCAAATTCAAATTGGTCAATTGTCTAATGCACTCAATAATGTACAGAGTCAAGGTTCAGGAAAGCTTCCATCTCAAGTGGTAACCAACCCAAATGTTGGACCTCAGCAAAATTCAAATATTGGTAGAGTTAATGCTATATCTCTCCGATGTGGAAAGATAATCCCTTCTGTAGACACTGATACCACCAATACTTCAAAAGACAAGCAAGTTGTTAATGACTCTCCTTCCAATCTTCCTCCTACTTTCACATCACAGGATCAATCCTCTTTTTCAAAAACACAAGTGGTGCCTCATGAAGAACAAGAAAAGGATGAGAAAGGAAAGTCAATGATCAAGCCAGCCATACCCTTACTTATTGTAGTAGCTAAGCCTGTAAAGAGAAAGGAGTAAGCTAAGATGTTTAATTAAGTCTATGATATCTTCAAGAAAGTGGTGATCAATGTTCCACTAGTTGACTCAGTCGTACAAGTGCCTAAATATGCAAAGTTCTTATAAGACTTATGTACTACAAAGAGGCAAATTAAGCATGAAGACAAGGTTGACTTAGGGGCAGTTGTCTCATGTCTTTATCAAATGCTATGCCAGTGAAGTGTAAGGGTCCTGGTAGCTTTCTCATACCTTGCACTATTAGTGACATTGACGTCTCATATGCCTTTACAGATTTGGGAGCAGCTATCAACGTTATGCCAAAATCAATCTTTATTCAATTCAAGGGTGTAGAGCTTAAGCCCATAAATCTCATTGCATCCCTTGCTGATAGACGTTGCAAAATCCCAGAAGATATTTTGGAAGACATCTTGGTTAAGGTAAAAGATTTTATATTCCCTGTAAACTTCTATGTTCATGATTTGGAAGATGGTAGGTTTAGGCAAAAAGGGCATTCATCTTTGATTTTAGGTAGGCCCTTCCTTAAAACTGCTAGAGCTATGAAAGATGACCATACTGGTAGCCTTACTCTAGAATTTGCTGGTAATACTATTAAATTTAATGTGCTTGAGTCTATGAGACAAACCCATGATGATTGTGCTGAGATAAATGTTATGTTATTAATGCTATTATGGATGATTCTATTGTAAATCTTAGAGATAGCATGCTTATTAGAACCTGTGATATTGCCAATTTAGATTATACTATTTCTTGTTCATGTGTTGAAATTGGTAGTTGTGATACATGTGTTGATCTTGATTTTGCTGATATTGATATTTTCATTGATGATATTGAGATTATGAGACATTCTAGACATGATCCTTCTGTGCCTATTTGTAGCATTAGTAAATCTAGTTATCATACATCTACTACTTCTATTAATTCTGATGAACTTTATCAGTTACTTAGTATGATTGATGCCATAAATAAAGTTGATTTATCTTCACTACATGACTCTAACTTGTTGATTGCATTGATCATGGTTCTAATAAGGAGATTTCTAATTCTAATCCTAATTCTACCTCTGACATGAGTGCTACTAATGGCACTATTGCTGTTGATTGTGATGTGTTGGTTGATTCTTCTACTTTTGCAGTTTCTACTAATACTCTTCAAGGTGGAAAAGTTTGCTCTTCTGTTTGTGAATCTGTTATGTAGGTTTCTAGTTTGACTGATGTTGAGTTGAAGCCTCTTATACCTTCAATCGAGCAAGCTCCATCCTTGTAGTTAAAGCCGCTTCCTAACTCATTGAAGTATGTCTATTTGGGGAAGGATGAGACACTTCATGTGATTGTAGCTAACGACATAGCTGCTGATGAGTAAACCTGCCTCCTAGAGGAACTTAGGAGATGGATGAAAGTTATTGGATGGACTCTTGCTGATATCCCTAGAATTAACCCTAATGTGTCCATGCATCAGATCCTATTTGAAGATGGTGTTAAAGTTGTACAACAACCATAGAGACGACTCAATCCATTGATCCTTGATGTGGTAAAGAAAGAGGTCTCTAAACTTCTTTCTGCAGGTATAATCTATTGTAACACCCCAAATTTTGAGACTCGAGGCTAGAGAATAAGCTTGAGATTAGTGGATTGCTAAGCCCCGGTTTAGCAAGATCCCAAATTGTGATTAGGGGTTAATGACTACAAAAGTGGACGTGGTTAGTGATTAATGAACCCTTTTAGAGAATATAAAGTGGATTGTAGTCACTTGTGTTATGAGCAACGCCAAAACCCTATATTTGAGTTCAATTGTGAATCAACATCCAAATTGACTTAGAATAGAGGGAAGAATTGAATGGGGTATTGTGATGGAAATGGTGTCATGTTGTGGTATTTAATCATTGGAATTGATTTAAATTGAATTGGACACATTGGTTGCAAAACTGGAAATGCTATCCAGTGTGAATTCTGTATGGCCAGTCTTCTCGTGTGGATATTTTGACTAGGCAAATGATGTCAGAAAATTATGAAACTTTACAGTCTTAAAGCTCACATCCCAAGCTTCAAAATGGACATATGATTTGTGCCATTTCCTTTTGGGAACTGGGAGATATGACTGTCCAAAGTTTGAGGTCGAAAATGGACTCTGTTTTAGGGCAGTGATGAAATTTATGTAATTCTGGAATTTTGTGGTGATTTTTAGTAATGGCCAATATTTTTCCTATGAATAGGACTTAAATATCTTTCATTTGGCTTTGGAATCAACTCATTTTGAGTTTTCTAGAATTAGTTATGATTTTTCAAAGTTTGGGCAGAAAATCTGCCAGAAAATCCGAAAATGGGATTTATGACATCAGCATAATAAAACATGACATCATCCTAATGTTAAAACACTTTTTATTCATCTTCCTTCCTCCAAACCGATGCCATATTCAGCTGAATGAGAGAGAGAACGTTTGAGATGTCTAGAGTGAGAAAGAGGAAGAAATCTCATAAGGTAAGCCGATTTCTCCGACGATCTAGCTCCTAACGTGTATAACTCCGATCCTAAGCTACTCCTTTATGTTCTTTAAGGTTTGGAAGCTCCTCTTTTGGTGTTAAAACACCTAGGGTTTTCATTCAAGTCAAGGAAAAGCTATTGGGAGCTTGAGGTAACTTCTAAACTCTTGTATATTGACTATTCTAGCTGCTGTGGGCAATTTAATCTGTGAAATTTCGCCGGATTGCCATTGGTTGTAAAAATGGAAAATGGGTATCCCTAGGGGTTATGCTGCCCAAATTGATACTAAATAGTAGTTGTAACCTAATGGAATAGTCAATAAAGTGGTTAGGAGTAGAAAGGAAGGTGTTTACGGAGCCGAAACCGAAAAACCCTGATTTTCCCTAGAAAACCCATATATTTCGGTCTGGGCTATAAATGGGTCTTAGAGTTGGATTTTCAATGATTTGATGATTCCATTGAGTTCAGGAGGGGAAATTAGGTGGGGTTACAGTTGGGCACTTTTTCGGAAAAGGCCGAGAAAGCATAATTACAGAAACGCCCCTAAAACCCTAAAAGTAGGGCTGCCAAGGGCAATTTCGTAGTTTGACATTGAATTTGATAATTCCGAGTCAGGAAATGGATTCCTTGGGCGAAAATATGTCAGAATAGCCCATGTCAAAATTTCAAGAAAAGTACAGCCGGACCGGGTACGGCGGGGCCGGGCCGGGCCGGGTCCCCGGGGGTATTTTAGTAAATTTTCAATATAGCCTCATATAACCCCCAAAAACACTATGGAAGTGTCTAAATGGTATATTTGACATTGTAGGATCGAATGTAAAGACCCGAGTTGCTGGCACGCAAATCGAGGAGAAAAGACTGGAGGTAGGGGACTTACCTTACTTGCATGTATTCGATATCTTTGCTTGTGTAGTGATGTATGTGATTGCTTTACTTGATTGTGTAGAGCATATTTGAATAAATGAAGCTCTGTTTCTGTTTTCGCTGTGGGCATAGTCTTGTTGTATGAAACATTGAGCATGCAGAAATATCATTATGGGGTATGCATCTAGATAAAGCTAACATGTCATACACCTAGCATCTATCATGCATGCATTATGGTATCTGTTTCCTACTGAGATTCTCTCGAATCTCACTCTCCCCTACCAACAATTTAGACAGGGCAAGTGGCTCGTGGAGGGAGCGGCTAGGACTCCTCCGAGATGAGATTGTGTAATCCCCATTTGAAGAACTGTAATAGGCAATTGTACCCTGTGTATCTTTAGCGAAGGTATGTACCCGGAATTGCCGGGATGATTAAGTTGTGCATTCTGATATTTATATAAATGTGATTTATCTTCGCGTAGTAATTGTATTCGAAATGTGAATATGAGACCAAGTTTATAAATGATTTCAAAAAGTATTCGTGAAAACCCCGTCATATGATGGGTTAGTAAATGTTATTTGATTATTATTGGTCTCTATTTCATTTTAATCTCGTATTTCGGATATAATTACGGAGGGGGTTACATCTATCATATTTCTGATAGCCAGTAGGTAAGTCCAGTTCAAGTTGTGCCTAAGAAAACTGGTATTACTGTTGTTTGTAATGATGAAGATGAGCTAGTTCCAACTAGAGTCCATAATAGTTAGAGAGTATGTATTGACTATAGAAAATTGAATTCTGTTACTAGAAAGGATCACTATCCCCTTCCCTTTTAGATCAAATAATAGAAAGACTGGCTAGTATAACACATTATTGTTTTTTGGATGGTTTTTCTGGATATTTTCAAATTTCTAATGCCTTTGAGGATCAGGATAAAACTAAATTCACATGTCCATTTGGAACCTTTGCATATAGATGCATGCCATTTGGCTTATGTAATGCACCAGGAACTTTTCCGTGAAGCATGGTTTCCATATTCTCTGATTTTCTTGAGCATTGCATGGAAGTTTTCATGGATGATTTCTGTAATATCCCAATTTTCGATTAAGGATTAAGGACTTCAAAAGTAAATATGATTATGATTAAACCAACAATTTTGGAGAATCCGATGTGAACTGTGATTTGTATGTGTTGTGAGCTATGTCGAAACCTTATATTTAAGTTCAATTATAGATTAACATCTAAATTGACTTAAAATAAAGGGAGGGCACATAATATGGTGTGATGGAATGATATGTTGTGTTTTGTGTTGATTCAGTAAGAATTACCGTAATCAGGGGCAAAACGGGAAAGTTATCGACCAATTGATCAGTTGCCAAAGAGGAAGTTCATTGGTAACTCAAAGATCAATAGTTGTGATTGATTGTTATGAGATTAAAAGGGTAGAATCCCATGTGTTTGAGTTCATGTGAGCTCATAAGGATGAAACAAGATTGTGACAAGTGGCAATATGTGAGCTATTGGATTGGTCAAAGTGGCAAATATTGCTTTTTCTCTCCTCTCTTCCATTTAGGTCGGTTATCAAGGCCATTTGGAGCCAAAAAACTGATCTCATCTATCTCTCCTCTCATCTCCATGGACTCCAAGCTTAAAGGAAGAAAGAGAAAACTTAAGGTGAGATTTTGGTTGGTTTGTTGTCCTCTAATGCTCAAATATCCTTCTTTAATGTTGTTCATAGTGATGAGAGCTTCATTGCTATGGTTTTATATTTTTGAAAGAAGGTGTTTGAGAGCTTGAAGACTTTGGAAGGTTGATGAATCAAGGAATTAGCTTGAGGAAGAGGAAAAGGTGAGTATTTGATACATTTTGACCTAAGTTTTCTAATTATTGGTTAAGTTTTGTGAATTTTGAATTTTGCCCTAATTTTCATGTGATTTTCAAATGGATGAATTGGATTGTGTATTGTGTATTGTGGTGCAATTGGTGTTTTGTTGTGTGCTATGGGCATTGGTATTGATTTGGAATGTGAAATGGAAAGCAATTACAATGTAGAGTTTGAATTGTGACTTATGTTGACATGTTGTGATTATTGGTGAAACATGTCAATGGAATGTGAATTTAGTTGATTGGTGTTTACAATGGATTGCTTGTGAAAATTTGTGTAGGGATGATGTTTGATGTGAAAATGGAACCATTGGAAGCAAATGTACAAAAATTGAAATTCTATCCCTTGAAACTCTGTTCTAGGCAATCTGTTTGTATTGATGTTTGAATCGACAAATGTTGTCTAAAATTTCTGAAACTTTCTAGTCTTAAATTTCACATTCCAAGCTTCAAAATGAACACATTATTCATGTCATTTCATTTTGTGAGCTGGGAGTTATGGTTGTCCAAAGTTTGGGATTAAAACTAGAATTTGTTTTGGAGCAGTGTTGGATTCTATATAATTTTGTATTTGTGTGGTTCTGGACAGCCTTGGTACATATTTTTCCTGTGTAAAGGACTTAAATATCTTTCATTTTGCTTTGGAATCACCTCATTTCTATTTTTCTAAAATTAGTTATGATTTTTGGAATTTTAGCCAAGAAACAAGATTTTCTTGGCCTAGGCCAGAGGTTATGGACCACGGCCCAAATGTTTCAGACCTGTTTTTGACAACAGCTAGTAGATTTGTAGGCCCCAGCCAACCCCAAAAAATCAATATTTTACACTTTTGAAAGGTGGTTTTTGGTATAGTCCTGCCCAATCTCTTTAGGCATGTATTTAGGCTTTGAGTAGCCACCTAAAGGTCGTGAATGATAACCAACCTAAGCATTTGAAAGTTAAGAAATTGGAAAAGGGATTAACCCTTTGTCCTTGATTTTGTTATAGGGTTTGATATTCGCTTTGATAGTGTGTAGCTAGTGCTGGAGCATAAGTGGAAAGAACAAGTATAGAGAACTTACCTCTCCTGCATGCTCTGATATTTGTTTTGGTGTATTGTTTCATGGTATTGCTTTGCTTGATTATTTGAAACATATATGAATAATTGAAGCTCTGTTTCAATTTATGCTATGGCTATAAGTATGTTGTTCGAAACATTGAGCTTGTAGATTTGTCATTGTGTGAGCATGAGTTATGTAATGCAAGCATGTCATGCATTAAACATTTATCTTGCATGTATATTGGTATATGTTTCCCATTGAGATTCTCTCAAATCACACCCTCCCCTACTAACAATTTAGACAGGGCAAGTGGATTGAGAAGGGAGCAAGCAGCCAAGGTCGGCGCTAACTCCCTAGGAATATTTGGTTTAGTAGTTAGTTATCAATATGAGTTGGGATGATTGTGTATGTTTTGGATGTAAATTTGGTTATCTGGATGCGTATCTGTGCGGATGAGTATTTTTTGGATATGTATTTGAAAAGGATATTGTGGAATCCCCTGATTGGGAAATTGTAATGAGCTAATATGCCTTATATATATCCTTTAGTGAAGATATGAAACCCCGGATTGCCGGGAATTATGTTGTGCACTCTGGTAGTTATATGAATGTGAATTATCTTCCCGAAGTAATTGTATTAAAAATGTGAATATAAGACCAAGTGAATTAGATTTTGAAAGCTATTTGTGAAAACCCAATCTTAAGGATAGGATTGAAAATACATTTTGATTATCCGTTGGTCTCTTTCATTTTAAGTTTGTATTTTGAATAATAATTACGGAGGGGGTACAATTTCACTGTTTACGGTCATTCTTTTGATGCATGCTTAGCTAGTTTGGATAAGGTTTTGGAAAGATGCATTCAATATAATCTTGTACTGAATTTTGAAAAATGTCATTTCATGGTTAAGAAAGGAATTATTTTGGGCCATGTTGTTTCATATGATGGTATTGAGGTTGATAAAGCTAAAGTTGATATTATGTCATCTCTTCCATATCCTTCTTGTGTGAAAGATGTATGCTCTTTTCTTGGGCATGCTAGATTTTATAGAAGAATCATCCAGGATTTTAGTAAGATAACATTGCCATTGTCTCGGTTATTGCAAAAAGATGTGGGTTTTTTTTATGATGCTTGCAGGTATGCATGGGATGAGTTAAAGAAGAGACTCACTACCCCCCATTATTCAGCCACCTAATTGGATCCTTCCATTTAAGCTCTTGTGTGATACTTCAGATTATGCATTAGGTGTTGTTCTTGCCCAGAGAGTAGAGAAGAGACAACATATCATAGCCTATGCCTCTCGAACACTAGATGCTACTTAGGCTAACTACACTACCATAGAGAAAGAGCTATTCGCAATCGTCTTTAGGTTAGAGATGTTTCGATCCTACGTCCTTTACACCAAGTTGATTGTCTTTACAAATCACTCAGCTATCAAATACTTATTCAAGAAACCAGACTCCAAACCCAGCCTCATTAGGTAGGTGATACTGATACAAGAGTTTGATATGGAGATTTGTGATAAGAATAGTGCAGACAATATGGTAGCTGATCACTTACATAGGATTGAATCACCTATGGTAACATCTTTACCCTTAGATGATTTTTCTGATCAAAGGCTCTATGAGGTTGTTGTTTCTATCCCTTAGTATGCCGATATTGCTAATTATCTAGTTGCATATGTTTTACCAACTGATATGAATAAACATCAATTGAATAAGTTTAAGAGAGACTCTAAATTCTATATATGGGATGTTCCTTACTTGTGCCACATTTGTAGTGTTCAAATTATTAGGCGATGCATTCTTGATGATGAATTTGAGCCTCTCTAAACTTTTTGCCATACTCTTACATGTGGGGGACATTTTAGTGCTAAGCATACTGTTGGGAAAGTTTTGGAAAGTGGATTGTTCTAGCCTAGTTTATTTCATGATGCTTATGAATTTTGTAAGTGTTCCAGGTGTCAATTTATGGGTAATATTTCTAGGAAGCATGAAATGCCTCCAACAACCCTTATTATTTGTGAAGTCTTTATTGTTTGGGGAATTATTTCATGGGACCTTTTCCCACCTAATTTGGTTATTTGTACATCTTGCTAACCGTGGATTATGTGTCCAAGTGGGTTGAGGCTATCCCCACTACTACTAATGACTCTTCTGTAGTGGTTTCCTTTGTTCGATCTCACATTTTTTGCAGGTTTGGCATTCGCTGAGCTATCATTAGTTATCAAGGTACTCATTTTTGAAATCGGAGTTTGCAGAACTTGTTTAGCAAGTATGGTGTGATGCACAAGGTGGCCACTCCATACCACCCTCAGACGAATGGTCAAGCAGAACTCTCTAATACAGAAATCTAGCTCATTTTAGAAAAGACATTGCAACCCAACCAGAAGGATTGGAGTAAAAGGCTTGATGATGCCCTATGGGCATATCGCATAGTATATAAAAGTCCTATTGGCATGTCTTCATACAGGATTATCTATGCCAAAGCATGCTATTTGCTAGTAGAGGTGGAGAACAAGGCATACTGGGCAATAAAAGGTGCAACCTCGATCTTGCTAGCGCCGGTGTTGAAAGAAATTTGCAATTTCAAGAGCTTGAAGAGTTAGGAAGGGAAGCTTATTAGAATGCTAGGATTTATAAGGAACGAACTAAAGTAGTCCATGACAAACTCATTATGAAGCGTGAATTCCAAGTGGGCCAAAAAGTTCTACTTTATGTTTCAAAATTGAAAATAATGCCTGAAAAGCTCCGCTCTAGATGGGAGGGGCCCTTCACTGTCATTGATGTTTTTTCCCTATGGAGTCATCAATAGACACTGCTTGAAGCTGTTTTATGATAGATTCTCTACTCAACTAGTGGATGTCGTCACACTATGAGACACCACGTAAACACTAGTTGTATTCCTTCCTTCACTCTTTTATTATGTATTGTCATATTACTGAGTTGAGTAGTATTGCCTATTACTTGTCTTTATGCTTTGCTCTAACTATTTTGCATTGAGAACAATGCACTGTTTAAGTGTGGGGCAGGGATCAACTGTGTTGAATGTGAAAATTGCAAGTTTTGAGTAACTTTAGCATGACACATTATTAATTTGAAAAGTGATTGATCATGTTTTGAGTTGGTAAACCTAGTGGCAATGAACTTGACTTAAGTGAATTTAGGCTAGTAATCATATAGACCTAGTGAGATTTTGAGCCTAATGCAATTTTTTTCAGTGCGTACCCCCTATCTCTTTACTTGATCTAGAACTTGACTTGAATATTATTTGAGGCCACATTTTATGCATGTGTATTCATAACGATGATAAAGGCATTCATTTTATTTTAGCCAGATAAGCGAAAAAACCTACCATTTTCATGCATATATCCTTTGCTTCGCCCCTTTATGCCTATATTTTTTTTCATTTTATCTACATCCATAGCCGCAAAAAAAATCCTACCCTTTTGAATGTCTTAGGAGTTGAAGAGCATTGCATTATATCTATTTTGGATGAGAACACGTATAGAATTAGGAATTGGGTCATTATGAAAAGTATGGTAGGTTATCTTGAAAAAAAAAGCAATAAGATTCCGCTCTACTAGTTTAAGTTGTGCTTAGTAATCGGGGGTCTTCATCATCAATATTGATCTTCACGTCAAACGGCCAGTAAGAGCTATGAGCGTGCTAGTAGCATATTGGTGCTGTTGAGTTATAAATGTTTGAGTAACCGGGCCTTTGTATAACCAATACACAGGTTCGCATCAAAAGAACATATATATAACAGCCCAAGAGAGTTGAAAAAAGGAAAAAATGAAAAGAAAAGAGAAAAGTAATGACCCAATTCAAGTGTGGTTTGGTTTTTTTCATCCTGTTTTATCTATTGCACAATTCTCTTCATCCTCTAAGATATTCAACTTTGTTTCCCAAATCCTATATTACAACATAATAAAAGTCATTTTGATTTATGCTTGCATTTGCTTTGTTAGCGGTGGAAAACTTAGATCCTTGTCAAGCCTATGGAAAGAGTTTTGGATATAGTGGATTTGAGTGTAAACACAAGCCTTTACACTTTTGAGTGATGAGTGACATACACATTATCCTTAGTAAGGGATTTCTAGTTTCTATTCCCCTTAGTCAAGCAAATTGCCATGATGTTTGTTTCCTTGATTCTTGAGAATATCACTTGGATAAAAGAGCTGTTGAAATGCTTTTGTTTACTTATTGCTTGTGATTGGAACATTCACTTTTGAAGTTTTTGTTTTGTTTTGTTTGTTATTCTCCTTCAGTCTTGATTTGTTTTTCTCAGGAGTGCAAATGATAATTGTAGGGGAGTTGATAAATCCTAAATTTAATATATTTTATCCCACCTTATTCATTTATTTTTGGGACTATTTTAGGCTAAATTGGATTTATTAGATAATATTTGGATTGTTATCCAATTTTTTTAAATAACATAAATCTAAATTGATTATGATATTATTGAGCTTAAATTATTAATATTATGATTGTTGTCTTGTTATTGGATAATATTTTCAAATATATGATAGATCACGATTTTATTTAATTCTTGCAGGATAAGAAAAAGCAAGTTAGAAGATCCTACGGTGCGGAAATTTTCTTGGAAGCTAAAAGAGAATCTAATGGTGGAATTTTATTTAGGCTTCTTAAATTTTAATAGGCTCAAGTTGGTACCCAAAACTCTCCCTTCCTTTCTTAAAATTTAACCTAACAGCCACCAAGAAGGGGAGAGGCCGAGAAACAGCTGCTGAGACTCACTCACAGATGCCGATGACGTTGAAGTTCTACTATATTCATCAAGGCACGACAATTATGCAAAGGAAGCATCATCAATTCCCATGCGTTTCTCTATTCACGAGCCTCACCTCAAATTTCATTAAATAATTCCATTCCTCTCTACTCACGCACACATCCAGATTTATTCATTACCTACCACATTAATATCCATTCATCCATTATTCATTCACAAGTTATTTCTTTCAAATATTCGCGATTCATTGTTTTAGGGAGATTAAAGGGAAGGTCGTGATAGCAGCTTAGACTCTTTTGGGGAGGCAACTTAGGAAGAGCATGGAAGAACCTAGAGCCTACGAGCTTACATTTGAAGACCACAAGGGAGTGTCATTCCTTTTATCAATTTATTTCAAAACTTGAGATTGTTTAGTTTTAAATGATTTTGGGTTGTACTAATTGAGAACAATCTAGTTTAGATTGTAGACTTATTATTGATTTGTATTGAATTGATATTTTGGGTTTGATTTGTTCTTAAATTATTGTTGGGATTTTTGTTTGTAAACGCTCTGATTGTCAATTAGATTATTAACGGAGTTTTCATTATTAATTTAATTGTCAATTTGGGTTTAATCTCTTGATTGTTTAATTAGGTTGATTACTTGTCGAATTGTTTAATTAGGCAATTGTGAACATGATTTCCAAAACTATCTTAAACTATTGTGATTGGTTTTTAATGATTTAATTAGCCACCACTTATTTCACACTGAGTTTTCTAGTAGAGTAAGTGTTATTGAGATTAAGGGTTTCCCATGCCTCAATTAGGTGATAAAGTTTATTAATTTTAATTTTTCATCAACCTCCATTTGGACTAATAAATTGAATGGCTAAGGAAGCTAAATCCATATGAGTCCTATGTTGTCCCCTTCATCATCATAATTGATTTAAATCTTGGTTGTTTGTCTTGCTTCTTCTTAATCTTTTTTCTTAGCATTTTAATCCCTCTTTCATAAAAAAACCCCAAATTTCATTCAAATTCATATAAATGAGTCTCTTTCTCAGGTAGGTTTTAGAGTCAATTGCATTAGTGCATTTGTTAGTTTAATTACATTTATGTAGTAGAGTCTTGCATTCTAGTTTAGGTCCATTCCATTGCATCTTTCATCACTTAAAAATCAATCATAAAGAAAACCCATAGCTTGCTCCTTTGGAGAATGACCTAGATTGACCTTAAACTGCATAATAATTTAGAACCCAGTTTAATTGATTGCTTTAGTGACAAAAGCACACATCACCTAGCATAACAGAAAATTATAGCAGAAATTCTCATGCGAAAATCCTTAATCAATCAACACAATCCATAGCTCAAAATGAAGCTCTTACTTACCTCTTTTACTTCCCTAGGTTCTTTCTTCCGTTCTTGAACTTTGGCTCTTGTTAGATGACACAAAACACCTCCTCTTGAAATTCTAAAACCATAGAAATGAAGCTCTCATCAATAGGAACAATGTTGGTGAAGAAGTTTTGAGCAATAGAGGTGATGATCATGGTGAAATAGGACCAAGAAGGTCACCTAGTAACTTGGCTTCTTTGTCTTTCCTCTTCCCTTCACTTGGCCGACCTTCTTGAGCTTGAGAGAAAGTAAAATATATTTTAAATGGACTTGGTTCAGCCACTTAATCCTCTTGGTCATCCTTTGTAGGGAGAGAGGGAGTGTTGGATAATTATCTCCACTTGAGCAAATTACTTAGCCTATAATGTGCCAAGTGTCAAGGGCTTATGGTTCCTTGAAAACGTAAGTAACTAGTTAGTTACTATAATTGGTTTGGTTAACTATATTAGTCTTCTTTCTTTCCTCCTTACTCTTTGAACAATTATTATTAAAAAAAAAGAGGATAAATTGTTGACTAATTGACCAACAATTCCTTTCTTCCCTTTTTGCCCTTGATTATGGCAATATTAATTAATGTGCCATTAGTTCTTTCATTTCTCTATGTTTTCACATTAATGGTTTAAATGGTTTTGTTTCCTTACTAGTGCCACCATGCCCTCCCGTTCTTGTGTTCCCATTAGGTTTTTGGTCATTTCTGACCACGGATGAAAATTAGATAATTACCAATAGCCAATTGGGACTAAAGTCATTATACAATTTACAGGGACAATTCTATTATTAATTTCACTATCTATTATGTACATTTAGCCCTTGAACAAGTTTTGGGATATTACAATCACCACATATCTATACAGTCCTATACTACGTAAAACAACCTTAACTAAAACTAAGAGAGCCCATAAGCGAGGCTCATGTCACTAATACATATATTGGGCCAACTCTAACACCCCATCCCCCTCAAATTAGGGAGTAAAAACATCTATAGTACCTAATTTGCCTAACAATCTAAGCAATACACTTCTGCTTATAGACTTTGTCACAAAATCTGTCTGCTAATTATAAGAACTAAAATTACATAAATCAATAAGTTTCTCTTACAACTTTTCACGCATGAAATAGCAGTCTACCTCGATGTACTTCGTGCGCTCATGGAAGACTAGATTGTTGGCTATTTGTATGGCAACTTTGCTATCACAATGTACCACTACTAGACTAGAAGGAGGCCTCCCTTGCTTTTTTAATAACCTAGCCATAAAAACAATCTTTGACACTGCTACCGCTAAGGCCCTATATTCTACTTCAATGGAAGAGAAAGACACTGTGTTCTATTTCTTAGTCTTCCAATGAATCAAAGAATCTCCCACTTTCAATAGATATCCTGTAACAGAACACCTATTTGTTCCACATGAACCCCAATCAAAGTCACAGTAGCAACTAATCATCATATCTTTGTTAGAGCTAATCAAGATTCCCCTTCCTAGACTTTGCTTAAGATAACATACCACATTCAATGTTGTCTCCATATCTACTTGCATAGGAGATTGCATAAATTGACTTAAAGTCTATAGGCGAAAGAAATATCAGGGCAAGTAGGAGTCAAATATATAAGACGACCAATCAACCTTCTATATCTTTCCAGATCACTCAACAAGTCAGCTTCTTTACCCCTTCCTGGCTCATAAGCTAAAGGTTTAAGATTTTGTGCCATTGGCATGCCTAGCGGCTTGCAACTACTCACGCCAAAATCCCCTACAAATCTAACACACACTTACATTGAGATAAGATAATACCCTTTTTGGATCTATCCATTTCAATACCAAGGAAATATTTCATACTTCCTAAGTCCTTGATCATGAAATGGCTATGAAAGAAAATCCTTTACCTCTTTAATTTGGTCATCTGAATTCCTTGTAATCAATAAATCATCTATAAAAACTAGCACAAGTACTCCATCATTACCAAATTGCGTAGAGAAGACGGAATAGTCATGTTTTCTTTGAACAAAAATTCCTTATACTAATACAGCAGTTAGCTTGCAAGTCCATTGCCTTAATGCTTGTTTGACGCCATACAATGACTTTCTCAACTTACAAACCCTACGCTACCCTTAAGGCTCAAACCCTTGAGGGATGGTCATATATGTTAGATATGATTAGTTTTGATTATGTCAAATATAGATGTCAAGTATTAAGAGCAAAAAGTTTGCATAATATACTTATCCTCCTCATTGACTAACTACTATATTTAATGTTGGATATCTTGTAGATTAGTCAAGCTAACAGAGAAGAAGATTAAAGATATTCAAAGAGATATATAATTGGGTTATGGAGTCAACAAGAATGATATTGAAGAAATAAGAATTTACAAGAACTAATGGGAATTTCAAGAAGAAAGATTAGTCAAGTAAAGATTGAAGATATTCAAGAACATATCTAGTTGGGTTATGAAGAATGATCATCAATTCAAGAAGAAATATAGTTGGGTTATGAACATTGATCATCAAGAGGAAAAACAAGAAGAAAGAGATTAAAGAAAGAAGAAGAAAGAAAAACTTGCAAGATCAAATGAGAATATCAAGATTCAGGCTCTTAGAAGTGATATCGGAGGTTGGAATAGGTCAATATGAAGTTAAAATGACATATAAGGAAGTTATGGTACCTCCAAAGGTGATTACTCGAGTAATCTCTCAAGTTATATGGCATTGCCTCATTTTGGAGGTGATTACTCGAGGGCTTACTCGAGTAATCTGCAAAGTTACTTGAAAGATTACTCAAAGGCTCCCTCGAGTAATGGCACTCTATTTTTGTGTAACAGAATAGAGGTTTGGTATTTTGGTAATATCTCTCTATCTACACGTTGAGTTGAGTTGAAATAGTGGCACATGAACCTAAACTCCCTACACAAACTATAGACACCAATATTGCATGAAAAGGAGTTCATGTGAGAGAGCTATGATCTGTTGAAGTTGACACATGAATTAGCATCTTTTACCAGAACAAGCTGTTAGATCTCACATGTTTTGACGATAACAAAGAATGGATGTGAAAAAGATTTGATAAACAAATAAGTTTGAACAAAGTAATAGCAGAGCAAATCATCACTTGAAGTAAGCACTGGAGTAATAAAGAAAGGCCAAGAGAAAAAGCTGAGAAACTTCATCATTGGCAAAAGTTTTAAAGGATTACTCGAGTAAGTACTCGACTAATCAGACAGAAACTTTAAGTAACCAAAGTCAACCTTCAAGTAACCTGCCAACATTACTCGAGTACGTACTCGAGTAACCAAGTAAAAGACTTCCAATTGCTCTCGGCCTGCCAAATTTACTCGAGTAGTTATTCGAGTAATCAGGGAAATTACTTCTAATTACTCTCGGCCAGCCAATGTTACTCATGTCTGTACTCAAGTCCCCTGCTTCAAGAAATATGTTGCTCTCGGCATTTTCAATCCTGCTAATGTTACTCAAGGAGCTACTTGAGTAACTCACTGTGGTAAGCAACACTTGAAGGTAATACTCTATTAACTTGAAATACTATTGTCACACTTCACTCAAGGCACTCCTCAAGTATGCAGGTATTCAATTATCCCATGTCAAAGACTTGAATTGGATTACTCAAGTTAGTAATCGAGTAATCTTTAGAATTATTTAAAAAGTACTTGAAGTATCTACCCGAGTAAGCTATGCAGAAAATTGATGTTTACTCAAGGCAGTACTCGAGTAACCAGGTAAGCAAACTTGAAGTGCTCTTAGCTTTGTAATCCTACCAACATTACTGGAGTGAAGCATCGAGTAACCTGAAGTTTATTTGATAGACTACTCAAGTAGCCACTCGAGTTACCTATGAAGAAAATTGTATCATACTCGAGTAAGTTTCCGAGTAAACAGGTATTTCCAAGGTTTGTAAATTTGTTTACTCCATGCACTACCCGAGTAATATGATGTTCATTTATTGACTTGCTCTCTATCAATGATTTCACGAAGTTACTCGAGTAACTACTCGAGTAAACTTAATGAATACTCGAGGAATTACTCGAGTATCCAAGTCTAGAAATTCAGAAATCATTCCAACGTTCATTTATTCATTTCCTATGTGAATAACCTTTCATTGTATTAGTATTCTTAGCATATTCGCAGATAAACAATGAAGAGATTTTACCAAATAAGGAAAGTTAAATGCAACGTTCAAACGCTACCTACCGCCACCTACCATAAATGAATATTTTTCAAATGCTGGAAAAATCAACAGTGGCTGCGCACACTCTAACGGGCAAGAAGAAAATGTTCCAACAATCATTACTAACACATCTATATATATGGGAACATCCAAACAGAGAAAAACAACAAGAACATACACACAAACGCATTATCAAGTTCATTCAAACTCAATATTTGTTATTGAGGTAACTTAAGGTTGTGGAACCTTGAGTTGAGATTGGATTACAACTTGTAAGTGGCAATGAGTGTCCAGGCGAAGGAACTTGCTTGTACCGAGGTGCCAAGAACCCACCAAATCTTGGAAGTTATAGTGAAACTCTCAGAGATATTCTGAGGACTGGACGTAGGTCAAAGTGGTTGTGGGCGAACCAGTATAACTCCCGATGTACACTTCGGTGATATTTCTCCTTACTCTTTACTGCATTATATTCACCGTAAAGTTCATATATTTGCAATGAAATTTTTAGTATCACCCAATTCACCCCCCCTCTTGGGTGAAATGCTTGCTCTAACATTGGGTATTAGAGCATAGGTCTTCTTGTTAAGGTTTAACAACCTAAGAAGGATCCAATGGCAAGCATGGGTGAAGGAATTCTTCCCGACGAAGCATCCATCACTAGACCTCCAAGTTTCAGTGGCGAACACTTTTCCTTCTGGAAAGAAAAGTTTAGAGTATTTGTGATGGTTACTGAATATGGGCTATGGGATGTGATTGAGAGTGGAAACTATCAACCTACAAAGATTGTAGATTCTCAGAAAATTCCCAAGACACCAGTGGAATATGATGAGAATGACAAGAAACTTATCACTCTCAACAGTAAAGCAATTTTGATGATACAAATTGCTTTGAGCCAAAGTGAATACTTCAGAATTTGCACACTTTCAATAGCAAAGGAAATGTAAGAAGCTCTGGAAATAGCTCATGAAGGAACTTCAGGAATAAAGGAGAATCGGATCAACACCTTGGTCACTAAATTTGATCTACTTCTAATGAAATCAGGTGAGTCAATATCTGAATTCTAACTTAGATATACTCATCTTGTTAATCAACTTGTAGCACTTGGGAAAGTCTATGATCAACATACCCAAGTACGAAATATTTTGAATATTCTTTCTAAAGAGTGGGAGGCCAAAGTCACTACGATAGAAGAAGTAAAAGGAGAATCAATGAGATCAGTTGCTTCTCTATTTGGAAGTTTTTCTGAATATGAAAGTAAACTAAAGTTCAAACGGGAACTAGATGACATCGGTGACAAGAAGAAGAGAGGCCTAGCACTAAAAGCAAAAGAAGAAAATCAAGATGAGGATGAGGAGTTTGACGATGATGAAATGGGCCTAATCATAAGATGATTCAGAAAGTTTTATAAGAAAGGTCAAGGATTCAAACACTTTCAGAAAGGAGGAACTAGCAGTAAAGATTATATCATTTGCTACGAATGTGGAAAACCAGAACATATCAAATCAGAATGTCCAGAGCTGAATCAAAAGAACAAAGAAAAGAGAAAAGGTAAATTCTTCAACAAAAAGAAGGCCTTCGTATATGCTATATGGGGTGATAGTTCCTCTGACGAAGAAAGTGATGAAGAAGTAGCTAATATATGTCTTGTTGCTCAAGAAGAAATAGAAGAAAAGGTAAATAATTCTGATCCTACCTATGATGAATTACTTTCTGAATATAATGCCTTACATTCTGAATTCATCAAAGTAGTTAAAGAATTAGTTGTTTTCAAAAAGAAAAACAAAGCTCTTGAAATTGAATTTAAAGAAAGTTCAGTAAAGGATTGTGAAAATTGTTCTTCTTTGAAAAAGAAAAACGCTGATCTCACAAAAACTCTTGAAAAATTTACTAAAGGAAGTGAGATTCTAAGTGTGATTTTAAAAGCTCAACGATTTGTAAATGACTGATCTGGTATTGGATATAATCTAAAATTAGATAAAAGGAAAGGTAAAAGAAAGCATGAGGCAAGTCATATTTGAATTATTTCCAGCATTCTGTGCATACATCAAATCATTTTGCATTTTATAATTACTGTAATAGAAAAGGTCATTATACCTCTTCATGCATTCATAAGAAGAAAGGAACAATAGGAACCTACAAATGGGTACCTAAAGGATCATATGTTTCGAAAATTTCTTGTACTAACCCAAAAGGACTCAAAAAGAAGTGGGTACCTAAGACTTAATCGTATTTAATTGCAGATATGTATCAAAGCATCCAAAAACAACAAGTGGTACATAGATAGTGGATGCTCTAGACATATGACCGGTGATTTCAAAAGTTTTACCAAATTGCAATCTAAAGAAGGTGGAAAGGTAAAATTTGGAGGAAATCAAACTGGAAGGATAGCAGGAATTGCTGAAATAAAAAATGACAAAGGCATACAAGTCAAAGACGTATACTATGTCGAAGGATTGTGCCATAACTTGCTAAGTGTGAGTCAAAGTGCAGACAAAAACAACTGGGTAATATTTGACTCAGAGGAATGTCTAATTATCAACAAGAATGACTTACTACTTGATAAGAAGAATATCAAGGCTAAGCTCAGAGCAAAAAGGGAAGGTAACTACTATACTCTAGATATTAGTAGAAATGAATCTAAAAACTGTTTTCTGAGTAATGCCGATGAAAGTTAGCTATGGCATAAGAGATTGTCTCATGTCAATATGCATCAACTAGGCAAACTACTCAAAAAGGGTTTAGTTCTTGGATTACCCAAAGTAAATTTCAAAACTGATTTGATTTGTGACGCATGTCAAAAGGGTAAACAAACTAAATCATCTTTCAAATTGAAAAATAAGATTTCAACAAATAGACCACTACAATTATTACATATGGATTTAGTTGGCCCAGCAAGAGTAAAAAGTCTTGGTGGCAACTTATATTCATTGGTCATTATTGATGACTTCTCCAGATTTACATGGGTTATTTTTCTATCATCAAAGGATGAAACCTTTGAAGAATTTATTGCTTTTGCCAAGAAAGTGCAAAATGAGAATGGTATGTCTATTGTAGGTATTAGGACAGATCATGGTGGAGAATTTGAAAATCAAGCCTTCGAAGAATATTGTGATACTAATGGCATTGATCACAATTTCTCTGCTCCAAGGACACCTCAACAAAATGGAGTTGTGGTGTAAGAATAGAGTGCTCACTGAAATGGCTAGAGCAATGTTAAATAAGAAGAACGTGTCTCTCAAGTTTTCTGGGCTGATGCTATGAGTACAGCATGCTATATTTAAAATAGAGCCTATATTAGAACAAAAATCAGAAAGACACCATACAAGCTGTACAAAGGAAGGAAGCCAAACATTGCTCATCTACACATCTTCAGTTGTAAGTGTTTCATTCATAATAATGGTAAAGATAACTTAGGAAAATTTGATTCTAAAAATGATGAAGGAATTTTCCTAGGATATTCTAACCGAAGTAAAGCATATAGAGTTTTCAATAAAAGAACATATGTTGTTGAATAATCAATTCATGTTGTATTTGATGAATTTGAATCCTCTGACAAAACCATTGATGAAGAATAGGAAGTTGTTTTAAACCAAGAAAATGGTTAATCTATTTCTAAATCTCTTATTCTAGAAGTTGATGAAACCAAGGAAGAAGAGCTGTCACTAGGACAACCTAGAGCCTGGAAATACAATAAAAGTCATCCCTTAGATCAAGCCATAGGAGATGTGAATGAAGGGATCAAAACTAGAAATAGAATTTTCAATGAAGTAAGTTTTTCTGCATTCATTTCTGAGATTGAACCTTCTAACATTGATGAAGCCCTATCAGACAATGATTGGGTTATAGCAATGCAAGAATAACTAAATCAATTTGAAAGAAATCAAGTTTGGGATTTGGTACCCTGACCTAAGGATCATCCGATCATTGGCACTAAATGGGTATTCAAGAACAAACTCGATGAATACGCAATTATTGTCAGAAACAAGGCAAGATTGGTGGCCAAAGGCTATAATCAGGAAGAAGGAATTGATTATAAGGAAACGTATGCTCCAGTGGCTAGATTGGAAGCTATATGTGTACTCTTAGCCTTTGCATGCATCAAAGGATTCAAACTTTATCAAATGGATGTAAAGAGTGAATTTCTAAATGGTTACATTATGGAAGAAGTTTACGTAGAGCAACCTCCAGGTTTTGAAGATGTAACTAAAGCTGACCATGTTTTCAAACTCAAAAAGGCTTTATATGGTTTAAAACAAGCTCCTAGAGCATGGTACGAAAGGCTCAGTAAATTTCTTATTGATCAAGGTTTTGTACGAGGAAAAGTTGATACAACACTTTTTATAAAATGACAATGTGATGATATTTTATTTGCTTAATATATGTTGATGATATTGTTTTCAGCGCTATTAATGAATCTCTGTGTAAGGAATTTTCTGAGATAATGCAGGGAGAGTTTGAGATGTCAATGATGGGAGAATTGAATTTCTTTCTTGGTTTGCAAATCAAACAAAGAAAGAATGGAATCTTCATATCTGAAACAAAGTACTTGAAAGAGTTATTGAAGAAATATGGAATGGATGAAGCAAATGGAACGGACACACCTATGAGCTCAACTACGTTGCTTGATGCTGATGTCAAAGGGAAAGACTACAACATCACAAAATACAGAGGAATGATTGGATCATTACTCTATCTCAGGGCAACCAGACCGAACATCCAATTCAGTGTTGGCATATGTGCAAGATATCAATCAGCACCAAAGGAATCACATGCCGAAACTGTCAAATAAATCTTTAGATACCTTGTTTACACACCAGAATTAGGTCTGTGGTATCCTAAAGGAAGAAGTGAATATCTGGTTGCATATTCAGATTCCAATCATGGAGGATACAAGATAGACAGAAAGAGCACCAGTGGATAAGGTCAATTTCTTAGAGGATCTCTTGTATCATGGTTCAGCAAGAAACAAATACAGTGTCTCTTTCGTCAATGAAAGCCGAATATGTTGCAGTCTCAAATTGTTATGCACAAGTGATATGGTTAAAATAACAACTACAAGATCTTGGTATTTATCTCAAAGAAATACCAATCTATTGTGACAATACCAGTACGATAAGCTTGGCAAAGAATCCAGTTCAACATTCTAGAACCAAGCATATCGATGTCAGACATCACTTCATCAGAGATCATGTCCAAAAGAAAGATGTGAAAGTGATATTCATTCTTACTCATCTTCAACTAGCTGATATCTTCACCAAACTTCTTGTAAAAGATCAATTTCTATATATTAGAAGAGAATTGAGAATGGTAAATCCTAATGAATTGTAAGTTATTTCGGTTTCTCATAATGTTAGATAATGTTATTTAATAATGTTTTGATGATTACTAACTTAAGCATCGGAGTTTGTAGAAACTTTTTTTACAGGAAGATTGAAACTCTGTTTTGAGAAATAAAAATAGAGATTATCAGAGGACACCATTACTGGAGTACCAACTTCAAGTAATGTCTGATAGTGCAGCTTTACCCGAGGGACAACTTGAAGTAAAAGAGCACATTACTCGAGTAAGTACTCGAGTAATGGACTTCAAAAACTGGCAGTGAAGTCTCAAGTCACTAGGAATTTAAATCAAATGGCTCATTTGTGGAAAATGAACAGTTAAGAGGAGAAACGATAGATTACCTAATGGAAGCCTCAAGTAAACTTGAAGTTTACTCGAGTAAGGCCTCGAGTGACTGCAGGTCCATATCACAAATTTGATGAGAATCAACTCAAATCTATCCTAAAGTGGCTATTAAATGATCGAGGGAACATACATGGATAATTACAATATTATTCATGCCAGGTACGCAATTTAAATGAATTTATTTTTAGAAATTTTCTATATGATCTCTCGAGTAGGGACTCGAGTAAACTTGATATTTACTTGAGTAAGGCCTCGAGTAACGTCGGGTTATAGGTCTTTATCTGTCGTAAACTTGGTCATTTCCACAAAATCTCCTCGATTAAATCACCCAGTCCTCTCACAAAAAGTTTTCACAATCTCTTCCTTACTTGATTTCTGTCAAATCCCATCAAATCTTAGCTCCAAAAAATTCCTATTTTGTTCAGAATCTCCTTGCCCTAACTCGCGACTTCACACTCTATTTTTTCTAAGATTTCAAGTTTCTCTGAATCAAAATGGTTAGAACCAAAAATCTTACTCCTACAGACTCTTCTGGATCTCCACAACTCTCTGACACTCTTTCTTCTCCTCCCAGAAAGAGACGAAAACTCACTCCTAGATCAAAAGCCAAAATCCAACTGAAACCTCAACCGAAACCAAAGGAGAAAGGTGTTATGATCAAAGAGCCAATAGTCACAAGGGCTTAGTCAAAGAAAAGCATCTCAACTGGGAGAGGCAAAAGCACCAAGTCTCCTTCTCCTTTACCTTCTGATTCTTCCACTCCCTCTTTTACTCCAAAACCCTCCAAAAAGTCAAAGTATGGTGTGAATGTGGCTAAAGCAATGGCTGGAATTCTTGATCAACTAGAGAAGGGCAAATCCTCCAAAAAGTCAGAATTGCCAGAAGAAGAAATCACTAAACCTCCAATGGGGTTCAATGTCAACAAATTAGAGGATTCTCAGAAGTACCTCACACAATTTTCAAGAAGAAAAGTCTGTAAAACTCACAGTGTGGATCTCAAAGTACTTCAGGAGGTATTGAAGTATGACCTAAGTCCCTTTCTTGAACCTTTTATGCCTTGGCTGTCAATTAAACTACCTTTTTGCACTAAAATAGTCACTCATTTTTACTGCAACTTAGAAATCCTAGTTGAACTTAATAGGACTTCTGCAGAGGAAGAAATGACCACAATTGTTAGAGGCCAGAAAATCCTTATCTCACCCTCTAGGATCAACATTTGGTTAGGAATAGAAAACCCTCCTGATGGCATCTATTCCAAGCTTGAACCTAACCAAATCTTCTCTGTCCTTAGACCTGGTGAGCTAGTATGTCCTCTTAACTTTAATCCAAGTGACATGTGTGATCATCACAGGGTTCTTTGGTATATTTACTCTAGATCCCTTGTGAACAAAGCCAATAACTACACACATTTCTCTAACCGGGACTATAGGCAGTTTGCTTCTCTACTCCTGAAGGAACAAAAAGACTTGGGAGAATACATCTTCTCTGAAATGAAGAGGTATAGAATAGAGGGGAAAGCAACTACTCCTATGCCATATCCTCAGATTATTTCTCTTATCCTCAAGAAAAACAAGATATGGTATTTGGAGAATAAGGAGTCTATTGAGAGGATCACTCCAATTGGAAGAAACCAGATTGGGAAGCTCAATATTGAGATTCCTCTCAAGAGTCCTATGGAGTATGGCCCCAAGACAAAAAGAAGACAAAGACTGAGATAAGCAAATGGATTATACTCAATCCTCTGCTCCAGCTACCACTACTTCTTAACCATCATTCCTCAACGCGTCACTGCAGACCTTTATGAAGAACATGCTGTCAAGCTTTCACATAGACATCACCAATACCAATGCTGAGTTAATCACTTACATGAATGACAAGATCGCTGAATTGGTTGAGAAGATGGACAAAAGGCACGAGGAGTTGTTAGCAGAGCAGCGTGCCCAGGGTGAGACTCTAAGGTTGATTCTGGCAAGATTGGACTCTATGGGTCCTGGACCTTCTGCTGGTCCATCATCTACACCTGAGGCATTCTCACCTCCAGAGAAAATCCCCTCTGAACATCATCATACTGAGGTTAAGCCAAATGTCCCTGAGATCTCATTTCCTAAACTTCCAGAGTTTAGCCCACTTGAACCAAAATCCTCTACACTCAAAATCCCCATTATTCTTCCTAGAAATATCCTATGCTCAGTGGATGATCCTGAAACCAATGAGACTATCCACATTACCATTGAGGATTCACCACCCAGAGCTCAGCCAAAACCCACATCTACACCTATTCCTTCCCTACTCATACAGAGGAAATATCTCCCTCATCCTCTGGTTATCATTCTGCAGATCCCACAAAAGAGGTTGAGACCACCACTATTGTTGTTTATCAGCCCCCTCCAGTTCCTCCAAGAGATGACATTCATATCCCTCCACTCAATCTTCCTGAACCAAAATCTTCTAGCTCCATTTCTGATTCTTCTAGTTCAGATGGCTTCTTAGTCCTTCCTGTCAAGCCTATATCTGCAGTCAAGCCTTCCGATCCACTACTTGATTGATGAAGACAAAAAGGGGGAGAAGAGCTTAAGTGATTTTGTTTGAGTGATTTTGTGGTTGACTGAGTTTCTTTTATTTTGGGAATATGGATGTACATGGGATTTAGGGAGCTTTTCATACTTGTAAATGCAATTTTAAGTTCAATGCAAGTTTCTTTAAGTTTTAATTTCAATTCAAGTCCATTTAAGTTTTTAAGTTATAATACATTGTGGGACTAATGAGTTTATTATGTATGCAAGATGAATATGTTATGTTTTCAAAATTTTTCAAAACACTTTGAATTGACACTTAACAAGTTATTTCAAAAAGGTTTTCAAAATTACAATTGATTTCAAGAAGTGTTTATTTGAGAACTCAATTTCAAAAACTTTGTTCAAAATCACCAAGTTTTGTCATCATCAAAAAAGGGGAGAATGTTAGATCTCACATGTTTTGATGATAACAAAGAATGGATGTGAAAAAGATTTGATAAACAAATAAGTTTGAACAAAGTAATAACAGAGCAAATCATCACTTGAAGTAAGCACTGGAGTAATGAAGAAAGGCCAAGAGAAAAAGCTGAGAAACTTCATCTTTGGCAAAATTTCTAAAGGATTGCTCGAGTAAGTACTCGAGTAATCAGACAGAAACTTTAAGTAACCAGAGTCAACCTTTAAGTAACCTGCCAACGTTACTCGAGTACATACTCGAGCAACCAGGTAAAAGACTTCCAGTTGCTCTTGGCCTGCCAACGTTACTCAAGTAGTTATTCGAGTAATCAAGGAAATTACTTCTAGTTACTCTTGGCCAGCCAAGGTTACTGGAGTCTGTACTCGAGTCCCCTGCTTCAAGAAATATGTTGCTCTCGGCATTTTCAATCCTGCCAATGTTACTCGAGGAGCTACTCGAGTAACTCACTGTGGTAAGCAAAACTTGAAGGCAATACTCTATTAACTTGAAATACTATTGTCACACTTCACTCGAGGCACTCCTCAAGTATGCAGGTATTCAATTATCCTATGTCAAAGACTTGAACTAGATTACTCGAGTTAGTAATCGAGTAATCTGCAGAATTATTTAAAAAGCACTTGAAGTACCTACCCGAGTAAGCTATGCAGAAAATTGATGTTTACTCGAGGCAGTACTCGAGTAACCAGGTAAGCAAACTTGAAGTGCTCTCGGCTTTGTAATCCTGCCAACATTACTGGAGTGAAGCATCGAGTAACCTGAAGTTTATTTGATAGACTACTCGAGTAGCCACTCGAGTAACCTATGAAGAAAATTGTATCATACTCGAGTAAGTTTCTGAGTAAACAGGTATTTCCAAGGTATGTAAATTTGTTTACTCCATGCACTACCCGAGTAATATGATGTTCATTTATTGACTTGCTCTCTATCAATGATTTCACGAAGTTACTCGAGTAAACTTAATGAATACTCGAGGAACTACTCGAGTATTCAAGTCTAGAAATTCAGAAATCATTCAAACGTTCATTTATTTGTTTCCTATATGATTAACCTTTCATTGTATTAGTATTCTTAGCATATTCGCAGATAAACAATGAAGAGATCTTACCAAATAAGGAAAGTCAAATGCAACGTTCAAACACTACCTACCGCCACCTCCCGTAAATGAATATTTTTCAAATACTGGAAAAGTCAACAGTGGCTGCACACACTCTAACGGGCATGAAGAAAATGTTCCAACAGTCATTACCAACACATCTATATATATGGGAACATCCAAACAGAGAAAAACAACAAGAACACATGCATGAATGCATTATCAAGTTCACGTTCAATACTCTATTTTTACATATTTGTAATTCTGTACTTCAGTGATTCTTATTCACTCTGTAAGAGAGATATTTCATTCAAACTCAATATTTGTTATTGAGGTAACTTAAGGATATGGAACCTTGAGTTGGGATTGGATTACAACTTGTAAGGGGGATCGAGTGTCCAGGTGAAGGAACTTGCTTGTACCGAGGTGCCAAGAACACCCTGAATCTTGGAAGTTATAGTGAAACTCTCAGAGATATTCTGAGGACTGGACGTAGGTCAAAGTGGTTGTGGCCGAACCAGTATAACTCCCGGTGTACACTTCGGTGATATTTCTCCTTACTCTTTACTACATTATATTCACCGTAAAGTTCATATATTTGCAACGAAATTTTTAGTATCACCCAATTCACCCCCACTCTTGGGTGAAATGCTTACTCTAACACAAGCTTCGATATTTTGGTCATAACTCTCAAACTATAAATCGGATAGAGCAATCAGTGCCGTATGAAAATAGACTTAAAGAAATTATCATGAATATATAATTTGTCACATTTCAAGTTATATAATAAGATTTATGCCTTCTGGAAGTGTTTGCTCGTGATTTAAGACATTGTCTAAGTACAGTAGATATTCGTTAGATAATAACTTTCTGTATACAACGAGTTTGGAGGTGATTCTTGTTGCATTTGAATGTAGACAATGAGAGCTTTTTTATGATATATAATTTCCCATGTTTCAAAACATAATCAAGAATTCACTTGAAGGGCTTACTTGAGTAATATGCAAAGTTATATGAAACCTTACTCGTGGGACTACTAGAGTAATGTGTAAGAAATTGTTCCAGTAAGCTCTCTATCGAGAATTGTATGGGATTACTTGAAGGGATCACTCGAGTAATCTACAGAGTGATTTGAGACATTAGTAATCAGAGAAGAAATCGTCGAGTAGCTCTCAGCCAAGAAATGTGTGACATTACTAGAAGGCACCACTCGAGTAATCTCCAAAGTTATTTGTAGCTTTACTCGAGGGAGCACTCAAGTAATCAGGTAAGTGATGAAGTTGGAAATGCTCTCAGCCAGATTTTGAAGGTGATTACTTGAGGGATCACTCAAGTGATAACCCAGGTTACTTGAGTGACTAATCGAGTAATGCGATGGGCAACATTATGAAGATTCTGCAAATCAATGGAATGATCATGTAATTCATCCATCTTGTTTCCAATCACTCTAACACTTCATTATATTAGTGTTTAATGCATTTTTCTAAGAATACAATGAAGAGAAGATGAGAAGAGATAAAAGTTGATTTACGAAAGCGGAGCGTCCAACGTTCTAACTGCTAGTTTTTCAAATTCAAGCAAAAGAACAAAAGAAGCAGCCCCACTCTAACGGATATGTTGAAATGCTTAAATAGTCATCAATCTTCATCAACTATAAATACAAGAGATTCAAGTATAGAATAAGAACATCAATGAGAAACATGAAAAGATCATGAATCATCTACTCCAGTCCAACTACTTTCTGTTCTTATCTATTTTCTATATCATGTATAATTAAATGAGAGATTATTTGTGTTGTACTTCAGCGTTCATTATATCTACTATGTGAGAGAGTCTGTAAACACTTTTAACTATATTTCTGAATTGATCTCAAGGTAGAGGGACCTTGAGTGGGTTGATTTCCTTAAGGGTAAGTATAGAGAGAATCGCTGGTAAGACTTTCTGCTCGTAAGACTTATAAGGTGCAAGTAATAGAGAATATTGCTACTTGTAAGACTTACATGGGTGTAAGCAGAAGAGAACGTTGCTGCTCATAAGACTTGCACGGGTAAGCAAGAAGGATAGATCTTCGGGAATGCTCTGCTTGTAAGACTTGCTATAAAGGGGGAGTATCTTGGTGACAACTTTATAAAGGGTTTTCTTATGCCTAGATTAAACAAGAAAATAGTGGATTTGAAAATCTCAGGAGGAGCTTGGGGACTGAATGTAGGCCATCACAGATTGGACTGAATCAAGATAAATCACAATTTGTATATTCTCTTCCCTAAGCTCTTATATTTCCAGCTTACATTATTTAATCTTACTGTTGATTTATGATTCATTAATTTCATATTTATTTCTTCCACTAAGATCCGCAAAGATTTTTAAAGTTCTTAAATTTTTAACTTACACCCAATTCACCCCCTACTTGGGGTCAGCCGGTTCTAACATTTGGTATTAGAGTTGGACTCTTGTTTAAAGGACATAACCATCTCAAGAGCTTATAATGGCTGATTTTGGGTGTTATATGCTTTCTGAAGGTTTTGACTATACAATTTCACCTATGTTGAAAGATATTGATTTTTGGTTTTAGAAAGCTAGAATGACTAGTTTTATAAAAGCATCTAATTTTAATATGTGGAATGTTTTTACAAATGCCTTTGATTTCAAACCAAGAAAGGATTGGACAGAATGAGAAAAGAAAATGTTTTCGTTAAACATTATAGTAATGAAAATTTTGTATAGTGCTGTAACTAAAAATGATTTTGAGAAAATTAGATTTTTCTCTAATGCTAAAGATATCTGGAACACTCTTGATTCTATGTGTACTTCTAATAAATGTGTTGAAGTTGAAAGTATTGATAGTTCATGTGAAACTAAAAGCTATGTATCTATAGTACATGAACAAGTGGAAGTTGACAATGAAGAAGAAGAAATCATAGAACACTTCCATGATCTTGTCAACATAAAAGAACAAGAGGAAAATGATTCCCAAGAAGAGCTCATTACGGACAAATTTGATGGATCATCCTCTAGAGATCAAGATGCACATATGGTAAACAATTCCAATTCTTCTGGAATTATTTTGAAAACTGATTTTCAAATTTTGCAAAAAATTATTTCTCAACTAAGTGTTGATTCCATTCTAAAAAGAAAAAATGTTTTCAATCATGCTGGAAAGTTTGTTGGGAAGAAAGAATGTTCAAATGAAATTTATTTGGGTTTTTACTCTCTTGATCGACATAATAATTGCATAAAATCTCATAATGCATATTATTATACAATTTGCAATTATTGTGGTAAATCTGGTCACATTTCTCACACATGCTATATTAGAAGAAATTCTAATGTGAGAAATAAATATGCTTGGGTTCCGAAAAGTCAAGTAATGTCCAATGCTAACAATCAAGGACCCAAAACAAAGTGGGTATTGTAACCCCCTCACCACCATAGGCTGAGATTAGTTCATAAATACGTAATTATGTGGAATTAGAGACCGTAAGATGATTTGGGACTTATTTGAAATTAAACTTTCCAAAATCATCGTTTACAAAACTTTTACAAAACCTATTCACAGCGGTCTCATATTTACATTTCAATACATAAATGGCCTGTACAGGTTCATTTCATTCATACATATCAGAGTACAATATAAATTCCCGACACACTCGGATTCCATTCATTAATAAAGGGTCTATACAAGGAATAATGCCAATAATCTTTTTCCCTTTTTCATAGGGATTACACAAAACTATACATTAATCCAAAATATAAAAGTATGATAACAATAACCAAAAGGAACTCCTAGCCAAGAGCTCTATCCACTCTTCGTCACCTGCTTTCCTTTAGATCCTTCAGCCCTTTCTAAACATTATTTTTGAGAGAGTGAGATTCTAAAGAATCCCCGTAGTAACAAATCACTCATAGTATACACATCAATAAGGCATAAAAGCTAATCATCACACACACATAGCAACTACAACAGCAGTTACAGCAGCAAGGGCAGGTATGACTCATGTCACCCTTATGTTTGCTCACGCTGTATTGCACTACAACAGTCCACACAATATATTTCATCACAGTTGGGATTCATATAAAGCATTTCATACGCAAACCATACAGGCAAGATAAATGACATAGCCCACGGCTGTATTCACAACACGCCGCCCCACAGGTCGAATTCATAAAGATCCACGTCGATTACAATGGCAGTTCAATATCCGAGCTAGAGATGACCAGCGTCAATCCCTAAATGTCTCATGCTGAAGTGCCTATATTGTAATGGACCATGGCACATACAGTTCACAAATCCCAATGACAAGTTATGCATACCAAAACATCATACACAACATGAGAGAGGTGTAATATCCCAAAAAGTGATTAAGGGCTAATGACTTCAAAAGTGACTGTAATTATTGTTGAATAAACACTTTTAGAGAATGGGTGATGCGAATTTGGATGTTTTAATGATTCCAATGGCTTCCTTGTGAAAATTCATGTGGGGAGAGTGTTTATTGTGAAATTGGAACCATTGGGAATAATTGTGCAAAAGTTGAAACTCTCTACAGAGCAGCCGATTTGTATGGACGTTTTAAATAAGCAAATGGTGTCTAAAAATTCTGATATTTTCCAGTCTTAAAGTTCACATGTCAAGCTTCAAAATGGACATATAATTTGTATCATTTTGATTTTTGAGCTAAGAGTTATGGATTTTTGAAGTTTCCCAGCTAAATTAATTATTTTCTGGAACAGCATGCAAAGATTGAAATTCTGGGAATCTTGTGATTCCATGCATAAAAATTTTATATTTTTATTTAACACTAGACTCAATAAGGGTTCCATAGGCGTTGGAATCACTCCAATTCAATTTTTCTAGAATTAGTTATGATTTATCAAAGTTCAGTCAGAAAATCTGCCAACAAATCCGAAAATGGAAAATTTGTGATGGTAACTTTGTAATTATGGGATAATTTGTGATCAGCCCATTTTGGCACAAAATTGGGCCCCTGGACGTGAATATGACTGACCAAGAAGAGGAAAGAGTGGTTGGAGTTTAATTGGGCTTGTGAACCATTTATATGTACAAAAAGGATTTGTGTACATAAAGTGGATTTTTAGAAATTTCTAAATATAACATAAGCAAGCAATACCATGACATGAGCCTAATGTTATAAAACAATTACAGCACCTTTTCCCTTCCATTTCCCGTCGTCTTTTCCAGCAAAACAAAAGTGAGAGAGAGCTTGGAGAAAAATAGAGAGAAGGAAGGAGAAATCTCACAAGGTAGGTCGATTTCTTCAGTGAATTCATACCTAACGTGTATAATCCTTCTCCTAAGCTATTCCTCTATGTGAATTAAGGTTTTGAAGCAAAGAATTTCATGGTTCAAAGAGGCTAGGGTTCAGCCAAATTTGGTAAAAGCTAGTGGGAGCTTGAGGTAACTTCCAAACTTTCGTATATTGCTTATTCTGGCTGCTGTGGGCAATTTAATCGGTGAAATTTAGCCGGATTGCCATTGGTTTTAAAGTTTGGAAATGATATGGCCTAGGGGTTAGGCTGCCCAAATTGGGTCTTAATGTTAGTTTTAACCTAATGTAATGATTAATAATGTAACCCCCCGCCTTTAACCACGTAATTATAATTCGATATCACATAATTAAATTGGTTTAGAGACCGTCGGATAGCTTAAACTCATTTCAAGTTCCTACACTATAGTAGGGTTTTCACCAAAAACTTTCAAAAACTCTTCTCTATCCTGGTCTCAATTTCAAAATTCGAATATAATTATCTGTGCAGTTAATTTACATTCACACACATCAGAGTGTATAACCAAATCCCCGACAACTCCCGGGTTCTATACATATATAATCTAAGGGTTTAAAAGTCTCCACTAAGGGATTACATAACCAAAATCAACAGTAATATTTACATCTCCAAAAATAAACAGTAATCCCAAGTCCAAAATAGTTAACCAACAGCCTAATAACACACTCCACAAGATCCTAGCCGCTCCTGGTGGTTCGCTTCTCCTTGGAGCCATTTGCCCTGTCTGAAATGTTAGTCAATGGAAAGAATGAGATTCAAAAGAATCTCTGTAGTAAAAAACCACTCATACAGTGTATAAACACATAGCATATATGATCATGTTAAGCAGCATCACAATGTATCATGGCTTTCGCCACAAACAACAGCACTCATGGCTGTAAACTCTAAGCGTCAGCTTTCGCTGCGATCTCAATGTATTCACAAAGTATTCACTAGGCGTCAGCTTTCGCTGCGATCACAAAGCATCACAATGTCACAATGTCACAATGTATTCTCAATGAAAGACAAACATACATACAATGTTTCACACAAAGTATAAGAGAGGAGTCACTACCTGGTTCTTTCCGAACGTGCTCTGGCACGGGTCGTTACGAACAGGGCAAATATCAAATCCTACAATTCCAAATGCACCATTTAGACACTTCCATAGTGTTTCTTGAGGCTATATGAGTCTATAATGAAAATTTACAAAAATGCCCCCGGGGACCCGGCCCGGCCCCGCCGTACCCGGTCCGGTTGCACTTTTCCAAAAATTCTAATCTGGGCTATCCTAACATATTTCCGTGCAAGGAATCCATTTTCGAACTCAGAATTATCAAATTCAATGTAAAAGTACAAATTTACCCTTGGCAGCCCCACTTTAAGGGTTTTAGGGGCGTTTTCGTAATTATGTTTTTTCGGCCTTTTCCGAAAAAGTGACCAACTGTAACCCCACCTAATTTTCGCCCCTGAACTCAATGGAACAATCAAATCATTGAAAATCCAACTCTAAGACCCATTTCTAGGGCTGGCCAAAATTTATGAGTTCTCCGGGGAAAATCGGGGTTTTACGATTTCGGCTCCGTAAACGCGTTCCTTTCTACTCCTAACCACTTTATTAACCATTACATTAGGTTACAACTAACATTAAGACCCAATTTGGGCAGCATAACCCCTAGGCCACATCATTTCCAAACTTTAAAACCAATGGCAATCCGGCGAAATTTCACCGATTAAATTGCCCACAGCAGCCAGAATAAGCAATATACGAAAATTTGGAAGTTACCTCAAGCTCCCACAAGCTTTTCCCAAATATGGCTGAACCCTAGCCTATTTGAACAATGAAATTCCTTGCTTCAAAACCTTAATTCACATAGAGGAATAGCTTAGGAGGAGGATTATACACATTAGGTACGAATTCACTGAAGAAATCGACCTACCTTGTGAGATTTCTCCTTCCTTCTCTCTATTTTTCTCCAAGCTCTCTCTCACGTTTTTTCCTCTTGCTTCAGCTGAAAATGGCGTGAAATGGCTGAAGAAGATGAGCAATTTGATTAATAATCCATGCTGACATCATCTTTTAATGAGTTGATGTCATAATTCCTTATTTTCCCATTTTCGGATTTGTTGGCAGATTTTCTGACCGAACTTTGATAAATCATAACTAATTCTAGAAAAATCGAATTGGAGTGATTCCAAAGCCTAATAAAAGATATTTAAGTCCTCTTCATAGAAAAAATATGGACCATTATTAGAAATCACCACACAAATACAGAATTACACAAAACTCAACACTGCTCCAAAACAGAGTCCAGTTTTGATCCCAAACTTTGGACAGACATATCTCCAAGTTCCCAAAACGAAATGGTACAAATTATATGTCCATTTTGAAGCTTCGGATGTGAACTTTAATACTGGAAAGTTTCATAATTTTTAGACACCATTTGCCTATTTAAAACGTCCACACAAATCGGCTGCCCTGTACAAAGAATAAATGGACAGAGTTTTTCAACTTTTGCACAATTGTTCCCAATGGTTCCAATTTCATAATAAACACTCTCCCCACACGAATTTTCACAAGGAAGCCATTGTAATCATTAAAATATCCAAATTCTCATCACACATTCTCCAAAAGTGTTTATTCAACAATAATTACATCTACTTTTGAAATCATTAGCCCTTAATCACTTTTTGGGATATTACAAATAAAGTGGTTAGGAGTAGAAAGAAACACGTTTACAGAGCCGAAACCGAAAAACACCGATTCTTCCCAAAGTATACCAAGATTTCGGCCAGGGCTAGATCTGAGGGTTAGAGTTGGATTTTCAATAATTTGATGGTTCCATTGAGTTCAGGAGCGAAAATTAGGTGGGGTTACAGTTGGTCACTTTTTCGGAAAAGGCCGAAAAAGCATAATTACGAAAACACCCCTAAAACCCTTAAAGTGGGGCTGCCAAGGGTAATGTTGTAATTTGACATTGAATTTGATAATTTCGAGTTTGGAAATGGATTCCTTGGGCGGAAATATGTCAGCATAGCCCATGTCAAAATTTCAAGAAAAGTACAGCCGGGCCGAGTCCCCGGGGGCATTTTTGTAAATCTTTATAATTATAACCCCCAAAAACACTATGGAAGTGTCTAAATTGTATTTTGGAATTGTAGGACCATGTTGTGAGCCAGTGGTTAGCACGTTTTACGATGCACACTAAAAGGTGGTCTTTGAGATAGTACTCCCCAACCCTTTAGGCATATGTCTAGGCTTCTAGTAGCCACCTAAAGAGTCCAAGTGATAACCAACTTTAAGTGTTCTGAATGTGAGAATTTGGAATAGAGAATAACTTTTTGTCTTTGACTTTGGTTTATAGGATTCGACATTTGCCCTAATTGCAAGCAACCTGTGCCGGCGCACGTCAAGAAAGAACAAGGTAGTGACTCTCTCTCTTATACTATGTGTAATGCTCTGTATGTGTGTGTTATCACTGTTCTGTGATGAATCTTTGATGCTGCTGTGGTTACAGCTGGTGATAGTTGTCGTTTACAGCGCAAGCTGTCGTTTACAGTGTAAACTGTCATTATTGTGATTACAGCGTAAGCTGTCGTGATGTTGATTACAGCAAGAGCTGTCGTATTGTGTATACAGCCGTGAGTACTGTCGTTTGTGGTGAAAACATGTATCTTTGAGATTGTTGCTACTGTTGCTGTTTGTGATTATGTACATGCTTTGTGTTTATGCAATGTGTGAGTGGTTTGTTACTGCTGAGATTCTCTCGAATCTCATTCTTTCCTATGACTAACATTTCAGACAGGGCGTGTGGCTTAAAGGAGAAGCGGCCAACCTGGAGCAATTAGGACCCTTGGGGGTATATAGTTGAATTGGAAACGTTGGTTATGTATTTTGAACTTGGGATTACTGTAGATTTTGAATCAGGAACACTACATTCGATTTTGGTTGTGTATACTTATAAACCTTCAGGTTTTTATGTATCGAACCCGGGAGTTGTCGGGGATGCGGTTATACACTCTGATATGATTGTATGTATATTAACTGCACAGGTAATTATATTCGAATATTGAAATTGAGACCAGGATGGGAAAAAGAGTTTTGAAAGTTTTTTAAAAAATTCTACTGTGAGACAGAAAGTTTAAAACGAGGTTAAAGCATCCAATGGTCTCTAATCCAATTTAAATATGTGTTATTGAATTATAATTACGTGTTGAAAGTCAGAGGTTACAAGAAGGGTCACTACCTTGATCCTTCCATGCGTGTCCCGAGTGGGGCAAATATCGTATCCTATGATTCATAATTAAGGACGAAGTGTCAATTCTCTATTCCAATTCTCAATGACTTCTTAACACTTATTTTGGTTATCATTATTGCTCTTTGAGTACCCATATATCACTCTATCAATAGGACTAAAGGGTTGGAAGACTATCCCCAAAGATCCCCTTTTTGAAAGCTTAAACCTGACATTTTTCACTGAGATGCTTGAGTGAAGATGGCCCCACTCGAGTGATATTGTACTGATACTCGAGTGAATAAGACCTCACAGGAGTAATGGTATGGTCTACACTCGGGTACAAGAGAGTGAACAACAGCGAGTGAATACCCGAGAACACAAGAAACTTTTCAAAGACAAGGACACTCAAGCACAAAAAGCAACACTCAAGTGATAGCCAAATGCTCACTCAAGCACTCAGAAGTTGAGCATAGAAAGTGAAGACTCGAGAGCATAAAAGTTCTCAAGGATCAAGAGCACTTGAGTGGAACACAAAGCACTCGAGTTATGGCTTAACACTCGCAAGTGTTAAGACACACTCTTGCCTTTACCCATGAAAGTGCTACATGAAACAGAAAGGGAAAACACACAAACACGCTCGAGTGAACTTGTAATATCCCAAAAAGTGATCAAGGGCTAATGACTTCAAAAGTGGATGTAATTATTGTTGAATAAACAATTTTAGAGAATGTGTAATGGGAATTTGGATATTTTAATGATTTCAATGGATTCCTTGTGAAAATTTATGTGGGAATGATGTTTGGTATGAAAATGGAACCATTGGAAGTAAAGATGCAAAATCTGAAATTCTGTCCAGTGAAACTCTATTATGGGCAGTCTTCTCGTGTTGATGTTTTGATTAGGAAAATGATGTCAGAAAATTATGAAACTTTCCAGTCTTAAATTTCACCTCCCAAGCTTCAAAATGGACATATAATTTGTGCCATTTCGTTTTGGGAAATGGGAGATATGACTGTCCAAAGTTTGAGGTCGAAAATGGACTCTGTTTTGGGGCAATGATAAAATTTGTGTAATTCTGGAATTTTGTGGTAACTTCTGGTAATGGATCATATTTTTCCTATAAAGAGGACTTAAATATATTTCATTTGGCTTTGGGATCACCTTATTTCGATTTTTCTAGAATTATTTATGATTTTTCAAAGTTAGGGTAGAAAATCTGCCAGAATTTCTGAAAAATCCGAAAATGGGAAATTAAAAATTATGACATCATCATATTGTAAAATGACATCAACATGGAATTAAAAGCAATTCCACCATCTTCATCAGCCATTCCCGACCCCATTTCAGAAAAAAAAAAGACGTGAGAGAGAGCTTGGAGAAAAGAGAGAAAAAGAGGAAGAAATCTCGCAAGATAAGCCGATTTCTCCGACTATCTAACTCCTAACACGTATAACTCCGACTCTAAGCTACTCCTCTTTATTCTTTAAGGTTATGAAGCTCAAAATTTGATGTTTCAAAGAGGCTAGGGTTCAGCCAAATTTGGTAAAAGCTAGTGGGAGCTTGAGGTAACTTCCAAACTTTCGTATATTGCTTATTCTGGCTGCTGTGGGCAATTTAATCGGTGAAATTTTGTCGCATTGCCATTGGTTTTAAATTTTGGAAATTGAGTTTCCTAAGGGTTATGCTGCCCAATTTTGGTTCAAATGGTAGTTATAACCTAATGTAATAGTGAATAAAGTGGTTAGGAGTAGAAAGGAACGCGTTTACGGAGCCGAAATTGTAAAACCCCGATTTTCTCTGAAGAGCTCATAAATTTTGCCCAACTCTAGAAATGGGTCTTAGAGTTGGATTTTAAATGATTTGATGGTTCCATTCAGTTCAGGAGCAAAAATTAGATGGGGTTACAGTAGGTCATTTTTTCGGAAAAGGCCGAAAAAGCATAATTACGAAAACGCCCCTGAAACCCTCGAAGCAGGGCTGCCAAGGGTAAATTTGTAATTTTACAATGAATTTGATAATTCCGAGTCCGAAAATGGATTCCTTTGGCGGAAATATGTTAGGATAGCCCGGATTAGAATTTCGGGAAAAGTGCAACCGGACCGAGTACGGCGGGCCCGGGCCGGGTCCCCGGGGGTATTTTTGTAAATTTTCATTATAGACTCATATAACCCCAAGTAACACTATGGAAGTGTCTAAATGGTGCATTTGGAATTATAGGATTCGATATTTGCCGCCCTCGGGAGCCAACTGCGCCGAAGGACGTCAGGAAAGGACAAGGTAGTGACTCTCTCTCTTATACTTTGTGTAATGCACTGTATGTGTGTTGTATCACTATTTTATGATGATTCCTGATGTTGCTGAGGTTACAGCTGGTGATAGCTGTCGTTTACAGCGCAAGTTGTCGTTTACAGCGTAAGCTGTCGTTATTGTGATTACAACGTAAGCTGTCGTGATGTTGATTATTGATTACAGCGTAAGCTGTCGTGATGGAAATTACAGTGAAAGCTGTCATGATTATGAATACAGCGAGAGCTGTCGTATTATGTATACATCCGTGAGTGCTGTCGTTTATGGTGAAAACCCTGTATCTATAAATTGCTGCTGCTATTGCTATTTGTGATTTATGTGCATGCTTTGTGTTTATGCATTGTGTGAGTGGTTTGTTACTATTGATATTCTCTCGAATCTCATTCTTTCCTATGACTAACATTTCAGACAGGGCGTGTGGCTTAAAGGAGAAGCGGCCAACCCGAAGCAATTAGGACCCTTGGGGGTATATAGTTGAATTGGAAACGTTGGTTATGTATTTTGAACTCGGGATTACTGTATATTCTGAATCAGGAATACTACATTCGATTTTGGTTGTGTGATCCCCTAGTGTATACTTATAACCTTCAGGTTTTTATGCATAGAACCCGGGAGTTGCCGGGGATGCGGTTATACACTCTGATATGATTGAATGTATATTAACTGCACAGGTAATTATATTCGAATATTGAAATTGAGACCTGGATGGGAAAAAGAGTTTTGAAAGTTTTGTAAAAATTTTACTGTGAGACAGAAAGTTTAAAACGAGGTTAAAGCATCCAATAGTCTCTAATCCGATTTAAATATGTGTTATCGAATTATAATTACGTGTTTAAAGTCAGGGTGTTACAGAACTCACCCTTACCCGAGTGATGTTCATCCCTCACTCGAGCGAACTCACTCTCAATCGAGTGATTTTATCAAAAACTAGAAAACGTAGCAAAACTGACCACATTTCCTAACACTTGCCCAATTGATCCAAATGGACCAAAAACTTCTACCAAAGCTACTTCCAAACAAAATCATCCAAGGAATTCAATAGAATCATCATAATTATCCAAATCCTACTCCATTATCATGCTTTGGTTTTGGGCAACCCAAATCACCGATTTTTCAAAATCACTAAACGCAATCATTTAATTCCCAATCAATCCGATATATCCATATACATTCCCAACATACCATTACTATGCCAAAAGCCCAATGGTCATCATTTTCATATTAAAGGCCAAAATTTCCAGAAATTTCAAACTAAACCATTTTGCATAAAACTTAGATAGATATATTAGTCTTACTTACCTGTTTCACTTTACCAAAGAGATTTCTTGATTCACCAAAATGAACAATAGAGGCCATTTACTTACCTAAGGATCAAAATGAACACTAATAGGCACACTATAAACATCAAAATGAAGCTCTCACTCTAAGGATCAATATTAATGAAGTGAGTTTGAGCAATAGAGGCTATTCGCTTACCTTAAATGCAAGCTTTTCCTTTCTTTCTCTTGCCCAACAATGATCGCCGGAAATAAGAAGAGAAGAGAGAGAAGAGTGCTTGAGGAAGAAGAGAAAATGATGAAGCTACTCCCTCCCCTACTTGGCCAGCCAAAATGGAGGAAGAAGAAGAAAGAGAAAATAATAATTAAATGGTATTTGACTTTCTTTACTCCTCTCTCTTTTTCCAAACTTGCCACATGTCATACTATCATTGGCTCCCATAAAGTAAACAACAATTAGCTTCTCTAATCCCTCCATTAGCCATAAAATCACATTTCTCATTTTTCTTAGTTAGTAATTAATTTCTCCCTTAATAACTAACTTATGGCCAATAATTTTATTCTTTCAATTTTCCACCACTCATGGCATATTAATTTGTGCAGATTGATTCTAGAAAGAATAGACAAAAAGACACTGAGAAAATGAAGAAGATTCCAAGAGTTCCTAATGTACCTAAATGGATATTTACATCAATTAGGAGAACTCTCGGATCACTCATTGCTGGAACTGGAAAGTTTAACCATAAAGAAAGGCGATAGAGAAAAGAAGTACATTCTACATCAAGAATGGACTACCATAGAGTACCATTCAACTATCTTGAGGAGAACAAGAAAAGGAGGATCTCTCAAGCGTCAAGTAAAAGACTCCTGGAGTCTATATATTTTTGAGGGAAGGTTGCTAGTGTAATACCCCAAATTTTGAGATTTGAGGCTAGAGAATAAGCCAGAAATAAGTAGACTGCTAAGCCCCGATTTAGCAGGAGCCCAAATTTATTCCCTAATGATTATTATATCTTAAGGGTATTACAGATAGTAAAATGGTGAATTTTGGAGAAAGTAATTATGTTTATGGTGAAATGGAAAGTTGGGCAATTTGGTGGTTGTGTACATTGTGGTTCAAAACTGAATATGTGTGGATGTAATGAGAATTTGGCTGTTTTAGTGATTCCAATGGTTTCCTTGTGAAAATTTGTGTTGGGAGAGTGTTTGTTGTGAAATTGGAACCATTGGAACAATTGTCGAAAAATTGGAATTCTATCCATTGAAACTCTATGTTGGGCAGTTTGTTTGTATGGACGTTTTGAATGGGTAAATGGTATCAAACAATTATGAAACTTTCCAGTCTTAAATTTCACATGCCAAGCTTCAAAATGGACATATAATTTATGTCATTTAGTTTTTGGTGCTAGGAGTTATGATTTGCCAAAGTTTGGGATCAAAACTGGACTCTGTTTTGGAGCAGTGTTGCATTTTGTGTAATTATGTATTTGTGTGGTGATTTCTAGTAATGGTACATATTTTTTCTATAAATAGGACTTAAATAGATTTCATTTGGCTTTGGGATCACCTCATTTTTTTTTCTAGAATTAGTTATGATTTTTCAAAGTTTGGGCAGAAAATCCAAAAATGGGAATTATGACGTCATCAAAATAAAAGATGACATCAGCATGGAATTAAAACATTTTCTCATCATCTTCAGGTCCCATTTCCGTCATATTGCAGCTGAAAGAGAGAGAGAAAGTTGTGAGCTTTTAGAGAGAGAAGGAAAGAGAAATCTCACAAGGTAGGACGATTTCTTCGGTGAATTCGTACCTAACGTGTATAATCCTTCTCCTAAGTTATTCCTCTATGTGAATTAAGATCTTAAAGAAAGGAATTTCATTGTTCAAAGAGGCTAGGGTTCAGCCATAAGAAAGATAAGCCAGAAGGAGCTTAAGGTAACTTCCGAAACTTCAATCTTTGATTTTTCTAGCAGTTGTGAGTAGTTTAATCGGTGAAATTCCGATTAATTAGCTTTTATTTCAAATTTGGTAAAGGGCTTGGCCTAGGGGTTATGCTACCAAAATTGATACTAAATGGTAGTTTTAACCTAATGTAATGGTTTATAAAGTGGTTAGAAGTAGAAAGAAACACGTCCGCGGAGCCGAAATCGAAAAACTCCAATTTTTCCCAGGGGATTGAGAATTTTGGCCAAGGCTAGTTTGGAGGGGTTAGAGATTGATTTTCAATGATTTTATGATTCCATTGAGTTCAGGAGCGAAAATTAGGTGGGGTTACAGTAGGTCGCTTTTTCGGAAAAGGCAGAAAAAGCATAATTACGAAAATGCCCCCGAAACCCTTAAAGTGGGGCTGCCAAGGGTAAATTTTTTATTTGACAATAAATTTGATAATTCTAAGTCCGAAAATGGATTCCTTGGGCGAAAATAATTTAGGATAGCCTTGGATAGAATTTCGGAAAAAGTACAGCTAGACCAGGTACGGCGGGGCCCGGGCCGGGTCCCTGAGGGCATTTTAGTAATTTTTCAATATAGCCTCATCTAACCCCCAGAAACACTATGGAAGTGTCTAAATGGTACATTTGGAATTGTAGGACCCAATTGAGGGCCCGAGTTGCTAGCACGCAAATCGAGGAGAAAAGACTGGAGGTAGGAGACTTACCTTACTTGCATGTATTTGATATCTTTGCTTGTGTAGTGATGTATGTGATTGCTTTTACTTGATTGTGTAGAGCATATTTGAATAAATGAGGCTCTGTTTCTGTTTTGCTGTGGCCATAGTTTTGTTACATGAAACATTGAGCATGCAGAGATGTCATTATAGGGCATACATCTAGTTAAAGCTAACATGTGATACACATAGCATCTATCATGCATGCATTATGGTATTTTTTTCCCACTGAGATTCTCTTGAATCTCACCCTCCCCTACCAACAATTTAGAAAGGGAAAGTGGGTTGTGGAGGGAGCGGCTAGGACTCCTTCGAGATGAGAGTTGGTAGTTAGTTATCAATATGAGTTGGGATGATTGTATATGATTCGGCTCAGTATATGGTTATGAATTCGAGATGAGATTATGTAATCCCCTAAATCAGATTTTGTATACCCTTTTAAGAAAGGTATGAACCTGAGGGTTGCCGGAAATTATGTTGTGCACTCTGATATATAATGAATGTGATTTATCTACGCAGTAATAGTATTCGAAGTGTGAATTTGAGACCCTGGGAATTGGATTTTGAAAGGTATTTGTGAAAATCCTATTGGGAAGATGGGATTTTGAATGAGTTTTGAATACCATTGGTCGCTAATTCATTTTAATCACGTATTTCGGATATAATTACTGAGGGGGGGTTACAGCTAACACCGAGCAAAGTTTTTCAAAATATCAACATCATAGAAAGATATAGTAGATAAGCAAAAGCAGTCCTCCAAGTATCTAAGACCAAGGTACACAATGACAAAACCTCATATGCTATTGTCTGTAATATTTATTGAGGTTTTATATTTTGGAACCTAAGGAATAAGCATTGCAAATGATTTTGAAATTATGTTTTCGCATCCCTTAAAAAGCCACTTAATATATTTATTTATAAAGGGATTGCAATGCTCAACAAGTTGATTCTTTACACATATATAATGATTTGAAAAGAAAATATGTATTTTATGCATAAAGACATATTTAATTCATTATGCTCGATTGCCTTGAATTGTTTATATTCTTAGAGCATGTGAATTTTATCTTGATTCCAACAAGCTAACAAGAAATGGATCCAATCAATGTTGGATACCATGAAGAAAAGAAATTTATACAATTCTGTAGGATAAGAAAAAGGCTTCTCAAGACTATAGCCACATGAAAACAAGTTCATATCTTGATGATGCTGAATTATGGAGTTTGGATTTTAGTGTTGTGTATGCAAAAGAGGAAAATCAATATTATTCCACCAAAACCAAGCAAGCTATTGCAAGCACAAGAAAAATTATGGTGATATCTAATCTTTACTCTATATTGTGCTTATATAAATTATTTATTTGGGTAATGAAGAACTTGTTCATTATTGCATACAATTAGCAATCAATCATTTATGGTTGTCAAAATGTTTTAAATTGCTAAATGGACTGAAAGTGAAATTATGTATAATCTTTCTATGTATTTGAGTTTTGAAATGCACATTTAAAAAATGTACTTAGATTTCAATTCATCTTGTTTATAAAAATGCATACACATTATTTAAAAATTATTTATATCTTGTTTGCATTTAAATCGGTTTCAAAATTGGAAGTTAATATTTATGTATACTAAAAGTCAGAAATGCTACAAATCCATCCACTAGAGTTTTCCTCATCATTCACATATTGTCTTATGATCTAAAACATGTTACTGCTTAAACTCCTCAATCTTTATTTTCTAACAAGTTAGACCTTATGTCTAACAAGTTAACTATCTATATGAATTTCAAGTGTATTCCCTAGAAAATAATTCTATATGTGAAAGCCTTATGCCTAATGCATAAATCTTTGGTTGGCCAAGTTAACTTGTTAGACAATATGTACTCTAGTCATTTGGTTCACTAGTACATTGAATCTTAATGCATTAACCATTATTGTGGAATAACTTACTTCGATGATACTCTTGTACTCTAGTCATTTGGACTAATGAGTATGTGCTTCATCACTCATAAATTCTTGTACTCATTTTGTTGCTCAAACACATTCACCATTGATAAAATCTATCTTTGAGTAAACAGTGTCATGTATTTGAATTCTTAAGTTGAATATTCATCTCTTTCAAGACATAACTCTAAGTGTCAAGATAGTCTATAAATCAATAGCAAAGTCATGGTACTTGTATATGTCTATCAAGCTAATCCTTTTGGTTATCCATATGACTCTTGCTCTTTGGAAAATTCTTCAACATGTTAACTTTGATTATTAACATGTTATCTTAGTTATTCTCTAAAAGAGAAGCTTTATGCTATATGTATATTTAAACTGTTGACTTCCACCATTTTCAATGAACATTGATTATAAACATATTTCAAAAATGAGTTTTGCATATATTCAAAATTTGAATTTTACAATGCATTGTTATGATTTGAAATTACATCTGAGATTTGAAACAATTTACATATCTCATTATCATTCTTGAAAAACTTGATTTCATTCATAATTTATCCTTTCATAAAAATTGGTCATCATGGATTAATTCTCTATTCTTTTGATCCTGAATTGCATGAAAATCTTATCGATGACATATTTTTTAAAGTGTATTTATAAATTGTCATTGATCTTAGAAATCATCGTTCTTGGTATTATTTTTTCTACTGGAATAGACTGAACTGGGTTCTCCTTGTTCTTTGCTTTCTCTACCCTGAGCTCTTCTCTCAGCTCAGTGATCATGTCCCGCTGATCTTTTATCAAACCTATTAATTCTTGCATTGGATCCGGTGGATTATCATTGACGACCTCCACCTCTGGGTCTACACGCGGAACATTGGGACGTCCTCTAGTTTTCTTCATTCTACAAACAACTTACCCCATTAATACAACAAAGATAGTATGCACACATATGCACAAGTTTCATACATATCCATATCAACAGAACTTATATGTGCATACACAACAATTATTCACAGATGATCTTCTATCCCTAAAGCCAACTAAGGGATCTATCCTAGCAAACTCTACCCTTGCCAGGAACTACAACTCTGATACCAAAATGTAATCCCCTGCCTTAATTAACGTAATTAAGATTCGATAACACATAGTAAAAAGGGGTTAGAGACCGTCAGATAGTTCAAAACTTATTAAAACACCCACTAAGTAGTAGGGACTTTACAAAATTTTTCAAAACTTCTTTCCCATTCCGGTCTCAAGTTCAATTATCGAATATAATCACCTAAGCAGCTAATTTACATTCATACATATCAGAGTATATAACCAAAAATCCCAGCAACCCCCGGGTTCCATTCATTCATAAAAAGGGGTTATAATTCCCATAAAGGGGATTACACAGCTATATTCAACTAATAATTACAACCCAAAAATAATTTACAAGATATCTATCCAATATGATTAACTAATGTATCCAAAAGGAAATGTCCCTACAGGGTTTTAACCACTCTGAGTCATGCGCTTCTCCTTGGAGCCACTCGCCCTGTCTGAAAGGTTAGTTTAAGGAAAGAGTGAGATTCAAGAGAATCCCAGTAGTAACAAAACATTTATACCATACATAAGCACACAGCATGTAAGCAAATCATCATACAACAGAAACAGCACAAGTCACACTCCACCCTCATCCCCTTTCTCCGCCGGGAAGGCACCAACCTAACCCGAACCGTTGTTAGCTACTCAGGGGCTGTTGGCGTGGCAGTGCATACACTTAGCCTTATAGCTCATATAGCTATCCGGCTCTCACAAATGGCCCACCGGCCTTTACAAATAGCCTTTCATCTTTTCACATAATCACAAAGTCACACCTCATCCTCATCCCTTTTCTCCGCCGGGAAGGCACACAACCCTTACCCGAACTGTTGTTAGCTACCAGGGACTATTGGATTAACGATGCTTACACATATTCACAATGTTGCAGCATACAAATTTATCACGAATCAATGATAACACACACATACAATGCATCACATATGGTACGAAAGAAAAGTTACTACCTCATTCCTTCCTGACGTTCGCTGGCTTAGTGGGCTCACGAGGACGGCAGATATCAAATCCTATAAAAATAGGGACAATTGGTCAATCTCTTTTCCAAGTTTCCAAATCTCGTAATACTTTATGTTGGTTATCATTTAGACTCTTTAGGTGGCTATAACAGGCCTAAACATATCCCCAAAGGGTTAGAAGAAACTACCCAGAAAATACCTTTTTCGAATGCAAAACACCACTTTTTGGCTACCTCACTCGAGTGATGCCCTTAGTTATGCTCAAGTTCTAGGGAGTAAAATACAAAAAGTGTTTGCCCGAGAGCAAATCCTCATAATATCTCTCACACTCACTCGAGCACAAGAGGCTGCACCCGAGCAATGACCCTAAGTGCACTCGAGCACCAGGAAGTACAACACCAAGAGTGTTTACCCGAGAGCACAGACTACTTCCAGGCAAGACCTCACTCAAGCATGCCTATGCGCACTCGAGCAGGATCATATTTTACTCGCAAGGCAGGAAGTGTAATCGCAGTTTCTGCCTAAAGACTTAACCAAATTTCCCAAAAATTCATATCGTGCAAGAGTGAGATCCTCCCTCACTCGAGTGATGCCTATCAGATGCCAAATCGCAGCAACTGATATGGTTTTCCAGAATTGACCAATTGGCTACTAATGGTCCTAAGACTCATACCACAACTCATTCTTACTTGTTTTAACACCAAGAACCTATTGGTAAACCCAAAACAACCAAATCACTACTCATGCAACACATTCTTATCTCTAAACCACAAGATCACCAAAACCATAATTTATCAAACTTCCTCTTTTCAAATCCACACCAAAACCATTGACTCCCAAACACTATTTAGCATCTATTTCACCATATTACATCACTTAATTCATATTTTCTGAAATCACAAGAAATCAGGGCAAAAATCCAGAATTTGCTAAACTAAACCAAAAGTCATAACATTTATACCAAAAGGTCACCAATGCTTACCTTCTCAACTTGCCAAGATCAAACCCTTGATTCCTCAACTTCTCAAACTTCACAATCCTTCAAATACCACCAATGAAAATTCTGAAACCATAGAAGTCAAGCTCTCAACCTCTTGAACAACTTTATTGAAGAGGCTTTAAGCATACAAAAGCAATTACTCACCCAAAAGCAATTTTTTTTCTCTTTCTCTTTCTTAGTTCAACTGCACTGGATGGAGAGAATAGAGAGAGAGAAATGAGATAAGAGAATGATGATCACATTACCCTTCTTCCCAAGCTTCTTCACCGACTTGAGAGAGAGAGGGAAGAGGAATTTGAGTTTAAAACTTTGACCTTGATCCAAAGGTCCATATTTTGCCACTTGGCACCATCTCATTCTTCCTTCCATGATTTCATATGAACTTGCATGCATAGGATTCCACCACTTGTTCTTTCAATCCTAGCCATTGATCTTAATTACTAAGGATTTTTCTCTTCATTAACTGACCAGTCGATTGGTAAATTTACCACTTTCGCCCCTGATTATCATAACCTTTGCCAAATCATCACTGTACTCTAATATAAACTTTAACATTGCTTACAACATATTTGCAACAAGATTAACAATAATTACATCATTAAAATCATAATTAGCTCTAAATCACAAGTCAGGATATTACAAGAAAGGCAAGAAAAATATGTTGCTCTTATTTTGCTTCTATAACTCATACATATTTTTCTTAAAGGATTTGTCATCGTCAAAAGGGGGAGAATGTTAGATATGATTAATTTTGATGATGTCAAATATTGATATCAAGTATTAAGAGCAAAAAGTTTGCATAATATACTTATCCTCTTCATTGACTAACTACTATATTTAATGTTGGATATCTTGTAGATAAGTCAAGCCAAGAAAGAAGAAGATTGAAGATATTCAAATAGATATCTAATTGGGTTATGGAGTCAACAAGAATGATATTGAAGAAAGAAGAATTTACAAGAACGAATCAGAATTTCAAGAAGAAAGATTAGTCAAGTAAAGAATGAAGAAGATTGAAGATATTCAAGAACATATCTAGTTGGGTTATGAAGAATGATCATCAATTCAAGAAGATATCTAGTTGGGTTATGAACAATGATCATCAAGAGGAAAAACAAGAAGAAAGATATTGAAGAAAGAAGAAGAAAGAAAAAACTTGCAAGATCAAATGAGAATATCAAGATTCAAGCTCTTAAAAGTGATACCGGAGGTTAGAATGGGTCAATACGAAGTTAAAATGACATATACATAAGTTATGGTACCTCCAGAGATGATTACTCGAGTAATATGGCATTGCCTCATTTTTTAGGTGATTGCTCGAGGGCTTACTCGAGTAATCTGCAAAGTTACTTGAAAGATTACTTGAGGGCTCCCCGAGTAATGACACTCTATTTTCATACAACAGAATAAAGGTTTGGTATTTTGGTAATATCTCTCTAACTACACGTTGAGTTGAGCTACAACCAGTGTCATGTGAAACTAGACTCCCTACACAAACTATGGACACCAAGATTACATTAAAAGAAGTTCATGTGAGAGAGCTATGATCTATTGAATTTGACACATGAAACAGCATCTTTTACCAGAACAAGCTTCGGTATTTTAGACATAACTATCAAACTACACATCGGATAGAGACGAAATTAGTGCCATATAAAAATAAACTTAAATAGATTTCCATAAATATATAATTTGTCATATTTCAAGTTATATAATAAGATTTATTCCTTTTGGAAGTTTCTGCTCGTGATTTCAAACATTGTCTAAGTACTGCAGACATTCGTGGGATCATAACTTTCTGTATACAATGAGTTTGGAGGTGATTCTTGTTGTATTGGAATGTAAACAATGAGAGCTTTCTGATGATATATAATTTGCCATGTTTCAAAGCAAAATCAAGAATTCACTTGAAGGGCTTACTTGAGTAATATGCAAAGTTATATGAAACCTTACTCGTGGGACCACTCGAGTAATGTGTAAGAAATTGTTTCAGTAAGCTCTCTATCAAGAATTGCATAGGATTACTTGAAGGGATCACTCGAGTAATCTGCAGAGTTATTTGAGACATTACTCGAGAGATCACTTGAGTAATTAGAGAAGAAATCATCGAGTAGCTCTCAGCCAAGAAATGTGTGACATTACTCGAAGGCACCACTCGAGTAATCTCCAAAGTTATTTGAAACTTTACTCGAGGGAGCACTCAAGTAATCAAGTAAGTGATGAAGTTGGAAATGCTCTCGGCCAAATTTTGAAGGTGATTACTCAAGGGATCAATCAAGTGATGACCCAAGTTACGAAGATTCTGGAAATCAATGGAATGATTATGTAATTCATCCATCTTATTTCTAATCATTCTAACACTTCATTATACTAGTGTTTAATGCATTTCTCCAGGAATAAAATGAAGAGATAATAAGAAGAGATAAAAGTTGATTTACATAAGCGGAGCATCCAACGTTCTAACGGCTATTTTTTCAAACTCAAGCCAACGAACAAAAGAAGCAATCGCAATCCAACGGATATGTTGAAATGATCAAATGGTCTTCAATCTTCATCAACTATAAATACAAGAGATTGAAGTAGAGAACAAGAACACCAACGAGAAACATGAAAAGATCATGAATTATCTACTCCAGTCTAACTACTTTCTGTTCTTATCTATTTTCTATATCATGTATATTTAAGGGAGAGATTATTTGTATTGTAATTTAGTGTTCATTATATCTACTCTTTGAGAGAGTCTGTAAACACTTTCAACTATATTTCTGAATTGATCTCAAGGTAGAGGGACCTTGAGTGGGTTGATTTCCTTACGGGAAAGTGTAGAGAGAATCACCAGTAAGACTTTCTGCTCGTAAGACTTACAAGGTACAAGCAGTAGAGAACGTTATTGCTCGTAAGACTTACAGGGGTGTAAGCAGGAGCGAACATTGCTGCTCGTAAGACTTGCAGGAGTAAGAAGGAAGGAAAGTTCTTCGGGATTGCTTTGCTCGTAAGACTTGCTGTAAGGGGGAGTATCTTGGTGAGAACTTTGTAAAGACTTTTCTTGTGCCTAGATTAAACAAGAAAATAGTGGATTTGAAAATCTCAGGAGGAGCCTGGGAACTTGATGTAAGCCATCACAGATTGGACCGAACCAGGATAAATCATAGTTTGCATATTCTCTTCCCTAAGCTCTTATATTTCCAACTTACATTATTTAATCTTACTGTTGATTTATGACTCATTAATTTCATATCTATTGCTTCCACTAAGATCCGAAAAGATTTTTAAATTTTTTAAGTTTTTAACTTACACCCAATTCATCCCATCTTGGGTGTCAGCCGGTTCTAACAATATAGACCTCCTCATATAAGTCTCCCTACAAGAAAGCATTATACACATCCATATGAAATAAGCTCCAATTACATACAGCAGTTGTTTTAAGAATGGTCCTCATAGTTATCATTTTAACTACCGAGGAAAAGGTTTCTTGGTAGTCTAGGCCTTCCCTTTGGTTGTACCCTTTGGCAACCAATCTATCTTTATATTTATCATCCTCTCTTATCAATTTGTACTTAATTTTGTATATCCACTTGCACCTTATAGTCTTCTTGCCTTTCGGGAGAGGAATAATATCCCAGGTTTGATTTCCCTCTAATGCCTATATTTCAGCCTTTATGGCTTTGACCCACATATCACTTTTAATATCATCATTATAACTTATAGGTTCAGTAAGAGTATCTAGATAACATAAGAAACATATGTACATAGGTGTAATATTATCATATGAAAGGTAATCATGAATAGGATATAAACATGTGGACCCATGCTCATGTAAAGAATTAGTATCTTGCATATGAATCAAATTACATACATAATCTTAAGCCCATATAGGAGGTCTACACTCTCTATGGGTCCTCATAGTAGGTTGCATATCAGTATGAACATTAATGTCATAGTGTTGATCAGGAGTAGGCACATTTCTATCAGTTATCATAGTACCATCCGAATGTGGTTGTGTCATAATTTGTGCTGGTGGGATATAATCAAACAAAAATATTTCTCTTACATCTTTGGGAAGTCCCCTTGAATTCACACTTATCCTATCCTTGAAGGGGAACTTATGTTCCAGAAAAGTAATATGTCTACTCATTAATTATTCCACCATGTTTTAAATCAAGCAATACATACCCTTTTTGATGATTAGGGAACCCTAAGAAAACATAAGGAATTATTCTAGGTTGCAGCTTATTTGTTATTAACAAATTAGTGGCATAGGCTAAGGAACCAAAAGTTCGTAAACTATTGTAATCAGGCTCCTTCCCATAAACCCTCTCATAAGGGCATTGATGTGCTAAAATCTTTGATGGTAATCAATTGATTATATGGGCATTCATTTTCACACACTCACCCTAATATTTAATAGGTATCTCGGATTGAAGCATAAGTCCTCTAGACACTTGCATCAAAGTTTGATGTTTGTGTTGCACTATCCCATTTTTTTCAGGGTATAGGGTTATGTAGTTTCATGAACAATACCTTTTTCACCTAAATAATTTTGGAGTTCATGGTTAATGAAGTTAGTACCATTATTGCTACGTAAATGCTTCACATGTACAGAAAATTGGTTAAGGACATATGCAATGAAATGTTTAACATAACTAGCCGTTTTAGACTTATATTTCATCAAAAATAACCTTATAGCATGAGAAAAGTCATCAACTATAGTGAGAAAATATTGATACCCTTGATGTGTGCGTATCTTATAGGGTCCTAACACATCCATATGAAGTAATTCAAAACATGTCTGTGATTTGATACAACTAGGTGAAAAGGGAAGCTTTGTTTGTTTTGATTGTATACAAATATCACAAGATCGGTCTAGCAATACGTTTGAATTTGCAACAAAGCTTAAAAGTTTCAAAACAAAAATGGGTGCATGCCCCAATCTCATATGCAACAACTCTAACTCCACAGGTTTCATATGATTATTGTGAGCAAAATTTGAAACAACAGTGGGTTTAAAAGTATCGAATATGTATAATCCATCCTCTAACATACCAATTGCCTTCTTCGTTCCATCCTGAAGGTCCTACACTAAACACTTGTCAGGGAAAAAGACTATTGTGCATTGTGGTTCTCTAGTAATTTTAAGGACAAAAATCAGGTTAAATTTCAGTTCAGAGGCATACAACATGTTATACAAAATAATGTCTTTGGTAAGCTTAACAGTGCCTATCTTAGTAACTGTGACTCTTTGTTCATTAGGGATCTTTATAGTTTTAATTATGCCATCATTCTCTTTGTAACTATCTAGAAGAGATATGTCTCCTATCATATGTGTTGTCTCTCCTGAGTAAATTACGCATCTACTATGTGTGTGTGAGTAAGTGGAGTAAGTCAAACCTGAACCAGTATTGATGAGTGCATGCACAGTAGCTTCTGAGTCCTTTTTAAGTAGTCTAAGGAGCCTCTCATATTGCACCATAATAAAGGAAGGAGAAGCTGATGTATTGTTACCATGTGTTTCCCTTTCTAATCATGTTTCAATCCCTAGCTAATTCATAATAGCCTCTTAGGCTTGTTACTTCTTTCCTTGAAAATCAGTGGGGTAACCCTCCAACTCCCAGTAGGCATCTTTTGTGTGCTCTCTTTTAAAGCAATGGGAGCATTCAGGGGGAGGACCACTATGTCCTATTCCTCAGCCTCTACCTTGTCCTTTCGTAATCATAGCAATACCTTCAATTAGAGAACTCTTATCAGAATTAGCAATTGATTTTTGAGCCTCATCCTCAACAATCATTGAAAAGGCTTGGTTTACTATTGGAAGTTGAGTTATGAGCAAGATTTGGCTCCTAGCAGTAGCAAAGCATTCATTTAAACCCATTAAGAATTGAAGCAATTTCTGCCTCTGAATCAATCAGCATAAACTTTTGACATATCACATTTACAATATGGTATTAGGAAGAGAGAAGCTTCTTCTTCCCATAACTCCTTCAGTTTTGAATAATACGCTAATATAGATGATGAATCCTGATGAAGGGAATGCAATTCTCAGTGCAAGGAAAAAATTCTAGACCCAGTGACTTTATGGAATCATTCTTGAAAGTATAGCAATACCTGATCGGCATCCTGATAGAAAATAATGTTGTTGGCAAGCTCTTTAGATATGGAAGAGTATTCAAGTGTAAGCAAACAACCTAATTGCACAAAAACATTGTTGCATTAATCACATATAGTCAAAGTTTTGTCTTCTCGGAATTCAAACTCTTTGTGCTTCAATATTCATCATCAATCAGGGTGCTTCTTTCATCTCCGATTCAAGCACTCCAATCTTATATTACATGATAGTGAGAGCGGAAGAAATGAACACCAAGAATTTGGGAAGGTTTTCAAGAGACCCTAAAGAAAAGGAGAAGTGCGACCAATCTTAAGTTATATTAATATTTACAAAAATGTTACTGGTCATAATTTTTAAACCATTTCTGCCTAGAGAGGTCTAGATGTGGGAGTCTTATAGGTCTTGTTTCTAGTACTGATTTTTACTTCCAATTTTTGTGGTTAAGTTTTTTGAAAAAAATTTGTAACTAATTTTAGAAGCATCAAAATAAACCAAACGCTGGTTTGATTCAAACCCCAGGATATTCTTTATAATTGAAAAATATAATCATGGTTGATACTGTAACACCATAGTTGTATTATCGTTCTGATGAATCTTTCTTAGTGAATCTAAACCACTAAGTGATATTTCTTAGTAAATAATTTCAAATCCCAACTCCAAAAACAGGATTCGCACCTACACTTGAAGGGGTTTTCTGAATAACTTGAAATTTTTCAAAGGTTATTCACCGTGGTTCCCTACTTATTGTAACTCATCTTTCCTTAATTATCTTTATTATCTTAATCAGAGTGATTCTTTGCTTATTTCTATGTGCGGAAGGTTTCTTAACTAATGGGCTTGTACCATATGATTACCCACTTCTAATTCAATTATCGCCTTGGATAATTAATTCGTTCATCATGCAGGTTATACGGTCATCAATTGCAAATATTTTAATTTACACAACAGACTAGTGCAGGAATAATTATTCTCTTATTCATTGCAACCTCTTTCCTGGAACAGCGTCCTGCACTCCTCTTCTGTGCTCAGCTACCTATATGGTTAGTAGGGGAGGGTGGCATTTAGGGGAATCTCAGTAGCAAACATTACAGAAAATACATATAAGATGAATGCTAGTACATGATTTGCTTGCCTTACATAGGCTCATGTTCACGTAATGATATTCTGCATGCTCAATGATTCGTGCAACATACTTATGGTTACAACAAAAACAGAAACAGAGCTTCATTAATTCATACATGCTTCACATAATTAAGTAAAGCAATATAGCAAATCAATACACAACATAAATATCACATACATGCAAGTAAGTAAGTTCACTACCTTTTGTCTTCGAGTTCCCTTTTTGGTACTTTTTCTTCCAATCATTGAAGTTGCTTCTTCTTTGTAACCTTATGGCCATAGATATATAGCCACATTATTAGAGTCATGACAAATAAATGTCCAATGGGATACTTTAGCCTCTAGGATTTGTCTTTATTCCTTAGGTCCATACTTGTCTCCAATTTTAATAACCCACGACACATTAGATGGCTAACCATTAAAGTTAACACATTAGGGTTTTAGAGGTAAAATTGTTATTTCACACCTTAAAACAACCACAACAACAATCAAGCTACCTTGAATCATCAAAAAAATCAAGGTTTTTGTGATTACCTCTTATTTCTCTCTCTTAGCCTTCCAAACCATGTCTTCTCTTTCTTCTATCTCTTGATTGTGTGCTTGCTACACATGTGTTTCAAGAAGGCATAGAGGTTAGATAGAGTTTTCATGAATTAAAAGGCAAGAACAAGTGGAAATTGCTTGCAACTTACCTTGATTTTGCCTCTTGAACTCTTGTGCTTCTCTCTTGTTCTTGTGTTCTTCAAAACTCTCTCTCTCTCTTCCTTTTGCTCTTGGCCAAAATGGCATCTTGAAAAGGGTTCAAAGCCCCTAAATAAAAATCCTCTTCCCCCTCCTTAAAATATAATATTTAATTATTTTTTTGCACTTGATAATTTGACTTTAGTCTTCATTTTTTTTTCACTTAGCTTATAATCCTTCCACATGGCATAATTTGTGGCCAAGTAAATATTTTCTATCTTGTTTTTCCTTTTTCGCTGAAATATGGCCTAATAAAAGGAGAAAATTAATGTCTTCTTGCTTTATGACCAAATGACCATTTTGCCTTTACATTTTTGTAATTAAATTGAGCCTTCTTCCTTTTTATCTTGTTTGGCCGAAATTTACATGTTTCTTGAGCCCAAAAATTGTGTTCTTCCATTATCCAATTTGAGCTACAAGAATAGGTTTTTATGAAGACAAAAATTAAATTTTATATCTTATTTTGGCCCAAATTTCATTTGGCCATTTCTAGCAATATTTTGCCATTCTTCCAAATGTGTCAAAATTCACCATATATTCCTTTTAATGTCACCAAGGTGAAAGGAATTTTAGTGAATCAAATTTGGGATGTTACATAAACTTCGAGAGGAAATCCCTAGATCAAATATTTAAAAAAAACATATACTTTCCAGTCTTGTTTTTCCTATTATGAGACAACAAAGCAACACATCCCTACCATCACAATACACTTTTTAAGCGTTTTTTTCCTTCGATCCCCACAAACATATAATAATTAAGTTCAAGATTTAGCAGATGACACAGCCACTATTAGGATACTCTTCCACAGTCCCAACATAATAAGGAGCTGGTGGATAATAAACATGGCTGTAACTAAGAGGAGCAGACACAATGGCTTTCGCTATATTCTCTATCTTTTCTTCTGCTTTCTTCTCAGACTCTTTGGCTGCCCCAACAGACACTATCTCTGTATGACACATCTTCCTTAGCTTTTCCACTACCTTAACCGGGTCGATGTCTCCTGTTACAGTTAATTTCTTATCCTTCATATCCATGTTCACAGACTCAACTCCTGAAAAAGAAAACCAAACCAGTCAACGTAAGCCCTTTGCTATAACAACCATACAGTATATAGCTAACCCAAATTCGAATGGGATTGTGTTTAAAACTTGACGACTCACGAGAGTTTCATTTGATTGAACATATACCTGAAATGCCTGAGGCTGTTTTCATGACCTTTTGCTTGGTTCTGTCACTTTGGAGTTCCACCTTCAACACCAATTGCTGTCGGCAAATAAATCGTCAAACAGCTATATTAGATGCAAAAGGGGAATCAATGTAATAATATTATTTAGTCAGACTGGAAGCAGGGAACTATGAAAGAGCAGGGTATATAGTTCTGACCTTCATCGTCATTTGAAGCTGACTTCGAAGAAGTGAAAGCTAAAGGAATGGTAGGTTGTGAAGAAGAGGAAGATTAGAAGATATGGTGAAGTTAAAGTCGATAAACAACAGCCAAATTTATAGATGTTTTGGGGACTCCGAGTCAACCCAAGTCAAGTCTATATATATCTTGACGCGTCGTTTTAAAGTCACTTTAGAGATCATCTCAAAAAAAGGTACGTGCAAAATGAAATGAATGATTGATTCTAGGCTTTGTTGGCATTAATATCTTTGGCTTTTTAGAAAGTGTACGACAAAAAGTAGAGGCGACTTTTCCACGAAGGCATCTTCTTCGTTCTCGGCTTGATCCTCATCTCTCATAATAATAGTACAACTTTGGGAAGAAGTTTATAACCCAAAAAAAAAAAAAAGACTTTGAAGAAGCTTTAAGCTAACACTCTGCCACGTGTCTAATATGGTCAAACTTTAAGTCAATCTGGATGCTACACGATTCCGTGTCTTATCCCTAGCCTTCTATTCCGTGTCTTTTCCCTAGCCTTCTATTCCGTGCCCTCTATTGAGTTGCTTGAGTGTTTCGTGGGGCAATTTAAACCTCAATGTTAACTTCTAGAAAAACCTATAAAGTGAAAGCGCATCCATCCAATACCTAAAGCATTTTTTCATTAGCGTTCAACATTTTAAATTGAATTTTTGGTGTAATTTTTTCCTTAAAGTATTTTATGAGTTATATTTAGGGAAAATCCCCCTTAAAAAGTACTTTAAAAATTTCAAAAAATAAAATGATGTTCTAAATATTCATAATGCTAAAGAGGTGTTAGGGCATGATTCGTCATTTTCAAAAATAAAAAGGCAATGATAGTAATGTCTCTCAGAATTTAATTTTTACTTTGACAGAATTAATTGTGAAAACCTTATTCAGATTTGTGAAACATTTATCAGAACTTGTGAAATCCTGATCAGATCTTTTGAATTTTGATTTGCAACTTGTGAAATTCTTTAAGAAAGTTGTAAAATTGTTTTGAGAACTTGTGAAAATTTTTACTCAAATTTATGAAACCTTTATCAAAACTTGAGAAACACTTATTAAATCTCATGTGAAATTTAAGAACTTGTGAAAACCTTGCCCAAACTTGTGAAACATTTATCAGAACTTTGGAATGGAAATTTTTTAAGGAAGTTGTGAAATTATTTTGAGAACTTATAAAAACCTTATCCGAACTTATGAAACTCTTATCAGATATTGTGAATTCAAATTTGCAAGTTGTAAAATTCTTTAATGAAGTTGTGAAATTCTTATTTGAACTTGTGAAGTCCTTAACCAATCTTATGAATTTTGATTTACAACTTGTGAAATTCTTATGAGAAATTGTGAAAACTTTGTCTAAACTAATGAAAACCTTTATCAAAACTTGTGAAATCGTGCATTCCTCTTTATTCTTAATTTTAAACTTAGAGGAGGGATAATTATGTCATTTCCTTTTAAATTTGAAAATGACGAATTAGGCCCTAACACCTCCTTATTATTATGAATATTTGGAACACTTTTTTATCTTTTGATATTTTTAAAGTTCTTTTTAATAGATTTTCCCTTATATTTTTTTATCGCACTTTTTAATATTTTCAATACTTGTCTTCCATATTTTTAACACTCATCTTTGACATTTTTAATAGGGAAAATCCCTCAAAAAGAACTTTTAAATTAGTAAAAGAGGCAAATGTGCTCGGAAATATAATATCCTGGATCAGTGCGAGTACGTTAACTGGAATATTAGAATTGAATGTAAAATGACAGATTTGGCCTCTGATGAAAGAAAATAAGTTGATAACAAAAGAAGGTGACGCAATACAGGGAGAGCATCAACGCGCGGGAACGTAAATGGGAGGCGATACAAGCAGGAGTATGTTGGAAACTGTGCCCTAAGGGCCAATCATTGTACTTTAAACATTATTATTTTAATGAAATTTATCCATTCTGTTATCATATTATTTGCATGTTAACTGTGATAATTGTATCCTTGGATAATTCATAAAGATTGTCCTAAAATGTCCCTAGTCGGTCATCTATGCGGGAGCAGAGATGAAACAAGACCAGTATGACTTTGATAGGATATGGAGATACGAATCAAAGTCTTAGGCACTTGTAAGAGTACAAGGTGCTAGACCGACTCACTATGAGAAAGCTACATGGATCAAGTCATAAGCTTTTCTCATATATAACCACGTCACAATGCACTTAGACCTGAGGTCATCATGGATTCCTACATGAGAGTTGCTAAGCTTTGAACTAGTCAAAAGTTACTTTTGACCAGGTGATGATAAAGGCTACGATCGGGCTTGGTGGTTTTTCATATAGAGGAATATGAATGATCAAGATGGAATTTGTCCCTCACATTAGTAGAGAGATATTACTGGGCCCCTCGATGAGTGAGTCTGAGAAATGTATGGCCATACTATGATGAAAGGAGTTTCTGTCTCTGTTATCAGGCTACTCAGGAATTGAGAAAGTAATGGTCGGGAACAAGAGGATGACATTTTCCATGCCTTATCCTTGATCGATATATCGTGTGACAAAAGGGACGTGACATGGTTGTATGACAGGTTGCATCGTGATAACGATCCTCATATGAATTGGGTGGTCGTAATGTCTTACTAGAGGCTGCTTGCGACTTTTGGGTTAGTGTAGTTATTGGCCCACTGCCAACTTCATATGGGCCTATAGGGTCACACATAAGAATGGCCCAACACGAGATAATGTTTGATTTAGGGTGGATGAATTTTATATTTATATATATATATAATATAAAATTCATTAATAATATTATATAGATATATATATTTTCGAAATATTATATATATATATATGTATATATATATATTATATTATATTATTATATTGTGTTGGTTTTAAATTTAATTTATTAAGATATATTAAATTTAATAACTAACATGATAGAGATATAGTATCTCAGATTTAATTTATGAAGATAAATTAAATCTAATGGCTCTTTATTTAGATTAAATAAATAGGTTAAATTAAAACTATTGGACAGATTTAATTTAAACTGAATTTATTTAATTAGCTCATTAAGATAATTAATTGTTAATTAATTTCAAAATTAATGATGATAGACTCAGGGTACATCAGAATTGAGAGCCGTAAGTTAAACCCTTGGAGAAATTAGAAGCGCTAGCACGCAGTCTCGGTTGGAGAGCATTCATGTGAATACCGATAGAGGGAGCGGACCCGATGTGTTGGCTCCTAGAGATCGTGAAAACTCTGAATCATCAAAAAGGTATGAATCCTTCCAACTTGGTTTAAACGCCGTTGATAGATCCTCGATTAGGATCGGTGAAAATTTTTTAAATTCTTCCGCTATGCTTACCAATCCTAATAGAGTGAGGTATGTACTTTATTGGTTGACAATGTTCTTCCCCCGCTTGGTCGAGCTAAAGCAAAACCATTTTCGTCTTCATTTGGGTGGGAAACTTTGCGGGGTATTTGGGTTTGAAGGACGTGAATGTTAATGAGTGGTATGGGCAAAAATGTAGATGCTACCTGAAGTGGGGAGGAGGTTGGGATGGTTAGTTTCAGGGTTGTCGTTGAAGAGAATAAATGGGGTGGATTTTGCAAGAAACGATTAATATGAAGTTAAAAAACCCTAATATAGATTTGTGAAAGATTGAGGTACCCATTTAGTTTTGTTTTTGTCAACTAACATTATGTTATTTATTTGTTGCAGGATGCGTAAAAAAATGGATGGTAATATTGGTTCAAGCTATACAAAGGAGTTGTATTGTTATTTTCACATAGGGGGAAATTTGAACGTAATAATGACGGTGAAGTTAAATATATCGAAGGCAGTGTGAGGGCAAAGGTACTAAAAGTTGGGATAAGAGTGGAAGATTTATGAGAAATTATATCAAGATTGACAGGTCATGAAGGGAGCAGTTGTGACATTAAATACATAGTAATATATATTTGATGAGAGGACATTAATTGAGCTTACAATGATGGTGAAATTGAAAACCTATTTCGGTTCAATGAAAGCAGTGCGTGTAACCCCCTGCCTTAAATAGCGTAATTATAATTCAATATTACGTAATTAAATTGGTTTAGAGACCGTCGTATAGTTCAAAACTCATTTAGAACTCCCTGTGAAGTAGGGACTTTATAAAATTTTCAAAACTTCTTTCCTATTCCGGTCTCAAGTTCAATTATCGAATATAATCACCTGTGCAGTTAATTCACATTCATTCATATCAGAATATCTAATAGCAATCCCGGCAACCCCCGGGTTCCATTCATACACAAAAAGGGTTTACAACCTCCATATAGGGGACTACACAACTACGTTCAACTATTCTCTACAACCAATATAACCAAAATAAATGTCCCTATAGGATTCTAACCGCTCTGGGTCGTACGCTTCTCCTTAGACCACTCGCCCTGTCTGAGAGGTTAGTTAAAGGAAAGAATGAGATTCAAGAGAATCCCAGTAGTAACAAAACATTTATACCACACATAAGCACACAGCATGTAAGCAAATCATCATACAGCAGCAGCACCACAAATCACACTCCACCCTCATCCCCTTTCTCCGCCGGGAAGGCACACCGCCTAACCCGAACCGTTGTTAGCTACTCAGGGACTATTGGCGTGGCAGTGCATACATATAGCCTTATAGCCCATACATCTATTCGGCTTTCACAAATGGCCCGTCGGCCTCCACAAATAGCCTTTCGGCTCACATAATCACATATATCACACCTCATCCTCATCCCCTTTCTCCGCCGGGAAGGCACACCGCCCTAACCCGAACCGTTGTTAGCTACTCAGGGACTATTGGAATGACAGTGCTAACACAAATCCACAGATGTCGCAGCATACGAATTCATTACAAATCAACGATATAACACACATACAATGCATCATATATGGTACAAAAGAAAAGTCACTACCTCGTTCCTTTCTGACATTCGCTGGCGTAGTTGGCTCACGAGGGCGGCAAATATCGAATCCTACAATTCCAAATGCACTATTTAGACACTTCCATAGTGTTACTTAGGGTTATATGAGTCTATAATGAAAATTTACAAAAATACCCCGGGGACCCGGCCTGGGCCCGCCATACCGGGACCGGCTATACTTTTCTTGAAATTTTGACATGGGCTATCCTGACATATTTTCACCCAAGGAATCCATTTCCGGACTCGGAATTATCAAATTCAATGTCAAATTATGAAATTGCCCTTGGCAGCCCTACTTTTAGGGTTTTAGGGGTGCTTCCGTAATTATACTTTCTCGGCCTTTTTTGAAAAAGTGACCAACTGTAACCCCACCTAATTTTCGCCCCTGAACTCAATGGAACCATCAAATCATTGAAAATCCAACTCTAAGACCCATTTCTAGGGCTGGCCGAAATTTATGAGTTCTCCAGGGAAAATCGGGGTTTTACGATTTCGGCTCCGTAAACGCGTTCCTTTCTACTCCTAACCACTTTATTAACCATTACATTAGGTTACAACTAACATTAAGACCCAATTTGGGCAGCATAACCCCTAGGCCACATCATTTCCAAACTTTAAAATCAATGGCAATCCGGCGAAATTTCACCGATTAAATTGCCCACAGCAGCCAGAATAAGCAATATACGAAAGTTTGGAAGTTACCTCAAGCTCCTACTAGCTTTTCCCAAATTTGGCTGAACCCTAGCCTCTTTGAAACACCAAATTTTGAGCTTCACAACCTTAAAGAATAAAGAGGAGTAGCTTAGAGTCGGAGTTATACGCGTTAGGAGCTAGATCGTCGGAGAAATCGGCTTACCTTGCGAGATTTCTTCCTCTTTTTCTCTCTTTTCTCCAAGCTCTCTTCACGTTTTTTTTTCCTCTGAACTGGGTCGGGAATGGCTGATCAAGATGATGGAATTGCTTTTAATTCCATGTTGATGTCACCTTACCACATGATGATGTCATAATTTCTAATTTCACATTTTCGGATTTTCTGGCAGATTTTCTGCCCAACTTTGAAAAATCATAACTAATTCTAGAAAAATCAAAATGAGGTGATTCCAAAGCCAAATGAAAGATATTTAAGTCCTCTTCATAGGAAAAATATTGGCCATTACTGAAAATCACCACAAAATTCCCAGAATTTCAATCTTTGCATACTGTTCCAGAAAATAATTAATTTCGCTGGGCAAACTTCAAAAATCCAAAACTCTTAGGTCACAAATCAAAATGATACAAATTATATGTTCATTTTGAAGCTTGACATGTGAACTTTAATACTGGAAAATTTCAGAATTTTTAGACACCATTTGCCTATTTAAAACGTCCATACAAGTTGGCTGCCCTGTACAGAGTTTCAATGGACAGAGTTTTTAACTTTTGCATGATTGTTCCCAATGGTTCCAATTTCACAATAAACACTCTCCCCACATGAATTTTCACAAGGAAGCCATTAGAATCATTAAAATATCCAAATTCCCATCACACATTCTCCAAAAGTGTTTATTCAACAATAATTATATCCACTTTTAAAGTCATTAGCCCTTAATCACTTTTTGGGATATTACAGTGCGCATGTGTTTATAGCCCATATAGAGAATGGCAATGAATCCTTACCAATAAATGATGCACATCTGTAAGTTAGTAATATTTTGTTCATTCCCAAGCTGATAATAAGTTATAAAGTGTTGTAATTGTTGTATGCAAGAGCCACAGATTATTGGAACGGTCACCAGAAGCAGAGGTATCTCCCATGACACATGGCAATGATCTTGAGGCTGTGTCATTTGAAATTGGTGGTGGGTGTATAACTTATGAGACAGAACAGACAAATTTTAGTGACACTAGCTATTTGAAATGGTCAGAAGTAATTTCTGGGGTCGGGCAGCATTTTCCTCATGCCGATGCATTAAGAGAAGCCTTGTACAAGTATAGCATTGCCCACAAGTTTATGTATAAATATGATAGGAATAGCAAGGACAAGATGTATGTCAAGTGTAAAGTAGAGGGTTGTCCTTGGAAATTATGTGCATCTGCAGTGGGCAGGAGTTCTGGAATACTATGTGTGACAAAATTCATAAAAGATCATGTTCATTCAGCTCAAGATCATTTGCAAGTGAGCGGCCATGGTGCAAGATCTACTTTGACACCATCAATAATAATCGACGAGATTAGGAATCACACCGAGAAGCGTCCAACTGAGATTATAAAGACACTACAAAGGGAGTATGGTGTGAAGCTAACATATAAACAGGCATATAGGGCAAAGGAAAAGGCCATGGAAGACATACATGAAAGACCAGAACAATCATACATGTTAATACCATGGATATGCCAAACGTTGAAGGAAACTGTTGCTAATACAGTTGCTGAATAGGTAGCACATTGTTGCAGGTTTGAAAGAGTTTTCATTGCATATGGGTCATGTATACCGGGTTTCATGGGGGTGCAAGACATGTACTATATGTTGATGGAACTCATTTAAGTAGGCCTTATAAGGGGACTCTACTTGCAGCTTCAGCCTATGATGCAGATAATGAGCTGTTGCCATTTGCCATAGCAATTGTGAAGGGAGAGACACTGGATGATTGGACTTAGTTCATGCATATGATTAAAAGGATTGTTGGTTCCATGGAGTTGACAATTGTGTCAGATCATCACAATGGCATAATAGGTGCTGTGGCAGCAATATTTGGAGGGCATCGTCATGCATTCTGTTATAGACATGTCAAGGAGAACTTCAGTGCAGAGATACTGAAAATAAATAGGGGTAAGAGAAAGACTAGTACCCGGTCAAAGGAGGATGGACTGATGCTTCTTGACAAGATTGCATATGCAAGGCGTGTGGATGACTTTGATAAAGCAATGGAAAAGATGCGGGAGCACTGTCAAGAGTTATATGAATGGATTAACAATCATGTTGATGTTGATAGGCGGGCTCTTAGCAAGTTCCTATACAAACGATGGGATAACATAACAACCAATATCGCCAAGTCATTCAATGCATGGATGGTGAAGGAGAGGAAGTATAACGTAGCCCAATTAATTCATGCACATCATGAGAAAGTAGCAAAGAAGATGCATGCCTCTTCTGTGGCAATGACCAAGTGGAAGAATTGTGTTTGGCCAAATATAGATGCAAAGGTAATAGAAAATGTGAGTGGATGTGAGCATATGGGGTGTGAAGATTATGGGCAGGGTAGATTTAGTGTGCATACAGGCCATGGAGACCATGGGGTTGACTTGCGATCATGACAATGTAGTTGTGGGGCATGGCAGATGAGTGGGATTCCGTGCACACATGCGTGTGCAGCTGTCAAGGTTGTGCACGGCAACATCTACGAGTATGTTGAGGATTGTTTTAAGATAGAAGCTCAGCAACGGATCTGCCAGCACAGCAGATTCCGGTTGTGACAATAGACATGCCCAACGTCAATTATTATAGGCATTATAACATGGAAAATATGTCTGAAGCTACGTTCCTCCACCCTCCAATCACAAGTCGACCTCCTGGAAGACCAAGAGTAAAGAGGCAGGAATCACATTTCCAAAATAGAAAGATCTACCATTGTACACGGTGCCATGAAGCAGGACACACAAGAAAGACGTGCAAAAATCCCAACCCATGTTGAACTCTAATGATCATCTTTGATGCTTCATCTTTTTTGTTGTATATATGTTTTGGTTTGACCCTTCAATGGTTTTTGGAATGAAGGGATAGGGTGTTGGAAATTGTGCCCTAAAGGCCAATCATTGTACTTTAAACATTATTATTTTAATGAAATTTCTCCATTCTGTTATCATATTATTTGCATGTTAACTGTGATAATTGTATCCTTGGATAATTCATAAAGATTGTCCTAAAATGTCCCTGGTTGTTCATCTATGCGGGAGCAGAGATGAAACAAGACCAGTATGACTTTGATAAGATATGGAGATACGAATCAAAGTCTTAGGCACTTGTAAGAGTACAAGGTGCTGGACTGACCCACTATGAGAAAGCTACATGGATCAAGTCATAAGCTTTTCTCATGTATAACCACGTCACAATGCCCTTAGACCTGAGGTCATCATGGATTCCTACATGAGAGTTGTTAAGCTTTGAACTAGTCAAAAGTCACTTTTGACCGGGTGATGATAAAGGCTACGATCGGGCTTGGTGGTTTTTCATGTAGAGGAATATGAATGATCAAGATGGAATTTGTCCCTCACATTAGTAGAGAGATATTACTGGGCCCCTCGATGAGTGAGTCTGAGAAATGTATGGCCATACTATGATGAAAGAAGTTTCTGTCTCTGTTATCAGGCTACTCAGGAATCGAGAAAGTAATGGTCAGGAACAAGAGGATGACATTTTCCATGCCTTATCCTTGATCGATATATCGTGTGACAAAAGGTACATGACATGGTTGTATGACAGGTTGCATCGTGATAACGATCCTCATATGAATTGGGTGGTCGTAATGTCTTGCTAGAGGCTGCTTGCGACTTTTGGGTTAGTGTAGTTATTGGCCCACTACCAACTTCATATGGGCCTACAGGGTCGCACACAAGAATGGCCCAACACGAGATAATGTTTGATTTAGGGTGGATGAATTTTATATTTATATATATATAATATAAAATTCATTAATAATATTATATAGATATATATATTTTCGAAATATATTATATATATATATGTATATATATTATATGATATTATTATATTGTGTTGATTTTAAATTTAATTTATTAAGATATATTAAATTTAATAACTGACATGATAGAGATATAGTACCTCAGATTTAATTTATGAAGATAAATTAAATCTAATGGCTCTTTATTTAGATTAAATAAATAGGTTAAATTAAAACTGTTGGACAGATTTAATTTAAACTGCATTTATTTAATTAGCTCATCAAGATAATTAATTGTTAATTAATTTCGAAATTAATGATGATTAATTTTGAAATTTGAAAATAACCCTCATGGGTTATAAACTTGATAGAGCTAAAAGACTCAGGATACATCAGAATTGATAGCCGCAAGTTAAACCCTTGGAGACATTAGAGGCGCTAGCACGCAGTCTCGGTTGGAGAGCATTTGTGTGGATACCGGTAGAGGGAGCGGACCTGACGTGTTGGCTCCTAGAGATCGTGAAAACTCTGAATCATCAAAAAGGTATGAATCCTTCCAACTTGGTTTAAACGCCGTTGATAGATCCTCGATTAGGATCGGTGAAAAATTTTAAATTCTTCCGCTGTGCTTACCAACCCTACATAGGGTGCATGGGAAGCAGTTTTTATATGTAATGTATGCAGTGTCATGTCATGTCAGTGACAAAAAAACATTAAGAAGCACTAAGATCTTAATGTCCTATTGTCACTGAAAGTTTATGTAACTAGCCACTGCTTTTGTACACAAGTATAGTGTTGATTATGTATAGTTTGGCAACTATTTCTCAAGTTGCAATCAATATGAAAATACAAATGTATAGTTTATTAGACTGCTGTGTGTTATCTAGTTTTTATCAATATAGTTTGTTGGAATGCTGCTGCTGTGTAGGAATTAATATGAACATAGAGCATTTTTATATGTAATGTATGCAGTGTCAAGTCAATGACAAAAAAACATCATCTTAATGTCCTATTGTCACTGAAAGTTTCTTTACCTACTCACTATTTTGTATTGAACTATAACGTTGATCATGTATATTTTGGCAACTAATTATGTACTTTGAATCAATATGCGAATACATATATATATAGTTTGTTGGACTGCTGTATGTTCTCTACTTTTAATCAATATAGTTTGTTGGAATGCTGAAACTGTATAGGAATGAACATGAACAAGTTTTATGTGATATTAAGAAACTGTAATAGTAATAGTAGATTGATAATCTATAACATATAGCTTCTGAAAATGGTACATGAGCTGGGAATTTGGAAACCAAGCACAGAAACTAGTAAATTAACATCTCGTATGCAATGATGGTAACCCATGTTCACTGTAATTAGTAAGTAGGACGTTATTTGTTCAATTTTGTATGTAACTTGAGTGACACAAGTGAGACTCGAGTGCTCCGTTATGAAAAACTGGCCACTTCATGTGGTAACTTGCGAAGCTTGTGTTCCTAACTCGAGTGGTGTAATAGAACTCGAGTTATTGATTAAAACTGTTTCCTCAAACAAAACCGACAACATCAGTGGGCAGTGACCGCGTCGAGTTTCTTTTGGGAGTTAGTGTTTATGGAAACACATACTCTAATATTATTCCCCATGTTCATGATGATAAAACTTATACAATTTCCACAGACTAAGGTTTGTGTTACTTAATTACAAAATGATCAAACCACAAATATATTCATCAGGCACCATGCAACACATTAAGCCCCGAAACAGAATAAATATTGTCATTGCAATTATAGGCCATCACACCATAATCATTATGTACCTGACAACATGACTATCAGTAACACATGAACCATGAAGAATACATTATATAGAGAAGCAATGCTCTATACGCGGGCTCATACTAGGAATATGTCTCACGGTCATGTCTCCCCCTTGTTGTCGTCATCTGGAAGGGTAAAGGTTGTACATAAATTAAAGGTTGCACAGGAAGAGGGTGGAATGCAAAGAGGAGCACTAAAAACTGGTTGTACATAAATTGGTCGTGCACTAAAAACTACAAATATTCCACACACCCAATTATTGAGGGCGCAAGCAACAAAACAGTCTTCCAGGAACAAACACGCAGGAACATGGCTGACTTCCCACCAGACCAATACAGACATAGAACAACGACCAGCAAGGATGACTCACTGCTTCTGAAGCTTCCGCAAACAATATTAATAGGATTGATGTGCAACATAGCATCATCAAGTTTGAAAGACTATTATCACTTCAAGAATTCATGCCGCATCCTAAGGATAGCAAGAAATTCAACAGAATTCTTTAAGAACGTGCCACTGGATAACTATGATCATCTAGGATGGACAAAAAGCGAGCAAGAGATTCATTTCCTGCTGACATGTTTCCATAAGGGTAATCCATTTAGTCTATTCATTAGAGGGCTTAAATACTACACCAGAACAGTAGATCCAAGAGATAAAGGACTATCACAAATACGGGAGGCTGCAGTCCTAAACAACTGTGATGCAAGTTTCTCATTTTCCATATTAGTGCTTGCAAAATGGAGTAAGTATAAGGACACACCAGAAGGGAACGAAGCAATAGACAGACTTGAAGCCATTATCGACTCAGGCCAAATATCTTCAATTAAAGAGCGACTGACATGACACCTACAATCAATGAACTGGGGACTGAATAGGAACATATTTGACTGTCCCAAATTTAGTTTCTGTGAAACCAACCATGCCAGGCCGGATGCAAAAATTGCATATACGACACAGAAGTCAGCTGGCTGTACCACATAATGAACGAACAAGAAGGACCGAATGTTCTACCACAGGCGATTGAAGGAAATGACGGATGGGAGGAGGAAGAAATGAATGAGGCAGTCCACAACGATGAAGACGTTAATCCAGATGCTTAGACAACGATAGTTCTAACGTTTTTTATTAATTATCGTAACATGCAGTTCAACAAAGAATTAATTTTAGAGTAAATGTTTCACAGACTTCGTCCATACGTTAGGTTTAACGTGCATATGGTTTTTCTTTTTTTTTATATAGATTCCAAGTATCACGAAATACGTGTTGCTTTTTGCACATGACTTATGCACATTTAACAACAACAAACACAATCACTATCGGGTTACCCTCTAGTGATGCTAGAACTTGAGTTGATAATCGGACAACTAGAGTCCGCGCTCGTAAGTAATCAAAGAACACCCTTGAGTAACCTTCTACACAACTCGAGTTTGGCGCCCCTTGTCACAATCACTATCAAGTTACCCTCCAGTGCTAACGCAACTTGAGTTGATAATTGGCCAACTCGAGTGAGCTTCGTAAGTACTCCAAGAACGCCCTCGAGTGACCTTCTACACAACTCGAGTTTGGTGGCACTTCTCACAATCACTATCGGGTTACCCTCCAGTGCTAAAGAAACTTGAGTTGATAATCGGACAACTTGAGTGAGCTTCCTAAGTAATCCAAGAATGCCCTCGAGTGACCTTCTACACAACTCGAGTTTGGCGCCCCTTGTCACAATCATTATCGGGTTACCCTCCAGTGCTAACACAACTCAAGTTGATAATCGGACAACTCGAGTGAGCTTCGTAAGTACTCAAAGAACGCCCTCGAGTGACCTTCTACGCAACTCGAGTTTGGTGCCGCTTCTTACAATCACTATCAGGTTACCCTCCAGTGCTAACGAAACTCGAGTTGATAATCGGACAACTTGAGTAAGCTTCATAAGTAATCCAAGAACGCCCTCGAGTGACCTTCTACACAACTCGAGTTTGGCGCCCCTTGTCACAATCACTATCTGGTTACCCTCCAGTCCTAACACAACTAGAGTTGATAATCGGACAACTCGAGTGAGCTTCCTAAGTAATCTAAGAACGCCCTCGAGTGACCTTCTACACAACTCGAGTTTGGTGCCGCTTCTCACAATCACTATCGGGTTACCCTCCAGTGATGATGAAAACTCGAGTTGATAATTGGACAACTCGAGTGAGCTTCCTAAGTAATCCAAGAACACCCTCGAGTGACCTTCTACACAACTCAAGTTTGGTGCCACTTCTCATAATCATAATCGGGTTACCCTCCAGTGATGATGAAAACTTGAGTTGATAATCGGACAACTCGAGTCCGTAATCGTAAGTCTTGACAAAAGCACTGTCTAGAAACCGTCCAATTATGCAAGCAACTCGAGTGGAGATGCGGAAAGCAACACAAGGCTCTAAACAATAACTCGCTTGTTACCGTCCAGTGCTTATATCAAATCGACTGCTCAATGGCCATCTTGACTGACACACCAAAGCACTGTCTAGGTAACATCAATTTATGACTGCGCTATAGTGTATATGCCTATGGATTTGTTGGCGCCAGTATTAATCAGAGTAATGGCAGTTGGAAATGGAAGTGTCGCACTTGCTTAGCAGGGTGTATTGACTGGACACAATCATTATGTAATGTGTACATCATCATTATTGACTATGGATTGCTAGCAGTGCTGATCAGATTATTATTTAACCCTAAATAGGATATTATTCATTGTGCCTAATTACATCATCCCTTTTGTGTTAGGGATATTAGTTCTCTTAAAAAAAATTTACACTGTCTCTCATGGCAAGGATATAGTTACATTGCGACAGAGGAACACAGATATTGTTGGTGGCATACAAGTACGTTTGAGAAGGTCATCATAGAGGATTCAACTGGGAAACATTGCATCCCGCAATTGCAACATATATGTCATTAATGTACCTTAAAGTGCATCACTTTGTCAGTGCACTATACCGTATATGACTCGATGACATTAACAATAGTTTACATGGACAAGTGTTGACATTACTATATCGCGGGAACATAACCTAAGCATGTCTTTTGTTGGACTTTTCTCCAGAGGGAATGAGGGCCAGAGTTGTGTCCCGCTTTAAATTTAGCGGATGATTAGCTAACCACCACATAATGTCACTCTGCAATTGCTGAATATGTTCCTGCAAATAAGTAATTCCCTCAGTGTCAGGTTCAATGGAAACCATAATGGAAATCACAAGTAAATAAGAATGCATACAGAGGGAAATCTGGACCACTTGCATTTTTCATAATGCAAATCACCTTCTGGGGTCCACTGGCTCAACCAAATAATAACATGTACACCACAGTCCCTCCTGTACTCTCACCCACATGAAAACATTGTGTTACTTAACAAAACAATGCAAGCTAAATTGTAAGAGGGAAATGTGAAAAAGCTTACAAATTATTCTGTTGCATAACAGGAGGCCACACAATATCTGACATCTTCTTCTTCCCAGCCAGATGAGGTTTAACAATGTGCATGATGTCAACAAACCTATCTCTTTGAAAAAACAACATTTATGCGTCTTATGATGTGGGTCAACTGAAGTAGACCACCTCAACTACAGCAGTGGAGTCAGGTGAACTTACAATTAAGTTTAACACAAATATGTAATCATCTGTCATGCCACCCTTCCTCATAGTCTTCTTTCTACCTAGAGAAGGCTTCATTGAGTCCAGCACGTAGAAGGTCATACTCTTTGTCTCTAACGAAACATAGAACCAGTGGCCACGGACAAGTACCGGACCAATTATCAACTCACAGTCGCCTATATTGTAACCGACGGTTTTGGGAGAGAATTCTTTACTCGCGGAAGACACTTTCCACCCTATTGGGTTACCTACCAACTTTGTCTGCATACAAACACATAGTACTGAGTAATGTGCACATAATATAGTCAAATAAAATGTTGTTCCACTACACAACAATGTATGACTTACCATGAACCATGCATAAAAAATATGGCGCTTCGGCTGTCCTCCCTCCGGGTTGAAGTCATACATTAAAGCCTTAGATAAAGCCGACATCACCTACAGCAGCAAAGAAACCATTGCAATGTCTACAAATAAAATTCACCATAACTTAATGAAACCATTATCCACGTAAGCCGTTATCCATACATACCGTATTACTTAGTCTTTGAATTCCCCCTAGCATATACAACTAGTCTCGACACAGTTCTTCATCCAAAATCTAAACCAACAAACTACAAAAACATTTCAAATGCAATGGCAGTTAGTTCATTGCTTCCCATGTTGTGGTAATATACTAACAACATAACAGTCATTCAATCACATGACATATATACTTACACTTCAGCCTCAGCACCTCTGGCCATTGTGGAAACTATTTTGAACAACGTTTTCTTATCATGCGTTGGCGTCTTCCTTTTTCGACTCCCATCCAACTGTATAAATGGACATTTCATCACTTGCAGTGGCTGCCTCTTTGATCTCCGCATCTGTTGAGGCCTCTGAATTGCATACTCATCCGTGGGGACTTTTTCCGCCACCTGAGTTCCCTCTGCATAATCATCTTCACCGTATCAACAGAATCACGTTCTACGTCTGCATCATCAGAATCTGAGTCGTGAGAAGCATCTGTCGCATCATCATCATCCTCATCTGCATGTTCCTCATCTACTGTCACACCAGGGCCGTCTTGTTGTGCTCTGTCCCTAGCCTCTCGTGCCAGCTGGACATTCAGTAACTCCTGCACCACCACGTTTACAAGTCTGTTTCGATTTTCATCGATAACTTTCGCCATAGACCTCCTTCAATTCTTGTAGTGACAGCACAATTTCATTTGTCAATTACATGATTAAATCGTTTTTACATTTTAAATTAGCTTTCACAGACAAATACTGGGTCTAAATATGGGACATTATCTATGTCCTCATTCCCTGCCCTACCTTTAAAGCCTTTCCCTTGATACAAAATGCCCATATTGCTCATCCTCTCAGTCTTCACCATTTCGTTGATCTTTTCCTTTGTCCAGAATTCAATCGGTGTGGTGGACTGTTGGCGAACACTTTGTTTAAAAGGGAAATTTTCCCTAAAGAACAACTGCACCATAGAAAATATGTAGATCATTATTTTCAGCTTGAATGATAGCTACACATTAATATAAACAGTGACATACCAGGAGTAAGTACAGGCAACCACCCACATTGCTGCTCCCTTCCCTTTTCTTCTTCTCCCTATACTCTTTCACATAATCACTCATTTCCTTCCACAAGTCTTTCATCATGTATGTTGCCCAGTCATAATGTTCAAAACGGTCCATTGTGCAGAACATAACTCTCAACAACCGGTCACTTATGAGCCCACTTGACGTAGGGCATAACAAAGTTCCTAAACTGTACAGCACAAACATAAACTCAAATTTATCACCAGCTGACCCAGATTTTATGTGCTTCAGAATGTCCGTATATCTCTTCTTCCCATACTCCCTCTTCAACCACTGATATGTTGTATCCAAATCCTCCACATCCACCTTCACCTCCTCCCCTGAATCAGGTAGACCGAGCAACTTGTGTACATCTGATGCTTCTATTTCTTTTGTCTTCCCCCTAATCCTGAATTGATGTGTTGCTTGGTCATATGCTCTCAGCATGGACAGGATGAGGTCACGGGGGAGTCTGTCCAATTGCACCTTCAATAAATTTACAAATCCTATTCTCTTAACCCTCTCCTTCAAATGTTCATTACCGTTCACAAACTGCACCAATGATGTAAATCCTCCCAGTAAGCAGCGGGTATGAAATGGCAGTTCCTTTTTCTTCATCTTCCTTTTCGGCCGTCCTTCCATAGCTTTATCATTGTACTCCTTCTTCTTCGCCTTTGGCAACTCACGCCATGCCTTCCCTGCGGACCTACTTTCATCTGCCATCCTTCTCTTCTTCTCCCCTAACTTGGTCACATAGTCGTTTCTAAACAACATAAACCCACTCATCACTAGTTTACCCTGTTCACCATCACCCTTTACTGCTTCGGACTTTTCACTTTGTCTCGTTACTGCTATACTCTTGACACTTTTTGCCTTTACTTGTTCTGCCTTTGATGTCTCACCTTTGTGTCTCACCATCTCCTTTTACCTGCACAAAATTCAGTTTACACTCATCAACTATGGATTTTAGCACATTTATAACATGACAAGTTAACACATCTAAGCTACGTCATCACAACTTCTCATACCATTTTACAACCTTCCCATCACAACCACAACTTTTGGAAATATCTATTTCCCCACAGTTAAATAAGGTCTCACAACTTATGGAGAAAAATTCACAAGTTCGTCTATGAATTTCACAATTTCCTCACCTAAATTGACCTCTACATGTAACACCCCACCGCCGTCTCACCCCACCGGGCCACAACGGTTGGTGCCCTCTCATACCACGCAGTGCGGAGCAGGATGGGTCAAGTCCGTTAGACCCACTACTCACAAGAGTCCCTCGCTCCCCAAGCGAGATTTTTCGCCTCCGTGGGAATCGAAGCCACTACCTGGGGGTAAGTAGCGCCTCAATGCATTCCCACTACCACTTGAGCTACGTAGATCAAGTGGTAGTGGGAATGCATTGAGGCGCTACTTACCCCCAGGTAGTGGCTTCGATTCCCACGGAGGCGAAAAATCTCGCTTGGGGAGCGAGGGACTCTTGTGAGTAGTGGGTCTAACGGACTTGACCCATCCTGCTCCGCACCGCGTGGTGGGAGAGGGCACCAACCGTTGTGGCCCGGTGGGGTGAGACGGCGGTGGGGTGTTACACTACACATATTTACCAACTTTTCATTACGTTTTCACAAACTCTGATAATGTTTTCACAGGATAACATTCGATTTTCACATGTTATCTTAGGGATTCAGCACTTCACTTAAAACAATCCACACTATCCATAACATTTTCACTACTGTGAAATCGGCGATTCCTATATCTACACACCCTTTCACAACTTCTACTCACATCCACAACTTCATATGCTGTTTCACAAGTTACCAACATGTCATTATCATTTTCACAGATTCTTCTTTTGTGTTCACAACTTAACATGCGGTTTTCAGAGGTTTTGTTTCACAACTTCACTTAAGCCATTCGCAACTGTATGTATAACATTCCCACAACAATAAAATCACAATTCCCTACATCTGAACACCATGTCACAACTTCACAAATTGACGCGTTCATATGCTGTTTCAATAGTTTAGAAATTTCAAAAGTTGCAATTCAAACTTCCCAACTTAACAACTTATTTTCACAACTTCCCCTCAACGATTCCCAACTTCACTTACGAGGTTCCAAATTAAGCACTCCCCGCACCACTTCATACATTTTATCCACATTTCCCAAACTAATTTTGACCCAACCACATTGAACCCCCATTCTAATCAACTGGATAAGTTAAAATGAAATACAATTTTAAACACAATCACTTACCCAACTTCAACACCAAAGCTCAAATTCGCAGCCGCAAACTGGTATCTCTGCAACTGTCCAATGCCTTTCACCACAACCTCTTCAAGCCTTTGCTCCTCCTCAAATCCACCCCAAATTCGCTGCACAGTGTTGCTGCTACTATCCTCTCTCAACGCCACGGAACCAGGGTCTACCAACGACAACGACGACGCCGGAAGAAGATGAAGAGTCCTGACAGAGTTTTCGCGCAATTTCACCCTTCTTATCTCCTCAACGTTTTTCAATTTTAAAACTTCCAGGGTTACGCACGTCATTTTGTCTACAATTTCAATATCCCAGATCAGGCACTCGCACTTTTGTGGAAATATGGAATTTCGGAACACCTTTGCATCTTTTACTAATTTAAAAGTTCTTTTTGAGGGATTTACCCTTTTTAATAATAAGCTATTTTATTTTTTTGAGTTTTCATCTTAAATATTTTCTAAACTTACATTTCTGATCTTATTTATAAGACAGAAAAATAAGGTTTTGTTGTCCTATTTATAAGCACTTGATTAATTTATTTTTCATGTGAATGTACATTTTTGCCCTTCATTTGTTATTGTGTAAACTTTTGTTCTCATTGAGTATTGTATGTATTAAGTAGGGGGTAAAATTGAAAAGTTGTTACATTTTAAGGCAGAGTTAATGAAATTTAAGATTTTCTTTTATCTATATAAAATATGATTTAAGTGACTTAGATAGCATGAGAAGAGTATTGTGCATATAAAACATGATGTAAGTGATTTATATATAGCATGTTAATTAATTCACACCAACTAATGAATGTTAGTTAAGTCTAGGGGTAAAAATAGGTTAAGTCTTTATCAAGGGCCTACAGTCTAGTCTGGTTGGTGCATAGTAAAGCTTGTCTTATTTAGCAAAGATGTTAGGCTTCAAACCTATTTTAAACCAGATTGTGGAACTCGGGCCGGACCGGCGCGGAAATTGGCGCACCGGTGGTAGACCAGTCCGGGTTTCTATTTAATTTTTTTTAATTTTTCTTTAGAATTTCATATTAATAAGCCTAAAATTTTCAATTTCTCACTAGTTTGCCCTAGGTTTTGCTTTGGTTTAGTCATGATTTAACCCACTAACCCTTAACCCAATACCCTGACCAATTCAATACTCAGTCCGGGTTTTAATGCCTTGATTTTAAAGCCTTTTGCTTAAACAGGCTAGGTTTATTTTTAGGCCTAGCATGTTTAATACATTATATATTTATATTATTTAGTTTAATTTATATTTTAATTTGGCTTATTTGAAAATATATAATTTTTATTTGTACTATTGTAAATATTATAATTATAATCTTTGTGAGTGTTAGTGAGTCTACTATTCCTATCATTTTTCGCTTCATACACGAGTCTTTTTTGTTTAAAAAGTTTTGATTCCTATCTAATTTTTTTTTATCTTTTTAAGAACACTTTTTGGCATTTAAATTTATATACTTGATATATTTTTCACCCAAATTTAAAGTAAGTTAACAAAGGTCAAAGTATATATTTAATTTTTTATGTTTATATTATGTTTTATTTTAATCCTTTAAGTTTTTAAAATGTACGTTTAGTCTTTTAATATTAGTATCACTAGGTTTATTTAACAAAAAATACTGACTCATCAATTTTAAGAGATGACCGTATAATTAAATATTGATAAATCATGCTTATATGTTAAATGCACTTTATAAATTTAGGGGATTAAAATAAAACATGATACAAACATAAATGACCAAAAATATATTTTGAACGTTAACAAATTAAAAAGGCTTTTAAAGCCAGCAACTTATAAATATGTAAATATGTAAGCTTTGTAGCTTACCGAAGGCCTATATAAATATAGGTTTTAGTAGGCTTAAAACCCATTTATAGCTTTCAAAACCTGAAATATGAAGCCTTTTAAAAGGCATACTTCCTTTTATCCTAAATATAAAACATCATTGATTTTTTTTAAAAATTAAGGGAGTTAAATAAATTATTTAATCATATTATATGTTGTGTATCCTTAGACATATTCAGTTTATAAGTTAGACAAAATAGTTTATAAAAAAAAATGAAAATATAAATATTTTAAAGTAATTTAATTAGTTTTCTTAATATCTTTAAAAAAGTAAATTCTAATATTTTTAAAAAAATAAATTCTATCTTATATTTAGAATCAGACAAAATATATTCTAAATAGGTTTTAAAAAGACTTCGTGCGTTCTAAAAGGCTTACATTTAAGCTCATGTCCAGAATTAGGTTCATGCCTATTTTCACCCCTACTTGTATCATTTAATAAGTCTTAAATTGAAAAAATTTACTTTTTTTATCATTATTAAAAAAATGTGATTTGTGGATATGTATTTAATATTTGTCACCCTCCCTCCCTCCTGCATGAGATAAAAGTGAAAAACAATTATTAGTTATAGGGTCAACCACTTATATTTTAGAACAAAAATTTTTCTAAAAACCTTCTATATTTTAGAGCGGAGGGAGTATTAAGCTTTTCTTTGACTTCCAAATCGATTTGCGCATTCTTTAGTTTCACGGTAAACATGATTGAAAACAATTTTAGGCTAATGGAACTGCTGCAAATAATGCAATGTGAAAACTGAAAAGTGCTTTGTCCAAAAAAAAAAAAAAAACTGAAAAGTTCGGATACTTTTTTGTCTTGTTTTTGCAAAATTTAATCGGTTGATTCGTTATGTTCCTGCATAATAGTTTTTTTTTGTTTTCTTTTTTTTGCCAGGACCTACATAATAGTTGTTTTGTGGAAAAGGAGACTTCTAAAGTGCTATAGGAAGAGGAAATAAAAAGGGAAGGGGAGAAGCTTGCTTGGAATCGATTTTCTTGGCCCAAAGGAAATGAGAGATATGATAAAAGGTGAGAAAAATAACAAATTAAAATTAAATAGCTAAAAAAAAAAGAAAGAAAATTTGTCGAACAATTTGTAGCACCGCATCTCGGTTATATCTATATGTATATATATAGTTTTAAAGAAATTTGTTAACAAGTAATTCGATTCAAGTCGTATTCTTTTAAAATATAAAATATATCAGCAGATTCTGAAGTATAATGAAATAACACTTAACATATGTTTCTACAAATAATGTAGTTTTGTGTATTTAATATAAGTTGGACATTTTTTTTTTGGGTTCGGGATAATATTACCCTGGAGTTTGATGCTTCAGTTCTGTTCAATTTTAGCTAGACATTTGATAAACAAGTACCAAATATAATACAAAACACATTAACATGAAAACTAAATCAAAGAAATTATACGAGTCTCAAATATAAAATCTAGTTTAGAATATCTTTTTTAATTTTATCTTTTATATTTATCAATTTTCTCCAAATTAATTTATTTAATTTATAAATTGATATATAATCTAATGATATATACAAATATTTCATAAAGATCATTTAACATATGCTATATGTAAGTGTTTTATTTAGCTTGTTTAATTTTCTCAAATTAAATAACAAGCTCTTATATGAAGAGCCGGAAGTATTACTAAGGAAACATTCTCTAGTTAGGCTTGACAATCATTGAATCCAACTCAGGTACCAAACAATAAACAATTATATAAGGGGGAAAAAGCACTAATTCTCTGAAAAATTAAAGAGAGCGATCGCATGTTCTAGAATGAGTAAACACTTTAGTAATAGCGGCGAGTATCAAATATCACAGTAGAGTTATGATGTTTTGAGGTCTGGCATTTAGTGAAGAAAATTACTTCATTCTAGTTTTCACCTATTGCAACATGTATTATGTCCTATTTATACGACTTCATTGTATAGTCTAGTGTTGTCTATTCCCACTATCCACTTGACGAACTCTGCATAAACTAGTCTACTACCTAAACTAATTCGATGGAATATAACAAAACTTCTATTTACAGGACTGTTCAATGACAAATTACCTAGCAAATATGAAAAACAAACCCGCCAAATTGACATCTTTGTTGCATCGTCGACACTGACTGGACTACTGATAATGCTCCCAACTTGCCAGATAATAGTCACCCACTAGAAACTGAACCTCCCAAAAAGGAAGCTAGGGCCATGCTTGATTACTGTTTCCATTAGTATAACAACCTGATGATGCATGGGATAGGATCAGAAACTAATCAAATTAAAACAAATAGTACTTTTACGGTATCTACCCATCATCATTTATGTAAAATATGAATACAAAAAACGAATATATAATTTTTTCTTACCTGTTGCTGGCAGTGTAAAACTGTCATGAATTGATTCATGGTGCCCTAAGGTAAAACCATACATCAAGTTCGGTAGTGTGTGCGAGAACCCATGTGGTGCATTGAGAGATTACGTGTCACTCTTCCTAGGGACCCACGGAATGAGGAAGGATAAGGTGGGTCCAGATATTGCATCTGCTGGAACATAGGAGGAACAGTATGATCAAACCCTGTCATTTTATCATGGAAAAGATGGAATGGTTGAGAAATAGTGTTTGATGGGGAATAGTGGTGGGTTAGCGAAGAATATGTGGTCGAATCAATGAAATTTCTCTGCAAGGTATTACGAACATGTTGATCCCATCCAGGACTCAGTTGATCATCACAGAATCGTGCGTGTGACTGTTGTGCAGAGAATCCAGAATTGTGGTACGCTTTAGGATCAACCAGATGTGGTGCAGGACTTTCATCTTCAAGTATAGATTCCACTAGCTTCACAATCATATCACCAGGAGAGGTTGGAGAATGCATTCCATCATCAATTGGATTCTTCTCAGGGCTAGACACGAATTGATCAACTGCATCCCAATTTTGTTCGTCAGGCTTCAAGAATGGTTCATCAAATGTAATCAAACTGTCCTCATCAGGCAACCAAAGATCAGAGCTATAATAAGATTTTCCCTCTAACTTGCTGAAAGTATTTAGATCCAAGTCCCACAGATTCTGGCTGTCACAAGTTGAAGAATTTTGCTTCACGCAAAGCGGAATAGCTTGATCGACACCATCAAAGAACAAATTGCCTTTACAAGGGACCATGACTGACTTATCAACTATTGAAAGAAACGGTTTATTATCTTCTACAGGCGGAGAAACCAAGTCATCCAAGACCTCACATTTTGCATTTTTTCCAAAATCAAAAAGTTTCTTCTTGAAAATTGGTGGTCTGCTCTTCTCATGAAATTCCATTACATCTGGAATTCTGTATGGATGTCCCACGTTTAAGTTTGAGCATGCTTCTGGTTTTTCTTGAATCAGACATGGTTTATGAGGAGCATCCATCTGCTCATTGGCTTCACTTGATGATTGCGAGTAACTGAAGTTTCCTGATGAGGGTGACGATAGAAATGAGTCTGAAGATTTATCACATTCTTTGTCCTTATTAACATGCCTCTTGTCTTCCTGGGACAGTGGGGCCTTATCCGCATATGACTTCCCTTCATGTGATACTGAAATTTTATTTGGCAAAATTAACACTGTTGTGTTTGAGTAGAACGGACTACTCATATTGATAAAGAGAAACTACCATCTAAGCTAGAACCACGCCAACCTATAAAGACAGCGAAGTACCTGGAAAGAGAATTTTACAAAACCGACATCAGGAATAGGATTTACCATGTTTCAATCTCTTTTCCCCTCCTTTTTGCTGCCTGGTAGAATTTGAAAATCCAGATGATTCATATAGCTCCTAAAAGAACGGTATATTAGGATTCTTGCGAGATTTAAATTAGTTACTTTTAGCTTTGTCAAATCCATAAAAGCAAAAGGAAAAATGAACTCTGACCAGACCTTGTAGCGGTGTGGAGGACAGTATGGTATACTACTTTTATGCAGTGACCCATTAATCTTATTCGTAACCTTCAGAGGAGGCAGTAGCAGTACACTTGTGTCAAGTCTAGAATCTGTGTCACAGCATAAAGTTTTCAATCCCATAAAAACTTAATAGAACTTTGTCAATCATGCTACAGTTAGGTATAGACATAATCTAACAATATTCATCTTTACGTGCGTTAAAAAAAAAAAAACACAAAAACCCATCTCTATACCTTATAAACAGACCCAACCCACAGATCATACGCTATAAATGGTCAACCAAGAACAAATTATGCGGTATGGGAATTTAGTTTGCAGCCAAAAGTGGAAGTACATTCTAAGATCTTTATTTTCAAACGTAAAACTCCTGCAACAGTACTGCCATGAAGAATCAAGATTCATGCATTTTCACTATATTTGAAGCAACCGATGGACAGGGGAATTAACTTTGATAAATAGTGCACCTTATCTTACTAGGAAACAACTTGAGCATGTATATTTTGATAACCTGACGTTCGTTGCGCCCAAATCTCATAAATAACCGAACTAGTACTACAGCTTAGCAGCTTACATATATTATTGCAATATGCATGTCAACTACTTAAGCCAACATGTCTAAAGAGCAATTCCTTCTATCAAAGCCCAGCAAGATACGGTCTGAGTAAGAATGAAACTAATGTTCATTTTCAGCAACCAAATCTCAGGCAAAAAGAGCATTTACAACTAATTCAAGCTTTTCTAGCAAAAATTTCTAATGCAGGGCAAATTGTAATGATACATGTTCTATGGTAAGAGCAGAATCAAGTGTGTCAACAAAGAATAGCATTTTTAGGATTTAATGTGTTGTTGTCTACGAATTTTAGCCTCGAAAGAACCCAATATAATGGTGATTCATAATACTGGTACATGATTGATAAGAGGATTGACGGGCATGTAGAGTGGGCAACGGAGTTTCTAGAACAGCTGGAGAATGTCTAAGTATTACATCTACATGCCTGAATCACAAAATGGTGGTGATAGGAGACCATCTTCAAATCCTCTGTTAAGAAACAGGCAAAGATTTAGAAAATATGCAACCGCACTAAGCAGCAAAACTTCTCAAGACACAGCGTAGAAGGGTTGTATTACAATGAAATTGATGGGCGATCCTCCTCTGGTAATTCAATCGAAACCGTTTTCGCTAAAGAGAGAAGAAACTCTATTGAATATGAAAATTTTGACAGCCTGCAATACCAAATCAACAGATAAATTTCCACAGGAGAAACGAAAAATATATAGCGCATTGCTTCATTCTTGAGCACAATCAACAAATTAAGAGAACTTAACATCGAGTGATGCATATGACAATACAGTAAATCCAGAGCAACAATGGGCTTTGTCAATTAATTTAACCAGGCGCAATAGGTATCAACACTATTGAATCGAGCATTATATTAAACAAAATCAAACATATTGCAACTATCTAGCCTCAAAGCCGCCAAAATAATGCTTCTAGAAAGACGCATTGATATGAAAATAGTTTAATAGCTTTTCAATAAAATATTTTACTCTTTAGGATCTTCGCGGGTATGATCAGGTGGAGACATTGCCAAGAATCTCGTGTCTACACTCGGAAGGCTGATTTTCTCCAGAAAATTCCCCCCCAGCGAATCTTTCTGGAAAATATTAGAATATTTCTATGTTAATGAACTTAATGTTGAGCTTGAGAAACGCCATTAGTGTATCTCAAACCTCAAAATGGGCAAGATCTGGTACTACAAAATCTTGCTCAAAAAGTGTTTATATGCAAGAATAAGGCTGTAATCATTCACAAGAAAGGGAAAAAAATTTCTGCAAGAAAGAACGTTCGACATTTCGTTGCGAGGAAATCTACTCGAGAAAGTTGGAGGGAGAAGAAGCATACGGATTTGTGAAAATTGTGTTCGGAGAAAACTTGGAGTGAGAGAAGGTGGGAGAAATGGAAACTTGGTGGGGAAGAAATAGACCCATTAAAAATAAAAAATAAAAAATTATCCGGACCTAAATTCTTTTATCTCCTAAATGATTATCTGAACTTTTTTATAAGATTCTAAAATTTAAATTAACTTAATTCTTTTTATAACACTCGACAAATATTGTCTCAACATTTAATTACTTTTTTCCATCTTTGTCCCTTATGAATCATTTATATGGCGTTAATTAAAATGTGGATTTTTTTTTTCATTCTCTCTCCTCATTTTATTTTATACTCTTACTATTTTATATTCTTTTTCTTACTTTCCCTAATTTATTACTCATTTCCTCTCTCTTGCTTGCATCCTCATAAATAAATGAGAACATATTTGAAAAAATAATATTTATTTCAGACATACTTATTGCTTTTAATAAATTTTAACCATTTTCTTAAACAACGTAATACAGTTATTGAGCTTTTATAGAAAAGACCAGAGGAAGTAGTTAGTAAAAGTTACTCTTTAGGTTCCGATTCCAGTTCCGGTTTAGTGCTATCTTCTATTTTTGTCCATATTATATTTGTATTAGTCTTTATGGAGGACTTATTATCTCACTCACTCTCCCTTCATAAATAATAGTTTTGTTAGGAAATAAGTTTTATTTTTTACATATTTATTGCCTTTAACTAATATTTTAATATACGTGGTAAGGTAGCAGGATCAAATAGAAGGGCTCATGGTGGTTTTGGTTCTGGGGAGCTTAATAATAAAGGTCAATAAATTATTGATTTTTCCTTGGTATATAACCTCAAGATTGTCAACATTTGCTTTAAAAAAAGGGAGGAGCATTTAATCATCACATACAAAAGCGGATGAAGAAGGACACATTGACTTCTTTTTTGTAAGGAGTCCTAACAGAAAACTTTTTACTAAGTGTACAGCATAAAGTTTTGGTCCTTGATGTGCGTATTAAATATATAAAAACAAAGCACTGTCAAGTTTTAAACCTAAGAGTTAGGTGGTGGCAATTAAAGGGGGAGAAGTGGGAAATTTTCAAGAGAATTTTTTTGGATGAGAGGATGTAGGAGTTACAAGGAAATGCTAATATTTAGGGATGAGCAAGAAACTCGATGGTCCAACTAACCCAGTCTGACCCGAGGTGACTCGGTCTAGTCTAGTCTAGTGAAAAGTAGCCTTATAACACAAAAGGACCGGACCAGACCAACTACTCAAGTTGGACCGGGTTCAAGACCAAGTTCTCAGTCTACATGGTCTAGTCTGGTCTTGCGCGAATCATTTATTTTTTATAAAAAAAAATGCTTAAGTTGGCTTGCACTTAACTCCACCTTCATTATAACGGAAGAAAAAGGCTCACTAAATTCTCTCCACTTAACTCATGTGAACCACATACCCTCTGACCCCTTACTTCTTTTTTTATTGATTTGACACCTTCTTCACATTAGACCCACATCAATCTCACCTCCCTCACCACTGCTTACTCACATTAGACCCACTTGATCAATCTCACCTCCCTCACCATAAAAAATCTCACTCAATCCTCGTTTCCTCGCCTTCAATCTCGCTTCATCCTTGCTTCCTCAATCTCACAGTGTTGTTGTTCCCACCTCAGCGTTAATCACTTCATCCTTGCTTCCCTTATCCTTAATTGCATAGAAACTCCATTGTTAATCACTCACCTTGGCGTTGATCCTACGATTCTCCTCTCAGCGTCGATCCCTCTGGTCCTGTCCTGCTACTAGTCCTCCTGTCGACTTCAATCCCTCTAGTCCTATGTTACTACTGGTCTATCTCATCATTGTCTTCTTCTTCTTCTTTTCCTTAATTTTAGTACAATTCTTCTTCCTATTTTTCAGTTGGTGTGACAAAAAAAATAGATATCTTGGACTACGCAGATCAGTCCGTCAATCTAGTGGACTAAGTCTGGCTAACCCAAGTTTGAGTTGTTACCAGACCAGACCAAACCTCGAGCTGCCTTTTTCAGCCTGAGGCTTTAACTAGACTAGACCTTGAGTAGCCTCTAACTCGGTCTGGTATGGTCAGGTCCATGATCATCCCTACTAATATTATATGGGAGAATATGACTAAGAAGGTTCATAAGGTTGCCAAGCAATTTTGGGAGAATCAAAAGGTTTTGGTCAATCAAATAAGGAGACTTGGTGGTAGGATGAGTCTATTCAAGAGAAAGTAAAAAATAAGAAAGATTTTTCTAAAGCCATACACTTGTCTAATGATGCTGAAAATTGGGAAAGTTATCACTTTGCTAAAAAGGAAACTAAGACGACAGTAAGTGAAGCTTATGCCAAAGCATATGATGAGTTTTATAAGGAGCTAGGTGCAAAGGTTGGAAAGCATAAGATTTACAAGATATCAAAGAATAAAGAGATAAAATCAAGAGGCTTGGACCAAGTGAGGTGTATAAAAGATGAAGAAGGAAAAGTTTTCCTTATTGATGGAGATATTAAGAATAGATGAGAAGCATACTTTTATAAGCTATTCAAAGATAGAGGGGGAGGGTCGACTGTGACATTGAGGATTTGACAACTTGAGAAGGTGAGCTCAATTTGTCATTTTATTGCAAGATTCGAGTTGGTGAGGTTAAGGAAGCTCTTAAGAAAATGGAAAATGGTAATGTTGTTGGATATGATGGTATTCCTATTGAAGTTTGGAAATGTTTGGATAAAGAGGGGGTGTAGTGGCTTTCTAAGTTATTTAATGAGATTTTATGATGCAAGAAAATGCATGATGCTTGGATAAAAAGCACTTTGGTCCCTATTTATAAGAATAAAGAAGATATTTAGAATTGTGCAAACTACAGAAGAATTAAGCTAATGAGTCAGACAATAAAACTATGGGAAAAGTTGGTTGAAATAGGTTGAGGCTAGAGAGTAGTGTTTTTTAGAACCAATTTGGGTTTATACTAGGAAGGTCCACTATAGAAGCGATTTATTTACTAAGGGGGGGTCAATGGAAAAGTATCGAAGCAAAGGAAAGGACTTACATATGGTTTTCATTGATTTGGAAAAAGCATATGATCGTGTGCCAAGATATGTACTTTAGAATTCGTTGGAAAAGAAGGAAGTGAGTGTTGCATATATCAAAGTTATTTAAGACATGTATGACTTGGTAATAACCAATGTTAGAATGCCTGGAGGTGTGACAAAGGACTTTCCTATAAGGATTGACCTGCATTAAGGATAAGTTTTGAGCCCTTATTTGTTTTAGCCTAGTAGTCAATGTTATAACCAAGCTTATCAAAGAAGAGATCTTTAATTGCATGCTTTTTGCTGATGATATCATTCTGTTGAATGAATCAAGGGAGGAGATTAATTTTAAGCTTGAGATATGGAGAAGGATTTTGGAGTCCAAGGGTTTTCGTCTATGTAGAAGCAAAGCAAAATATATGCATTGCAAATTTGATAAGAGACAAGTGAGGAATGAAGTGGAGGTTAAATTAGGAGAACAAGTCATTTGACAAGTGTCAAAGTTTAGATATTTGGGATCAATTATACAACAAGATGGTGAAGTTATTAGATCTCATGTTTTGATGATAACAAAGCTTAAGAAAGTGTTTTGCTAAAGATACATTGGTTGGAAAAAGTTTTGAAACAAATAGTGACTAATTACTGAGAGAATCACTACATCATTCAAGTGACCACTCGAGTGATGTGTTAAAACTTGATTATTTAAACTCTTAAGCTGTAACACCTTACATTTTTGCCCCCTTAATATGTATATGGAAGTGTTTCTATTCAATTTGTTAGGGGTTCATTTCTGAATTCCGACTGTTGAGCTGTTACTCTTACCAGATATTAGAGTTCTTTCTATTTTTGATTCTTATTTGTAGGTGCATTGAGTTTAACGATTCCAATTATGACTTAATTTGATTACACACATTTATACTTTTCATACATACATTCTTGCCATGCAGATGATTTACATACAGTATTTTAATACAAATTCTTTCTTTCTTGATTCTTATCTCCCTTCATTCTTGTTCATCTTTAGCATTCTTATCTTTCATATTTCCACACCTATATGGTTGGTGGGGGTGAGATTTGGGGGAATCTCAGTAGCAAACATTACTGACAATGCATGTAAGATGAATTCTAGTGCATGATATGCTAGCCTTACTGTTAGAGCAAGCGTTTCACCCAAGAGGGGGGTGAATTGGGTGATACTAAATATTTCGTTGCAAATATAAAAACTTGACGGTGAATATAATGCAGTAAAGAGTAAGGAGAAATATCACCGAAGTGTACACCAGGAGTTATACTGGTTCGGCCACAACCACTTTGACCTACGTCCAGTCCTCAGAATATCTCTGAGAGTTTCACTATAGCTTCCAAGATTCAGTGGGTTCTTAGCACCTCAGTACAAGCAAGTTCCTTCGCCTGGATGTAACCCCTTCACGGTAATTATATCCATATTACAAAATTTAAGTGAAATAGAGACCAATAAGACAAAACAACATTTAAAATCCCTTATCTTCAAGATAGGGTGTCCAAAAAAACAGTTCAGAAACACAATTTCATCTGGTCTCACATCCACTTTCGAATACAATTACCTGTACAGATATATCACATTCACAAATATCAGAGTACGTAACTAAAATCCCAGCAACCCCAGGGTTCATATATATAAAATGGGTTTAATGTTTCCCAAATGGGGATTACATATCCAAAAGAATTCACTATATACATACAGTAATCCCAACCAAAATAGATAACTAACATAGACCAAAATAAATGTCCCTACAAGCCCTAACTGCTCCTGGTTGGCCGCTTATTCTTGGAGCCACTTGCCCTGTCTGAAATGTTAGTCATTTGGAAAGAGTGAGATTCTAAAGAATCTCAGTAGTAACAAATCATTCATACCACACGTAATTACAAAGCATGTAAACAAATCACCACATAATTAGCAACAACACAAATCACACTCCACCCTCATCCCCTTTTACCGTCGGGAAGGAATACCGTCCTAACCCGGACCGTTGTTAGCGACTCAGGGACTGTTGGTATGGCAGTGCATAAGAATAGCCTTATGGATCACATATTGCCTTTCCGCCCACAAATAGTCTTTCGGCTCACAATTAGCCTTTCGGCCCACATAATCACATATATCACACCCTAACCTCATCCCCTTTTACTGCCGGGAAGGCACACAACCCTTACCCGAACCGTTGTTAGCGACTCAAGAAGTATTGGTATAGTGGTGCATTCAAAATTTCACAAATCTTGCAGCATACGAATCCATCACAAATCAATGATTTAGCACACATACAATGTATCACATAAGGTATAAAGAAGGAGTCACTACCTTGTTTTTTCCTGACGTCCTTTGGCACAGTGGGCTCGCGGGTACGACAAATGTCAAAGCCTATAAACAAAAAATCAAGAATAGAGGATTAATTTCCTACCCCTAATTCTTACTTCCAAACACTTAAAATAGGTTCCATATTAGTCCCTTAAATGGTTATAACATGCTCAAAGAGAACCTAAAAGGATTGGTAAGTACTAGGTTGGAAATTACTTTACAAAATCACAAAATGCTGAAAACAGGGGGTTGGCTGCAGCCAAGAATCCTCTGGCTGCAGCCAAAATGCGCACAGAAGGTTTTTGGCTGCAGCCAAGAATTTCTGGCTACGGCCAAAACGAACACAGAAACTTTTGCACTACAGCCCAGATTTTCTGCTTCAGCCAAGACAACTTTGACAAATCATAACTAATTCTAGAAAAATTGAAACGAGGTGATCCTAAAGGCAAATGAAATCTATTGAAGTTCTCTTCCTAAGAAAAATATTGGCCATTACTGGAAATCACCACAAAAATACAGAATCACACAAATCTCATCACTACCCCAAAACAGAGTCCATTTTCGACCTTAAAATTTGGACAGTCATATCTCCCAGTTCCCAAAATGAAATGGCACAAATTATATGTCCATTTTGAATCTTGGAATGTGAACTTTAAGACTAGTAGGTTTCATAATTTTCTGACATCATTTACCCAATCAAAACTTTCACACAACCTAACTGCCCAGAATATACTTTCATTGGACAACATTTCAATTTTGCACTAATGCTTCCAATGGTTCCCAAATTCATATCAAATACCATTCCCACATAAATTTGCACAAGGAATCCATTGAAATAATCAAAACAACCCAATTCAACCTCCATTGACATGTTACACAATGACCACCACATGTCTTACCAAGAACTCAATCAAACCACTATATTGCAAACCAATCCAAACCAACATTCCAAATCAATTTCAAATGCTCAAAGACACACTATGACACCCCTTTCACACTAAACACTAACCAATTCACATATTTCAAAATTAAGCCAAAATCAGGGCAAAAATCCAAAATCCTCAAAGCTAAACCAATGACCATAATAAATATGTCAAAAGGTTCCAAATTCTTACCTCTTCCTCTTTCCAAGACTAGTTTCTTGATTCTCAACTTTTGATTTCACTTCAAACACAAACCACCACCTTTCCAATTTCTGAAATCACCATAATGAAGCTCTCAATGAGATGCACAACATTAGAGAAAAGGATTTGAGCAAAGGAGGACCATTACTCACCCAAAATCAAAGCTTTCCCTTTCACTTTCCAAGCTTGAGTTCAGCGAAAATAGGGAAGGAAGAGAGAGAAAATGAGAGATGGAAGGGATGAGGAAAGTATGATGATGATGTACCACTTTGCCCCTTGCCCATGCTAAAAAACGCATAGGAGAGAGAAGAGAGAGAAAAAAGGTGGTTTTTGTCTCTTATGCCTCATCCCATGGTCCATAACATTGCCACATGTCAACATGTCAACCCTTCATCTTAAACACCACACATTTATACTAAATTCACATCTTATTTCTCCAAAAACATTTAATTACACAAATTACAATCAATACCATTGTCATTAGCCCTTAATCACAAATTGGGATATTACATTAGACACTCGCTCCCCCTTACAAGTTGTAATCCAATCCCAACTCAAGGTTCCACAACATTAAGTTACCTCAATAACAAATATTGAGTTTGAATGAAATATCTCTCTTACAGAGTGAATAAGAATAACTGAAGTATAGAATTACAAGTGTATAAAAACAGAGTATTGAACGTAAACTTGATAATGCGTTCGTGTGTGTGTTCTTGCTATTTTTCTATTTGGATGTTCCCATATATATATATATAGATGTGTTGGTAATGACCATTGGAACATTTTCTTCTTGCCCATTAGAGTGTGCACAGCCACTGTTGACTTTTCCAGTATTTGAAAAATATCCGTTTGCAGTAGGTGGCGGTAGGTAGTGTTTGAACGTTGCATTTGACTTTCCTTATTTGGTAAGATCTCTTCATTGTTTATCTGCGAATATGCTAAGAATACTAATACAATGAAGGGTTAATCACATAGGAAATAAATCAATGAACGTTGGAATGATTTCTGAATTTCTGGACTTGGATACATGAGTAGTTCCTCGAGTATTCATTAAGTTTACTCGAGTAGTTACTCGAGTATCTTCGTGAAATCATTGATAGAGAGCAAGTCAATAAATGAACATCATAATACTCAGGTAGTGCATGGAGTAAACAAATTTACAAACCTTGGAAATACCTGTTTACTCGGATACTTACTCGAGTATGGTACAATTTTCTTCATAGGTTACTCGAGTGGCTACTCGAGTAATCCCTCAAATAAACTTCAGGTTACTCGATTCTTTACTCCAGTAATGTTGGCAGGATTTCAGGGCCGAGAGCACTTCAAGTTTTCTTACCTTGTTACTCGAGTACTTACTCGAGTAAACATTAATTTTCTGTATAGCTTACTCAGGTAGATACTTCAAGTGCTTTGTAAATAACTCTGCAGATTACTTGATTACTGACTCGGGTAATCTAGTATATAGAATAATTGAATACCTGCATAATTGAGGAGTGCCTCGAGTGTAGTCTGACAATAGCATTTCAAGTTAATCGAGTATTACCTTCAAGTTTTTCTTACCATAGTGAGTTACTCGAGTAGCTCCTCGAGTAACATTGGCAGGATTGAAAATGCCGGGAGCAACATATTTCTTGAAGTAGGGGACTCGAGTACAGACTCGAGTAACGTTGGCAGGTCGAGAGTAATTGGTAGTGATTTATCTGATTACTCGAGTACCTACTCGAGTAACGTTGGCAGGCCGAGAGCAACTGAAAGTCTTTTACCTGGTTACTCGAGTATGTACTCGAGAAACGTTGGCAGGTTAGTTGAAGGTTGACTCTGGTTACTTCAAGTTTCTGTCTCATTACTTGAGTACTTACTCGAGTAACCCTTTAGAAATTTTGCCAGTGATGAAGTTTCTTAGCTTTTTCTCTTAGCCTTTCTTCATTACTCCAGTGCTTACTTCAAGTAATGATTTGCTCTTTTATTACTTTGTTCAAACTTATTTTTTTATCAAATCTTTTTCACATCCATTCTTTGTTATCATCAAAACATGTGAGATCTAACACTTACAAGGCTCATATTCACATAATGATATTCTGCATGCTCAATGTTTCGTGCAATATAATTATGGCCACAATAAAAATAGAAACAGAGCTTCATTCATTCATACATACTTCACATAATCAAGTAAAGCAATTACTGCAAATCAATACACAACAAATATATCAAATACATGCAAGTAAGTAAGTTTACTACCTTTTGTCTTTGAGTCCCCTTTTTGTACCTTTTCTTCCAACCACTGAAGTTGCTTCTTCTTTGTCATTTCATGGCCCTATATATATAGCCACATTATTAGAGCCATGTCAATTGAGTGTCTAATGGGCTACTTTAGCCCCTAGGACTTGACTCTATTATTTGGACCCATACTTGGCTCAAATTACCTTAAATGCCATAATTTTGTGGGTCCACCTAATCTACCAGATTTTTCACTCAACTTTATAAAATCATAACTAAATCAAGAAAAATCCAATTGTAGTAGTTCAAAGTCCTAGGTGACCCTCATTAAGACTACTTTATTGGAAAAATATTAACCACTGCTAATTATAGGACTAAATCTCCCAGAATCATCGAACAACACAATTGGTCCAGAAAACGTTTCAGATTCAATGCCTAACTTCAAAATAGGTCACAAACAAACTTCCTCCATAATTTTCCAGTTTTCCATACCAAACTTTGAAACTTCATCACTAATTCTACAAAACTCCAAATGGGTTGATTCTAGTTTTTATAAAAAGACCTTTAAGTCTACTTTAAGGGAAAAATATTCCAGAGCATCAGGGATAGCCACAAATTTCCAAGAAATTCGTCAAACCCAGACTATCACATATTTCATTCCAAAATCAAGGTCAAACTTTAAAAATCATAACTTTCAATCTACTATTCCAAATGACTTATATTACCTATCAAATTAAAGCTCAGGATATCTATTTTCATCTTGGAAAATATCATGTAATTTGGATTAGGTTTAACTACTTAAAAACACATCACAACAACTTTGCTCCAGAAAAACAAATCTGCAGCAGGGTCATCCAACTTCCAAAAATTCCAGAATTATGTATAATTATCCAAAAATTATAACCACATGCTTTTCCACATAATTTTTCATGCAAAACACATTGGAATGATCAGCTTCCTAAAATTCTGGGCAGAACCGTATAGACCCTAACTTCTACCAAAAATGGATTCTTGCAATTTCGTCAACCAAAATCATCATACAACACCATGACCTTAAAAACACCCCTTGGATGAATTATGAATAGTAACCACCCTCAAGAATACTCATCCAAATAACAAACCAATCAATTTAAAATGAAGCCTATACTTGCCTTTATGGTTTCTACAACCAGTTTGAAAATTCAATAGTACTCTGGCAAGCGAGATGGCACCAAACACCTCCAAATGAAAATTCAAAACCATAGCAATGAAGCTTAAGATTAGAAGAAGAAGGTTTGTAAAGGGTATTTTAAGAAAAAACACCGATTCGGAGGTGAAATCGGCTCTAGAGCTCAAGAATAGTTACTATTCGCCATCCATATCTCCTTTACCATTTTTCCATGATTTTTATGATTTTTCTTTGATTTTTTTGGCAGCTTGGATGAAAATTTAAGGCCCTTTATGAGTCTTAAAAGTTTTCTGCCATATGTCAAAACCTTATGGTGCCATTTGTCCGGTGATCCACTAGTTTGGTGACATGTGTCACTTACTTTACTAAAGTGGGTCCCATCTCTTTTCTCAGGCTTTTAGTAGTCCAATATGTCAGGGAAAATAGGGGTCTAATGATTTTCCCCTGCTCTCGGGCTCAGTGTTTGAGAAAGTCAATTCGGTGTCCGGATCGGAGACTAGTGGATTCTCCAGGCTTAGGCGCTTGGTGGCACACTCCGGGAATGCCACCATAAAAGGCATAAAGGTAGTGTAATGATGAGGGACACTTGTCACCTCCTCATTTGGCCAACACAAAAGTAGCTTTTATACTTTGTCATGATGAGGGAACATGTGTTAATTTTCTGTTGTGCCAACACAAAAGTTGTGTCATTATTAACTATCATTACTTACTTTATTAATGCTACTTTAATAAAGTTACTTTATCGATATCTACTCAGGTTTCACTCGGGATTTACTCGGTATTGCGTCATGTGTATCAGAGCTTACAAGATGACGCTAGGTCGAGATACGTATGTGGGTCACATATGGCGTCACATTCTAGTGTGTTCTCTAAAAACGTAGGGTACACATGTCTGCCCTGAAAATGCCATGTGTACACCTATACCGGCATATTTTGCTCAACCAATCAATTCTATACCTTATGACATAGCTGGGTGGCATCTTTCTACCAACCCAATGGCACCATATATGTGTATTGTGCACATTTGCACTGACACTTTAATCCTCCTGCCTATGCATACTAGGCCCTTTGGCCGGTAGGGCTGGATCTCATAGTCCCTTAAAGTTTTTCTATCTCTTGTCGTTCTTGAGACTCTTCTTGAACTAGGCTTAATTGTCTGCCTGATATAGGCTTATCCTCAAGTTTCTAGGCCCAAAGTTCGGGGTATTACAATTCTCCCCCGATTCAATAAATTTTGTCCTCAAAATTTTCTATCAGTCTGGTTCCTAATATTACTTCGAAAGGGACCATCTTAGTGAGGGTTTCATTTCTTTACTTCTAGTCCTTTCTGACACCTCAAATTCTAGAGGCTTTCTCATTCAATTCTATTTTTATTTCTATTCTATTCTAATAGACCCTGCCCATCTATCCCATATCTAAGCTTCTTCAACTTAAGCTCTCAGACTACTTCTCTCTTGACTAGTAATGTAGCTAGCAAGTACTATTTGACTTGACAAGTTCAGATTGTTAACCCTTCTATCAGTTTTTGTTCCAGTATCATCAAGATCGTCAACTACACCACTTTTCAATTCAAAGGATCAGCGATGATAGTTGCGTCACATCTTTTTCATTCATTTATACTGTCTCATATTCTACTTTTTTTATTTTCAAATATTCAAAATTCTTGTGGTCGCAATTCATTTTCACAATTGTACCATACAAAAGTAGTGCTTTCACATTTTCAAAGAAAACATAATCGCTGAAAGCTCAAATTCATTAGTGAGGTAATTCATCTAGTGAGGTTTCAATTGTTAAGAGGCATATGACACCATTCCGTCCTGCTTCACCAGGACGTTTTCCAATCCTTTCTTTCTTCTTTCTTTACAAACTATACTAGTCACTTCACTATAGACTACACAAGGGTCACATTCAAAGATTGGGAATATTCAATACTGGTGCGAGTTTCAACCCCTTTTTTAATTCTATGAAATCTTGTCATAGACATCATCCCAGTTAAGAAATTCTTTATGCAATTCTTTCTTTCAAGTGAGGAGCAAAACAATTCCAGAAAGTTTCTAAATTTATCTGGTAAGACCTAGAAAATTGAGTATTTCTGCAACAGTTTTTCTTGTTCCATTTTTGTACTGCTCCCATTATTCTGGGTTCCTATGATGATCCCTTGTATTGAGACAACAAAGTTCAAAAATGACCACTACAAACTGGTAAAAAATTCTGTTCAAAAATTCAATTCTTGAAAAATTCTGTTCAAAATTCAATTCATACATTTAACAAAAATAGCAGATGCTTTAGTCAGTTCAAAATTCAATTTTCACAGATACTCAGGAACCAGATGATTGTTCTAGAAGGTCATTCATTCCATATATATTCCAGGCTCCACTCTTGCTACTCTAGCCACTAATACTCTTATGTAATGTTCATAAAGCACATAAAACAAACCATATATCTTCAAGCATTCATATTCATTCATAGGACCCACAGTTCATTGGGAAATTCTTAGGACATATAGTCCCCTCTATTCCAGCCTTACAGCCGTTTCAATTCCAGCTTTATAGCTGTTCTATTCCAACTTTTTAGTCATTTTAGGACACACAGTTCATTAGGAAATTCTTAGGCTTTATAACCTTTTCCGGATGTTGCCTAGCAATTCTTAGTCTTACGACTGTGGGCTTCTAATTCTGAATGCTTTTTGATTCTGACTACCTAAGGACACGCTAGCCTAATAGGTCTAACTGCCCACTGTATATTCATGAAACGAATATACTCAATGATATATAAAGATGTACAGAACCATTATATAAGATATGAGAGCAAGAGTTCACTTGACTTGTTTTGTCAAGCCTATTCTTTCTTAATTCTCTTTTTTGTCCTTCTTTCCACAACAACACTGGAGCACCCCAAGGTGACTTATTGAGTCATAAACCCTTTTCTTTAACAATTCTACATTTTGTCATCTCATCTAGGGTCATTCTGTATGGACTTTTGATATCGGTCCTGCTCCAAGCATAATTCTACTTCCCTTACCTACTGGGGTAACCTACCCAAGTCACATTGGGAATCCAAAAGCTACTTGTACATTCTATTTGTTGAAAATTGTGCCCTAGGGGCCAATCATTGTACTTTGAACATTAGTATTTAATGATTTTCTCCATTCTATTATCATATTATTTGCATATTAACTGTGATAATTGTATCCTTGGATAAATCATAAAGATTATCCTAAAATGTCCCTGGTTGGTCATCTATGTGGAAGTAGAGATGAAACAAGACTAGTATCACTTTAATAAGATATAGAGATATGAATCAAAGTCTTAGGAACTTGTAAGAGTATGAGGTATTGGACCGACCCACTATGAGAAAGCTACATGGATCAAATCATATGTTTTTCTCATGTATAACCACATCACAATGCCCTTTGACCTGAGGTCATCATGGATTCCTACATGAGAGTTGCTAAGCTTTGAACTAGTCAAAAGTTACTTTTGACCGGGTGATGATAAAGGGTATGATCGAGCTTGATGGTTTTTCATGCAGAGGAATATGAATGGTCAAGATGGAATTTGTCCCTCACATTAGTAGAGAGATATTACTGGGCCCCTCGATGAGTGAGTCTGAGAAATGTATGACCATACTATAATGGAAAGGGGTTTTCATTTCTATTGTCAGACTACTCAGGAATCGGGAAAGTAATGGTTAGGAACAAGAGGATGACATTATCCATGCCTCATCCTTGACCGATAAATCATGTGACAAAAGGAATGTGACATGGTTGTATGACAGGTTGCATTGTGTTAATGATCCTTATATGAATTGGGTAGTCATATTGTCTTGTTAGAGGTTGCTTGCGACTTGTGGGTTAGTACAATTATTGGCCTACTACCAACTTCGTATGGGCCTATAGGGTCACACACAAGAATGACCCAACACGAGATAATGTTTAATCTAGGGTGGACGAATTTTATATTTATATATATAATATAAAATTCATGAAAATAAAATTGATAATATTATATATATATATATATGTATTTTCAAAATACATATATATATATATGTATATATATATTATATGATATTATTATATTGAGTTAGTTTTAAATTTAATTTTATTAAGATAAATTAGATTTAATAACTAACATGATAGAGATATAGTATCTCAGATTTAATTTATGAAGATAAATTAAATCTATTAGCTCTTTATCTAGATTAAATAAATAGGTTAAATTAAAACTGTTGGATAGATTTAATTTAAACTAAATTTATTTAATTAGCTCATCAAAATAATTAAAGGTTAATTATTTTGAAATTAATAAAGATTAATTTTGAAATTTGAATATAGCCTTCATGGGTTATAAAATTGATAGAGCATAAAAACTCATACATAGGTGAGAATTCAGAGCCTGAGAAAACCCTATTAGACGTTGGAAGTGTAACCCCGTCTTCATCATGGTCATGATTAGTGTTTAAAACACGTTTTATAATTGAATAAGAGATCGAGGGTAATTAAAATTTTTTTACAAAAACCTGTAAAATACGATCTCCTTTCATTTTAAAGTAAAAACAATTGGCCTATTCGATTTGTCACATACACAATATCAGAGTGCTATAAAATTCATGACATACACTCGAGATATATTCATAAATCAAAGGGTTTTATAGGGCTTCATTTCCCATCTCAGTTTCCTATACTGGGGATTACACAACAACTACAATCTATGGTCAATATGTTTATACAATTGTCCAAAATGATAACCAAAAACCAAAAACTAAGACTACCACTGGCAATCCTAGTCATCCTTGCTCATTTGCTTGTCCCTTGATCTACTTTCCCTTGTAATGCCCAAAATTCGTAAAGCAGGAAGATAAACTTTTTTTGAGAATAAAGTGTGAACTATGACCTGAATTAGCAGTAGTCAATGCCCAAACCCAGTATTTAAGTTCAATTGTGGTAACAAAGTCTAAATTGGACTAAAATAGAAGGGGAATGACGTATGGAAGAGAAAGAAAGGAAACAAATAAAGAGTTAATGTCAATATAAATAATGTTGCCATAATTAGGGTCTAAAGGGACATTTACCCTTTGATCTTGAGGATGGGAGTATAAACAAAAATGAAGGGCCAAGATTGGTCAATAGAAAAGTAAGAGTAATTATGAAGGTCAAAAAGCAAATTAACACCCTTCCTCATATTGTTAAAAACGTCCAAAAAGGGTAAAGGGGAATGAAAGAGGGATTTGGTCCAAATTTCAACTCTTTTACAAGAAGACTCGGGTCATATTGATCACATATACCTTTAAGCAAGTGGTCAACACTCTCCCTTGTGTTTTTATTGTAACATTTCGGTTAAAGACCAAGGGAAGGGAAGAAGAATTAAATTAAAGCAAGTCCATATCATTGAACAAGTCAAAAAGAAAGAAAAAAAGAAGGGAAGAAAAGTCAACAATTGTAGGCCAAACACAAGATGATATTTTGAATAAAAAGGGCCTTATTTTCGTATGATATGAAGGAGAAAGAGAAAAGATGATGATATTAAGCAATTGGCAGATGTTGAAATAATAAAATACTATATGTTCCTAAAGTGAATTAATTTTAACCACACCTTTTCTCTACCTTTTGTTCATAATTTTGGTTGGCTCTTAAAGGGATAAGGGACACAAAATATGATCACTTGAATACTCTTATTCTCTCTCCTCATGTCAATTTTAGGAGCTGCCATACGAAGGAAGAACTTATAGGTGAGATCATTTCTCTTGATTTTCACCTTCTTAACCTCAACTATGGCTCAAGTGTCCTTCATAAACATTGTTCCTCTTGATGAGAGCTTTATTTCTATGGTTTTAGAATTTCAAGAGGAGCTGTTTTGTGTGCTCAAGAAAGACTAGTGGTTGGAGAATTAAAGAACAAGCTAGAGGAAGTGATAGAGGTGAGCAAAGACAACTCTTTGATATGCATATTGTGATGTTTGGTTGAGTATTTTGGCTTGTGTATTTTGCCCTAATTTTTGCGTACATTAGGGTATGGAGGGTTTTTGATGTTTTGATGGTGTTAATGGTGTCTTGTATTGTGTTTTGGATAAATGGAACTAGTTTGGGACTTGATTAGAAAGTTTGGAAAATTCTGGATTTTGTGTTCATGGCTGCCCAAAACAGGACATTTCAAAGGAATGGTAATTTGGTTGTTTTGATATTTCCATTGGATTCCATGCAAAAAATTGTGTGAAATGAGTGTTGGTTATAGATTTTGGACTATTGGAAACTTACGTGTGAAAACTGGAAAATTATGTCAAGTGAAACTTTATCCTTGGCAGTTGGTTTTGCATGGATGTTTGGAATAGGCAAATGATGTCTAAAAATTATGAAACTTTCCATTCTAATACTTCACATGCTATGATTCAAAATAGACCATAATTGATATCATTTCAATTTTTGTGCTGGGAGTTATGATTTTCCAAAGTTTGGGGTTGAAACTGGAATCTGTTTTGGAGTAGTATAGAATTTTGTGCAATTCTGTATTTTTGTGGTGGCGGCTAGTGATAGTTCATATTTTTCATGTATAGAGGACTTAAATAGCTTTCTATAGGCTTTGGAATCAACTTATTTCAATTTTTCTAGAATTAGTTATGATATTTAGAAATTCAGCCAAGAAATAGGATTTTGTTGCTGCAGCTAAAAGTTCTTGGCCACATCCTAAAAGCTTCTTACTTACTTTTGGCCGCAGCCACAAAATTTTTTGACCTCGTTTTGGCCGCAGCCAAAAACTCTCTGAGCTACTTTTGGCTGCAACCAAATATTTCTTGACAGCGTCCAAGCCCCAAAAATCAGCATTTTGACCTTTTGAAAGGTGGTTTTGGTCTAGCTCTTCCCAAACCTTTTGGGTTTTTGTTTGAGCTTACAACCACCAAAAGGCCCTAAACCCATGTGTTTTGTGGTTATTTAAGAATTGGAATAGGAAATAACTCATCGTCCATTATTATGATGTATAGGAGTCAACATTTACCCTGTGCGTGAGCAACTTGTGCCAGAGCACACATGGAAAGGACAAGGTAGTGACACTTTCCCTCATACTTTATGTGATGCATTGTATGTATGTTATATCATTGAATTGTGATGATTTCGAATGCTGTGAAGTTTGTTGCTGTGAAAGCTATGTGGATTATAGCGTAAGCAGTTGTGGATGTGACGCGAGTCCTATCTACCCTTGCCATTATATATGTATAAGTCATAAAGGCTCTGTGTAAGCCGTAAGGCTATATGAAATCCGTAAAGGCTATGTGTAAGTCGTAAGCTATGTGTGTGCCGTTAAGGCTATGTGTATACTGTGATCATTGTTGCTGTGCTGATTGATGATTTCCTTACATGTTATGTGATTATATATTGTATGAGTGATTTGTTATTACTGGGATTCTCTTGAATCTTATTCTTTCCATTGACTAACCTACAGACAAGGCAAGTGTCTCGAGGGGAAAGCAAACAACCAAGGGTAGCTAGGACTCCTTAAGGATGTGATTTTGGTAGTTGGTTGTCAAATTTTGATTAGGTTTACTCTGGATGTATATTGTTGGATAAGGATATGTAATCCCTTGAATGAGAAATGGCAAGGGGCGAAAATGCCCCGTAAACCCTTTAGTTATTATATGATGCCTGGGGGTTGCCGGGAATTTTGTTTACACTCTGATATGTATGAATGTGACTTAACTACACATTAATTATATTTGAAATATCAATATGAGACGGAATTAAATAAGTTTTGAAAGAAAGCTTTTGAAAACCCTATCTTGAGGATGGGATTGAAAATAAGTCCTTTATCATTCGTTGGTCTTTATTTTGACTTAATGACACATTTTTGAACTATAATTTTGAATATTAAGGTAGGGGTTACAGCCCCACCTAAAATTTGTTAATTGGAAAGAGTAAGATTCAAAAGAATCCCAGTAGTAACATTTCACGTATATGATGCATAATTAAACAAAGCATGTAAGCATATATCACATTTCAGCAAATAGCAGTATTCAAAGCTGGGCTGTCACACCCTTACCCTTTTTTTAACTTTTTTTTTTCAGAGTATTCGTGAAAAATGATATGCGGTTTGGTGGGCAACATAGGAATAACATGAATATACTGATAATAAGTGCATGATTACATAAATTCCCCAAGGGGTTCATACGTGATCATTACCATCAATGTAGCCGCACAGGGCTACTTGGGTATCTAAACCCATCCCAGTGAAACAGAGACATCTTCTTGTCTTCGTTCCACCACTGCAATCCCCTCATATGATTCTCTGCATTGTTCTCAGCATATCTTCTGTCTTCTCCTGTCTAAATTATTGGTAGGGGAAGATGGGAATCGAGAGAATCTCAATAGGAAAACAATACCAATATACATGTATAATAAATGTTTAATGCATGACATGCTTGTATCACATAACTCATGCTCGCACAATGACAAATCTGTAAGCTCAATGCTTTAAACATTATACTTATGGTCATAGCATAAATTGAACATAGCTTCAAATAATTCATACATGTTTCACATAATCAAGCAAAGCAATAACATGCATCAACACACTGACACAAATATCATATATATGTAGGAGAGGTAAGTTCCTTACCTTAACCTTTTTTCTCCTTGAGACGTGTGCCTCGTAAAGCGTGCCAATAGCTCAGGCTCCATATTCGATCCTACAATGCCAAAGGTATCATTCAGACACTCCCATAGTGTTTCTAGTGGTTATATGAGTCTATTATGAAAATTTACTAAAATTCCCCCGGGCACTCGGCCCGGCCCTACTGTTCCCCTCTGGCTGTACTTTTCCCAATATTCTATCCTAGGCTATCCTGACATATTTTTCCCTAAGGAAACCATTTCCGGACTCGGAATTATCAAATTCAATGTCAATTTACAACATTACCCTTCGCAGCCCCACTTTAAGGGTTTCAGGGGCATTTTTGTAATTATGCTTTTTCGAGCTTTCCGAAGAAGTGGCCAACTGTATCCCTACATAATTTTTGCTCCTGAAATCAATGGAACCATCAAATAATTGAAAATCCAACTCTAACCCTTCCAAAATAGCTTTGGCCAAAATCCTCAGTTCCCCGAGAAAAATTGGGGTTTTTCGGTTTTGGCTCCATAAACGCGTTCCTTTCTACTCCTAACCACTTTATTGACTATTCCATTAGGTTACAATTACCATTTTGTACCAATTTTGGAATCATAACACTTATAACACAAAATTTCTAAATTTTACAAACAAAGACAATCCGATGAAATTTCACTGATTAAATTGTCCACAGCAGCCACAACAATCAAAGATTGAAGTTTCGGAAGTTACCTCAAACTCGCTCTGGCTTTTCCTCTTATGGCTGAACCCTAGCCCTTCTTAACAAGGAAAATTCAGCTTCAACAACATTTAAAATGTAATACCCCAAATTTTGAGACTCGAGGTTAGAGAAAAAGCCTGAGATTAGTGGATTGCTAAGCCCTGGTTTAGCAAGATCCCAAATTGGGATTAAGGGTTAATGACTTCAACAGTGGATGTGGTTAGTGATAAATAACCCTTTTGGAGAATATGATGTGATTTGGCACTCGAATGTGATTCTTGTGTGTTGTGAGCAGCGCCGAAACCCTGTATTTGAGTTCAATTGTGGATTAACATCCAAATTGACTTAGAATAGAGGGAAGAATTGAATGTGAATTGTGTTGACATGTTGAGATTGTTGTGAAAACATGTCAATGTGACGTGAATTTGATTGATTTGGTGTTTCCAATGGATTCCTTGTGAAAATTTATGTGGGAATGATGTTTGGTATGAAAATGGAACCAATTGAAGCAAAGATGCAAAATCTGAAATTCTGTCCAGTGAAACTCTATTCTGGGCAGTTCGTTTGTGTGAACGTTTTTAATGACCAAATGGTGTATAAAAATTCTAAAACTTTCCAGTCTTATAGTTCACATCTCAAGCTTCAAAATGGACATATAATTTGTTCCATTTCGTCTTGTGAACTAGGAGATATGACTGTCCAAAATTTGGGATGGAAACTGAACTCTGTTTTGGGGCAGTGATGAGTTTTATATAATTCTGGAATTGTGTGGTGATTTTTAGTAATGGAAAGTATTTTTCCTATGAAGAGGACTTAAATATATTTCATTTGGCTTTAGAATCACCTCATTTTGAGTTTTCTAGAATTAGTTATGATTTTTCAAAGTTTGGGCAGAAAATCTGCCAGAAAATCCAAAAATGGGAATTATGACATCACCAAAATAAAAGATGACATCATCATGGAATTAAAATATTTCCCATCTTCTTCTTTCTCTTATTTCTGTCGTGAGTTTCAGCTGAAAAGAGAGAGAGACGTTTGAGAGCTCTTAGAGAGAGAAAGAGGAGAAATTTCACAAGGTAAACCGATTTCTCCGACGATCTAGTCCCTAACGCGTATAACCTTGCTCCTAAGCTTCTTTTTCATGTTCTTTAAGGTGTTGGAAGCTCAATTTTCATGGTTAAGAAGGGCTAGGGTTTCAGCCACTCTTGAGAAAAGCTAGTGGGAGCTTGAGGTAACTTCCAAACTCTTATGTATTGACTATTCTGGCTGCTGTGGACAATTTAATCGGTGAAATTTCACCGGATTGTCATTGGTTTCAAAAATGGAAAATAGGTGTGTGGGGCTGTTATGCTGCCCAAATTGGTACTAAATGGTAGTTGTAACCCAATGTAATGGTTAATAAAGTGGTTAGGAATAGAAAGAAACACATTTACGGAGCCAAAACCGAAAAACCCCAATTTTCCCCGGAGTACTTGTATATTTCGGTTATGGCTATAAATGGGTCTTAGAGTTGGATTTTCAATGATTTGATGGTTCCATTGAGTTTAGGAGCAAAAATTAGATGGGGTTACAGTTGGTCACTTTTTCGGAAAAGGCCGAAAAAGCATAATTACGAAAACGCCCCTGAAACCCTTAAAGTGGGGCTGCCAAGGGTAAATTTATAAATTGACATTGAATTTGATAATTATGAATCTGGAAATGGATTCCTTGGGAGAAAATATGTCAGAATAGCCCATATCAAAATTTCAAGAAAAGTACAGCCGGACCGGGTACGGCGAGGCCAGGCCGGGTCCTCAGGGGTATTTTAGTAAATTTTCAATATAGCCTCATATAACCCCTAGAAACACTATGGAAGTGTCTAAATAGTACATTTGACATTGTAGGATCAAATGCGAAGCCCCAAGTTGTTGGCACGCAAATCGAGGAGAAAAGACTGGAGGTAGGGAACTTATCTCTCCTACATGCTCTGATAACTGTATTAATGTGTTGATGCATGTTATTGCTTGGCTTGATTATATGGAACATGTATGAATGATTTGAAGCTATGTTTCAATATATGCTATGGCCATATGTGTATCGTTCGAAGCATTGAGCTTATAGATTTGTCATTATATGTGTGCATGAGTTATGTGATGCAAGCATGTCATGCATTAAACACTTATCTTGCCTGCATATTGATAATGTTTCCCTATTGAGATTCTCTTAAATCTCACCCTCCCTTACCAACAATTTAGACAGGGCAAGTAGCTCATGGAGGGAGCTGCAGGACTCATTCGAGATGAGATTGTGTAATTCCCATTTGAAGAATTGTAATGGGCAATTGTGCCCTGTATATCTTTACCGAAGGTATGTACTTGAGATTGCCGGGATGATTATGTTGTGTACTCTGATATTTATATGAATGTGATTTATCTTCGCGTAGTAATTGTATTCGAAATGTGAATATGAGACCAAGTTTATAAATGATTTCGAAAGGTATTTTTGAAAACCCCACCATGTGATGGGTTAGTAAATGTTATTTGATTATTATTGGTCTCTATTTCAGTTTAATCCCGTATTTCAGATATAGTTACAGAGGGGGTTACATAAAATACATGGAAGAATAGCTTAGGAGCAATATTATACGTATTAGGTACGAATTCACCGAAAAAATCAACCTACCTTGCAAGTTTTCTTCCCTTCTCTCTCTAAATGCTCTCAAACCTCTCTCTCTCCTATGGCTACTACAACATGAAGGAAATGAGAAGAGGATGAATATGATAAATATCTTGTAAGTGTAATATCCCAAAAAGTGATTAAAGGCTAATGACTTTAAAAGTGGATATAATTATTGTTGAATAAACACTTTTGGAGAATGTGTGATGGGAATTTGGATATTTTAATGATTCCAATGGCTTCCTTGTGAAAATTCATGTGGGGAGAGTGTTTATTGTGAAATTGGAACCATTGGGAACAATCGTGCTAAAGTTGAAACTCTGTACAGGGCAGCCAATTTGTATGGACATTTTAAATAGGCAAATGGTGTCTAAAAATTCTGAAATTTTCCAGTATTAAAGTTCACATGTCAAGCTTCAAAATGAACATATAATTTGTATCATTTTGATTTGTGACCTAAGAGTTTTGGATTTTTGAAGTTTGCCCAGCGGAATTAATTATTTTCTGGAACAGTATGCAAAGATTGAAATTCTGGGAATTTTGTGGTGATTTGCAGTAATGGCCAATATTTGTCCTATGAATAGGACTTAAATATCTTTCATTTGGCTTTGGAATCACCTCATTTCAATTTTTCTAGAATTAGTTATGATTTTTCAAAGTTTGGGCAGAAAATCTGCCAGAAAATCCGAAAATGGGCATTATGACATCATCTCATTAAAAGATGATGTCAGCATGGATTATTAATCACATTGATCATCTTCTTCAGCCATTCACGCCATTTTCAGCTGAAGATAGTGAGAGAAAGTTGAGAGCTCTTAGAGAGAGAAAGAGGAGAAATCTCGCAAGGTAAGCCGATTTCTCCGACGATCTAGCTCCTAACGCGTATAACCTTGTTCCTAAGCTTCTCTTCTATGTTATTTAAGGTGTTTGAAGCTCAAAATTTGGTGTTCAAGAGGCTAGGGTTTTCAGCCAAGTCAAGGAGAAGCCATTAGGAGCTTGAGGTAACTTCCAAACTTTCGTATATTGCTTATTCTGGCTGTTGTAGGCAATTTAATCGGTGAAATTTCGCCGGATTGCCATTGGTTTTAAAGTTTGGAAATGTTATGGCCTAGGGGTTATGCTGCCCAAATTGGGTCTTAATGTTAGTTGTAACCTAATGTAATGGTTAATAAAGTGGTTAGGAGTAGAAAGGAACGCGTTTACGGAGCCAAAACCGAAAAACCCCGATTTTCCTCGGAGAAGTCATAAATTTCGGCCAGCCCTAGAAATGGGTCTTAGAGTTGGATTTTCAATGATTTGATGGTTCCATTGAGTTCAGGGGCGAAAATTAGGTGGGGTTACAGTTGGTCACTTTTTCAAAAAAGGCCGAGAAAGCATAATTACGGAAACACCCCTAAAACCCTAAAAGTAGGGCTGCCAAGGGCAATTTCGTAATTTGACATTGAATTTGATAAGTCCGAGTCCGGAAATGGATTCCTTGGGCGGAAATATGTTAGGATAGCCCAGATTAGAATTTCGGGAAAAGTGCAACCGGACCGGGTATGGCGGGCCCAGGCCGGGTCCCCGGGGGTATTTTTGTAAATTTTCATTATAGACTCATATAACCCTAAGTAACACTATGGAAGTGTCTAAATAGTGCATTTGGAATTGTAGGATTCGATATTTGCCGCCCTCGTGAGCCAACTGCGCTGAAGGACGTCAGGAAAGGACAAGGTAGTGACTCTCTCTCTTATACTATGTGTAATGCTCTGTATGTGTGTGTTATCACTGTTCTGTGATGAATCTTTGATGCTTCTGCGGTTACAGCTGGTGATAGCTGTCGTTTACAGCACAAGCTGTCGTTTACAGCGCAAGCTGTCGTTTACAGCGTAAGCTGTCGTTATTGTGATTACAGCGTAAGCTGTCGTGATGGTGATTACAGCGTAAGCTGTCGTATTATGTATACAGCCGTGAGTGCTGTCGTTTGTGGTGAAAACCATGTATCTCTGAGATTGCTGCTGCTGTTGCTGTTTGTGATTTATATACATGCTTTGTGTTTATGCATTGTGTGAGTGATTTGTTACTACTGAGATTCTCTCGAATCTCATTCCTTCCTATGACTAACCTTTCAGACAGGGCATGTGGCTCAAAGGAGAAGAGGCCAACCCGGAGCACTTAGGATCTTTAGTGATACTAAGGATTTTTGAGATGTTGGTTATCTAGTTTAAACTCGGGATTACTGTATATTTTGAAGCATGAAGATCATATTCAATTTTGGATGTGTAATCCCCTAGTAAATATTTATAAACCCTCAGGTTATATATATGTATAGAACCCGGGAGTTGCCGGGGATTTAGCTATCCACTCTGATATGTGAATGTAAATCAACTGCATAGGTAATTATATTCGAATGTTTAAAATGAGACCAGGATAGAGGAAAGATTTTGAAAGATTTTTGTGAAAACCCTACGGTATAGTAGGAAGTTTGAAATGAATTTAAACTATCCGACGGTCTCTAAACCGACTTAATTATGCATTATCAGAATATCATTACGTGTTAAAGTCAGGGGATTACATTTTGGTATCAGAGCAGTAGTTCCTGGCAAGGGTAGAGGTTGCTAGGATAGATCCCTTAGATAGTAGTAGGGATAGAAGATTATCTGTGAATGACTGTTGTGTATGCACATGTATGGTTTATTGACATGGATATATATATGAGTTTTGTGACTATATGTGCATACTATCTCTGCTAAATTAATGGGGCAAGTTGTTTGTAGAATGAAGAAAACTAGAGGACGCCCCAATATTCCGCGAGTAGACCCAGAGGTGGAGGTCGTCAATGATAATCCACCAGATCCTATGCAAGAGCTGATGGGTCTAATCCGGGATCAAAGAGATATGATAACTGAGTTGAGAGAAGAGCTCAGAGCAGAGAAGGCGAAGAACAAGGAAGGTCCAGTTCAGTCCACTCCAGAGGAAACTCAAGGAGAAACCCGTCATGAGGACACTGCTGAAGGGTCAGCACGACCCCTGGAGTCCCCACCTCACATTGTCCCAAATCAAGAATCACATGGGATGCCGCTTAGAGAGGAAAGAGACCTTCAGTTTTGGGTCACCAGGTTCTGCAAGCATCTGCCTCCTGCGTTCAGAGGGAGGTTTGACCCTCAAGCAGCCGAAGATTGGATGAACAGACTGGAGAAAATATTTGAGGTGCTTAATTGTCCGGATGAGGTGAAGCCACGACTGGCCGTTTACAAACTCGAAGGGGATGCAGACCGTTGGTGGCGGAATATCGCCCTAACCTTGAAGAGCAACAAGATGCCATTGACTTGGGAATTGTTTCAACAAGAATTCAACGAGAAGTATTTTCCCAAATCAGTGAGGCTCGAGAAGGAGACAGAATTCCTGAATATCAGGCAAGGGGACGCGGAAAGCTTCGATGATTACTTGTCCCGTTTTGTCCGATTGGCTCGATACTCCTCCTATCTCCGGTTCAAGGATGATGAAGAATGGAGTTCTGATATGCTCATTCGCGGTCTGAGGCGAGAGTTGAGGAAGCGCTTAGCTACTCATCAATTTACCAAGTTCAACAAGGCGGTTGAACAGTGCAGGATTACAGAGAACAACTTGAGAGATTTGTATCCTGCCAGAGCTACTATCCACCGCAATGAACCTAATAAGGGTGCTACCTCACAAAAGCGAAAGGGGCAAGGATCTTCGTCTGGAAGTGGTAAGAAGCCCTACCAGTCTGGGAGCCGTGACCAGCAAAGAACATATTCTGGACCATGGATTTGTCGTCGGTGTAACCAACCACATCAAGGCAAAACTTGTGATGGCAAAATAATATGCTTCAATTGTAAGCGTGTGGGGCATACTTCTGCTGAATGCAAAGAGCCACGACCAGACCAGAGACCGAGGACACAGGGCCGAGTATTCACTATGACCCATGAGGAGGCCTGCAAATCTCCTGAGCTGATACAAGGTAAAATTCTACTTCATGGCCATCTGTTGCAAGTTTTATTTGACTCGGGTGCAAGTCACTCCTTTATTGCCTATGATTGCGTGAAGCGCCTGGGATTGCATGTGCACAAACTGCCATTTGAATTAGTAGTGTCAACTCCAATGGGTATTAAGGCCTTGACCACAGAAGCTTGTTTGAGTTGTGTCATAACTGTGGAAGGGCATCAATCTATTGTAGATTTGATATGTTTGCCTCTTAGTCAATTAGAAGTCATTTTGGGTTTCGATTGGTTAATGGCAAATAATATATTGCTTGATTGTGGAAACAAGAGGATAGTATATCCTGTATCTCAGAGGGCTGAAGATGTGGATGCTAGTATGAATTTTCTTTCGGCAGCCAAAGCTGAAAAGTATCTTGAAAAGGGTTGCCAGGGGTATGTAGTGTTTTTCTCTGTGCAAGGGGAAAATGGCGAAACCTTGAACAATATACCCGTGGTAAATGAATTCCCTGAGGTATTTCCGGATGATCTAAATGGATTGCCTCCTGAGAGGGAAGTTCAATTTCCAATTGACATTATTCCTGAAGCTGGTTCTATATCTAAGGCCCCATACCGCATGGCCCCAAATGAAATGGCGGAGTTAAAGAAACAAATAGAAGACTTGCTTGAGAAAGGGTTCATTAGACCCAGTGTGTCGCCTTGGGGAGCTCCAGTGTTGTTCGTAAAGAAGAAAGATGGGAGTCTTCGATTGTGTATCGACTATAGAGAGCTGAATAAAGTGACTATAAAAAACAAGTACCCTCTTCCCCGAATTGATGACCTTTTAGATCAACTCTCTGGTTCGTGTGTGTTTTCAAAGATTGATTTAAGGTCAGGGTATCATCAGCTGCGAGTGAAAGCAGAAGATATTCCAAAGACTGCTTTCCGGACCAGATACGGTCACTATGAGTTCTTGGTGATGCCATTTGGGCTAACCAATGCGCCTGCGGTTTTCATGGATTACATGAACCGTATCTTTCGACAATATTTGGACCAGTTTGTTGTTGTGTTTATCGATGACATTCTGATATATTCCAAGAGTATGGAGGAGCATGAGCATCATTTGAGAGTTGTATTGACTACATTGCATGAGAAACAACTATATGCTAAATTGAGCAAGTGCGAGTTCTGGCTATCAGAAGTAAAATTCTTAGGCCATGTTATCTCGCAAGAAGGGGTCTCTGTGGATCCCAGTAAAGTGGAAGCAGTACTGAACTGGAAGAGGCCAGAATCTGTGGCGGAAATACGCAGTTTTCTGGGTCTTGCTGGTTACTATCGGAGATTTATCCAGAATTTCTCCCGTATTGCGTTGCCGATGACCAAGCTCACGAGAAAAGATCAGCCGTTTGTGTGGGACGAGAAATGTGAAAACTGCTTTGTGGAGCTGAAGGAGAGGTTGACGTCAGCACCTGTATTGATTTTACCCGATCCCAGTGTGACATACATTGTGTATTCTGATGCCAGTGGGCAGGGATTAGGGTGTGTCCTTATGCAGCAGGGACGTGTGGTGGCCTACGCCTCTCGACAGCTCAGACCTCATGAATTGAATTATCCCACTCATGATCTGGAGCTTGCGGCCATTGTATTTGCTTTAAAGATTTGGCGTCATTACCTGTATGGTGTGACTGTGGAACTGTACTGCGACCACAAGAGTCTTAAATATCTATATGATCAAAAAGAGCTGAATATGAGACAGCGTCGCTGGATGGAATTGCTTAAGGACTACGACCTGGAGATAAAATATCACCCGGGTAAGGCTAATGTAGTCGCTGATGCTCTTAGCCGAAAGACTGTGCTCGTTGCAGCTATGATGATACAAGAAAGGAAATTGATTGAAGATTTCCGTGATTTAAATTTGACAAACCAGATCATCTGTGCCAATTACACTATTTCTCAAGAGGAGAGTGATCTAAGGGCGGAAATTGAAGAAGCTCAGAGTCAAGATGACTGGATACAGCGCAATCTGACTCGAATCGAACAGGGAGAAATTTCAGGCTATGACATATCGCCTCGTGGATTGGTTCGTTACCAGAAAAGAGTCTGCGTTCCACTTAAGGCAGAGTTGAGGCAGAAGATTCTGGATGAGGCACACAAGAGCCGATATACTATTCATCCTGGTATGACCAAGATGTATCAGAATCTGAAATCGGTGTATTGGTGGCCGGGTTTGAAGAGTGACGTGACCAAATATGTTGCAAGGTGTCTCACTTGTCAGAAAGTGAAAATCGAGCACCAGAGACCGCCTGGTTTACTTCAGAGTCCTGAGATTCCGGAATGGAAATGGGAAAGCGTGACCATGGATTTGGTTGTGGCATTACCTAGGATCAGAAAGTATGATGCGATCTGGGTAATTGTGGACCGATTAACAAAGTCAGCCCACTTCATACCAATCGATACTGGTTACTCTCCGGATAAGCTAGCAGAGATTTATATCCGAGAAATTGTGAAACTCCATGGTGTACCGAAGAATATCATTTCCGATCGAGATCCCCGATTCACTTCGAGATTCTGGAAAGCATTGCATGAAGCCTTAGGTACTCAACTGAGATTCAGTACGGCTTATCATCCTCAAACGGATGGACAATCTGAGAGAACAATTCAGACGCTGGAAGATATGTTGCGAGCTTGTGTTCTCGACTTTAAAGGAAGTTGGGATCGTTTCCTTCCACTGGCTGAGTTCGCTTACAACAATAGCTATCATGCGAGCATCCAAATGGCTCCGTATGAAGCGTTGTATGGAAGACGGTGTCAATCACCTTTGTGCTGGAACGAGTTATCTGAAAGGAAGCTTTATGGACCAGATTTGATTGATCAAACCTCAGCACAGATTCAGATTATTCGCAAGAGGTTGCTTACAGCGCAGAGTCGCCAGAAAAGCTACGCTGACAAGAGAAGACGGCCTCTAGAGTTTGAGGTTGGAGATCATATTTTCTTAAGAGTATCTCCTGTCACCGGTGTTGGGCAAGCGATCAAGAGGAAGAAGCTAAGCCCTAGATACATAGGTCCTTTTGAAATCCTTGAGAGGATTGGGCCTGTAGCTTACCGAGTAGCTCTACCTCCGAGCTTGAGTAGACTCCATGACGTATTCCACGTTTCTCAATTGAAGAAGTACCAACCGGATCCGTCTCACATCATTGAGTATGAGGATGCTGAGCTTCAAGACAATTTCACATATGCAGTGGAGCCAGAGCAAGTCATTGACCGAGAAGAGCGACGGCTCAGACACAGGAGCATTCCATATGTGAAGGTGATCTGGAAGGGAATGACGCAAAGAGAGGCAACTTGGGAAGCGGAGGAAGATATGCGAAGACGATATCCGGAGTTTATGGCTCAAGTTGTGTAGCAATTTCGAGGACGAAATTTAATTTTCGGGGGGAGAAATGTAATATCCCAAAAAGTGATTAAAGGCTAATGACTTTAAAAGTGGATATAATTATTGTTGAATAAACACTTTTGGAGAATGTGTGATGGGAATTTGGATATTTTAATGATTCCAATGGCTTCCTTGTGAAAATTCATGTGGGGAGAGTGTTTATTGTGAAATTGGAACCATTGGGAACAATCGTGCTAAAGTTGAAACTCTGTACAGGGCAGCCAATTTGTATGGACATTTTAAATAGGCAAATGGTGTCTAAAAATTCTGAAATTTTCCAGTATTAAAGTTCACATGTCAAGCTTCAAAATGAACATATAATTTGTATCATTTTGATTTGTGACCTAAGAGTTTTGGATTTTTGAAGTTTGCCCAGCGGAATTAATTATTTTCTGGAACAGTATGCAAAGATTGAAATTCTGGGAATTTTGTGGTGATTTGCAGTAATGGCCAATATTTTTCCTATGAATAGGACTTAAATATCTTTCATTTGGCTTTGGAATCACCTCATTTCAATTTTTCTAGAATTAGTTATGATTTTTCAAAGTTTGGGCAGAAAATCTGCCAGAAAATCCGAAAATGGGCATTATGACATCATCTCATTAAAAGATGATGTCAGCATGGATTATTAATCACATTGATCATCTTCTTCAGCCATTCACGCCATTTTCAGCTGAAGATAGTGAGAGAAAGTTGAGAGCTCTTAGAGAGAGAAAGAGGAGAAATCTCGCAAGGTAAGCCGATTTCTCCGACGATCTAGCTCCTAACGCGTATAACCTTGTTCCTAAGCTTCTCTTCTATGTTATTTAAGGTGTTTGAAGCTCAAAATTTGGTGTTCAAGAGGCTAGGGTTTTCAGCCAAGTCAAGGAGAAGCCATTAGGAGCTTGAGGTAACTTCCAAACTTTCGTATATTGCTTATTCTGGCTGTTGTAGGCAATTTAATCGGTGAAATTTCGCCGGATTGCCATTGGTTTTAAAGTTTGGAAATGTTATGGCCTAGGGGTTATGCTGCCCAAATTGGGTCTTAATGTTAGTTGTAACCTAATGTAATGGTTAATAAAGTGGTTAGGAGTAGAAAGGAACGCGTTTACGGAGCCAAAACCGAAAAACCCCGATTTTCCTCGGAGAAGTCATAAATTTCGGCCAGCCCTAGAAATGGGTCTTAGAGTTGGATTTTCAATGATTTGATGGTTCCATTGAGTTCAGGGGCGAAAATTAGGTGGGGTTACAGTTGGTCACTTTTTCAAAAAAGGCCGAGAAAGCATAATTACGGAAACACCCCTAAAACCCTAAAAGTAGGGCTGCCAAGGGCAATTTCGTAATTTGACATTGAATTTGATAAGTCCGAGTCCGGAAATGGATTCCTTGGGCGGAAATATGTTAGGATAGCCCAGATTAGAATTTCGGGAAAAGTGCAACCGGACCGGGTATGGCGGGCCCAGGCCGGGTCCCCGGGGGTATTTTTGTAAATTTTCATTATAGACTCATATAACCCTAAGTAACACTATGGAAGTGTCTAAATAGTGCATTTGGAATTGTAGGATTCGATATTTGCCGCCCTCGTGAGCCAACTGCGCTGAAGGACGTCAGGAAAGGACAAGGTAGTGACTCTCTCTCTTATACTATGTGTAATGCTCTGTATGTGTGTGTTATCACTGTTCTGTGATGAATCTTTGATGCTTCTGCGGTTACAGCTGGTGATAGCTGTCGTTTACAGCACAAGCTGTCGTTTACAGCGCAAGCTGTCGTTTACAGCGTAAGCTGTCGTTATTGTGATTACAGCGTAAGCTGTCGTGATGGTGATTACAGCGTAAGCTGTCGTATTATGTATACAGCCGTGAGTGCTGTCGTTTGTGGTGAAAACCATGTATCTCTGAGATTGCTGCTGCTGTTGCTGTTTGTGATTTATATACATGCTTTGTGTTTATGCATTGTGTGAGTGATTTGTTACTACTGAGATTCTCTCGAATCTCATTCCTTCCTATGACTAACCTTTCAGACAGGGCATGTGGCTCAAAGGAGAAGAGGCCAACCCGGAGCACTTAGGATCTTTAGTGATACTAAGGATTTTTGAGATGTTGGTTATCTAGTTTAAACTCGGGATTACTGTATATTTTGAAGCATGAAGATCATATTCAATTTTGGATGTGTAATCCCCTAGTAAATACTTATAAACCCTCAGGTTATATATATGTATAGAACCCGGGAGTTGCCGGGGATTTAGCTATCCACTCTGATATGTGAATGTAAATCAACTGCATAGGTAATTATATTCGAATGTTTAAAATGAGACCAGGATAGAGGAAAGATTTTGAAAGATTTTTGTGAAAACCCTACGGTATAGTAGGAAGTTTGAAATGAATTTAAACTATCCGACGGTCTCTAAACCGACTTAATTATGCATTATCAGAATATCATTACGTGTTAAAGTCAGGGGATTACAGTAAGTCTATGCTTATGTCACATTTAATTATGATGATGTCATAATTCCCATTTTCGGATTTTTTAGAAATTCTGGCAGATTTTCCGCCCTAACTTTGAAAAATCATAACTAATTCTAGAAAAATCAAAATAAGGTGATTCCAAAGCCAAATGCAAGCTATTTAAGTCCTCTTTACTGGAAAAATATGGACCATTACCATAAATCACCACACAATTCTAGAATTACACAAAAAGCATTACTACCCTAAAATAGAGTCCAGTTTTGCCATCAAACTTTGGACAACCAGAACTCCCAGCTCACATAATGAAATGACACAATTTTGTCCTTTTTGAATCTTGGAATTTGAAATTTTAAGACTGCTAAGTTTATGAATTTTTAGACATCATTTGCCCATTCAAAACATCAATACAAAAAGACTGCCCAGCAAGAAGTTTTAATGGACAGAATTTCCCAACCTTCCATTTAATGTTCCAAACCAATCCAAACTAATTCAAATGATCAAATAACACAACATGACATCAATTGCACCACATAACACCATCCAATTCCACCAGTTTGAAATTACATAAAAATCAGGGCAAAATTCACAATTCTCATAATCTTCTCCATAAGTGTTCATTTATCACTAATCACATCCACTTTTGGAGTCATTTACTCTTAACCTGGAATCTGGCTAAACCAGGGCTTAACAGTCCACTCATTTCAGGCTTATTCTCTAGCCTAAAATCTCAAAATTTGGGGTATTACACAAGCTACCCGCAACAACTTAATCGTTCATTCAAGGTCGGGCTAATTGCCACGTCCCAATCTTACATTCAAAGCCAGGCTAACTACCATGACTCAATAAGCAATAGCAGCATTTAAGGTCGGGCTAACCGCCATAATCCAATCGTACATTTAAGGTCGGGCTAACTTCCATGTCCTAATTAGCAACATTCAAGGCAAGGCTACCTGCCACGACCCAATCGGTCATTTAATGATAAAAACAAACATACATTACATTAAACATGATATAGGAGAAAGTGTCACTACCTTGGTCTTTTCGTTCTTGTTCAGGCACAGGCCTTTTACGTTCCAGGAAAATATCAAATCCTATAATCATAATTAAGGACAACAAGTTATCACTTATCGCAATACTCAAATGACTTCAAAACACTTAGATTTGGTTATCATTAAAGTCCCTTAGGTAGCTATGAAAGTCTCTAACAATAGCCTAAAAGGATTGGGAAGTACTAGGTTAGAAACCACCTTTCAAAACCATAAAGTGCTAAAAATAGGGGTTGACTGAGGCCAAGAAATCTCTAGCTGCAGCAAAAAAGTGGTCCAAAAGTTCTTGGCTGCAGCCAAAAGCTGGACAGAAGCTTTTGGGCTACAACCAAGAACCTTTAGCTGGTGCCAAGAAAATATCTGTTTCATGGCTGAACTTCTAAAAATCATAACTAAATCTAGAAAAATCAAAATGGAGTGATCCCATGTCCTACTTAAGTCTTTTTAAGTCCTTTTTATAGAAAAAATATGAATCACTACCATCTATAACCCAAAAAAATACAAAATTCAACAATTCTCCTCACTGTTCCAGAATTGATCCCAGTTTTGACATCAAACTTTGAAAATTCATAACTCCTATTACACATATCAAAATGACCTCCAGAATATATCAAATTAAAGTTTCGCATGTATACTATTATACTGGATAGTTTCAAAATTTGTAGCCAATATTTACCCATTCAAAACGTCATGCAAACTGACTTCCTGCATAGGGTTTTCACTAACCAATTCTTGCAACTTTTAAACCTAAGTTTCCAATGGTTAAAAATTCACCTCCAACACTCAATTTTCCACAAGGAATCCAATGGAAATATCAAAATAACCAAATTGTCATTCCTTTAACATGTTCTATTTTTGACACATATTCAACACAAAACCCAAAATTGCCAAACTTTACATTTAAGCTTCAATTCAATTCTATCAATTCAAAACACTAAAGAAGGCACCATTTCCATTAAAACAACATACCATACTCCCCATGACCCTAAATCATGAAAATTAGGGCAAAATTTCCAAAAATTAAAGGCTCAACATGTAATACCTCGAATTTTGAGATTCGAGGCTAGAGAATAAGCCTGAAATAAGTGGATTGCTAAGCCCTAGTTTAGAAAGGTCCCAAATTGTGATTAAGGGTTAATGACTCCAAAAGTGGATGTGGTTAGTGATAAATAGCCCTTTTGGAGACAATGATGTGATTTGGAATCAGAATGTGTTATGAGCAGCGCCGAAACCCTGTATTTAAGTTCAATTATGGATGAACCTCTAAATTGACTTAAAATAGAGGTAGGGTGCATAATATGGTGTAAATGAATGAGAAAATGTATTTGGTGGTGATTCCAGAGGAATTACCATAATCAGGGGCAAAATGGTAAAATTACCGACCAATTGGTCAGTTACCAAAGAGGAAACTCATTGGTAACTTCAAGATCAATGGTTGAGATTGATTTGTGCAATAGATCAAGGGGTGGAATCCCATGTGGTGTGCCTATATGAGCTCATGGTTGGTGTGATAAGATTGTGACAAGTGTCACAATATGAGCCCTTGATCTTGGTCAACATTTCAAACACTCATATCTCTCTTCTCCCTCTCTTTAGGTCGGCCATAAGGGTCGTTGGCATTCAAAAACTGATCCCTTTCTCTCTCATTTAGCAGCCATGGACGTCCAAGAGGAGGGAGGAAAGAGAAATCAAAAGGTGAGATTTTGGTTGGCTTTTAGTCCTCTAATACTCAATTCATCTTCTTTAATATTGTTCATAGTGATGAGAGCTTCATTGCTATGGTTTTAAATTTTTGATTGAAGGTGTTTGAGAGCTTGAGAAAAAGTGGAAAGATGGAGAATCAAGAAATTGGTTTGGGAAAGAGGAAGAGGTGAGCATTTGCTTCCTTTTGATATAAGTATTGTGACTTTTGGTTAAGTATGGTGAATTGTGAATTTTACCCTGATTTTATGGTATTTTTGTGTGGAATGTGAATGGTTGAATTGGATGGTGATTTGTGTTGAAAATGGTGTCATTTTGTGGTATTTATTCATTGGAATTGGTTTGGATACATTGTGTGCAAAGTTTGGAAATTCTGTCCAGTGTGAATTCTGTCTGAGCAGTCTGTTCGTGTGGACGTTTTGACTAGGCAAATGGTATCTTAAAATTCTGAGACTTTCCAGTCCTAAAGCTCCTGTCCCAAGCTTCAAAATGGATATATAATTTGTGCCATTTCGTTTTGGGAACTGGGAGTTATAGCTGTCTAAAGTTTGAGGTCGGAAATGGACTCTGTTTTGGGACAGTGATGAAATGTGTGTGATTCTATATTTTTGTGGTGATTTCCAGTAATGATCCATATTTTTCCTATGAATTGGACTGAAATAGCTTTCATTTGGCTTTAAGATCACCTCATTTAGATTTTTCTAGAATTAATTATGAATTTTTGAAGTTGCCTTGGCTGCAGCAGAAAATCTTGGCTGCAGCGCAAAAGTTTCTGTTTGCGTTTTGGCCGCAGCCAGAAATTCTTGGCTGTAGCCAAAAACCTTTTGTGCACGTTTTGGCTGCAGCCAACCCCCATTTTTAGTACTTGGTGATTTTGAAAAGTGATTTACAACCTAGTACGTCCCAATCCTTTATGCTTTCATTGAGCTTATTATAGCCACCTAAAGGGTGTCAATGATAACCAACCTTAAGTAATATGGAAGTAAGGATTTGGAATTGAGATTGACCCTATGTCCTTGATTTGATTATAGGGTTGGATATTCACTCAAATCGTGAGTAGCCGATGCTGGAGCATACGTGGAAAGAACAAGGGTAGGGAACTTACCTCTCTTGCATGTATATGATATTTGTGTTGGTATTGATGCATGTTATGGCTTTGCTTGATTATGTGAAACATGTGTGAATGATTTGAAGCTATGTTTCAATTTATGCTATGACCATATGTATGTTGTTCGAAGCAATGAGCTTACAGATTTGTCATTGTGTGTAAGCATGAGTTTTACAAGCATGTCATGCATTATGCATCTATCTTGCATGCATATTGGTAATGTTTACCTACTGAGATTCTCTTGAATCTCACCCTCCCCTACCAAAATTTTAGACAGGGTAGGTGGATCGAGGATGGAGCAAGCAACCAAGGGCAGCAAAGACTCCTTCAGGTTGTCAATTTGGTAGTTGGTTATCATTATGGTTGGGATTATGTATATTTGGATATTGTACATGTTTCAAATGTATATTTGGTTAATTAGGATGAGTATTGGGATATGTATTTGAGATGACTTTGTGTAATCCCCATTGTGAGAAATTGTAAAGGGCAAATGTGCCCTATGAATCCTATGTAAAGGTATGAACCCGACAGTTGCTGGGATAATATTGTTGTGCACTCTGATATTTGTATAAATGTGATATTCCTCGTGATGTAATTGTATTCAAAATTTGAATATGAGACCAGGTCCATTAGATTTCAAAAAGTATTTGTGAAAACCATATCTCAAGGATGAAATTTTAAATGAGTTTAATTATCTGATGGTCTCTAATTCATTTTAATCGCGTATTTCGGATATAATTATGGAAGGGGGTTACAACCCCAATGGCCATAAAACTTATATGAAAGTGTTCATCTTACTCACCTCTACAACTTTCCCAAACTTATTCCTAGCTTCTCTAACCTCTAGATTTTCTTGAGCACTCAAACCACCACCAATGGAAAATCAAAAACCATAGAAATGAAGGCCTCAACCCAAGGAACAAAATTAAAGAAGAGATTTTTAGCATTAGAGCTCACCTTGAGAGTCAAATAACTCACCTATTCCCAAGCATTCTTCCTTTCTCTTGAACTTCAATGGCCGCCGAAAATGAAGAAGGGAATGAGAGAGAAATGAGAGATGAGAGTATGGAAGGAGATGAAATGATCACTGATAGAGCTCAATATTTATATCTTTTTATTAATTAATCTTAGGCTTTTGTGGGACTTAATTGAATATTTTGGGCATAATCAAGTGTTAATGTGAGACTTTAATGGAAGAATAATTTGGGAATTAAAGTGGTTAAATTGTTATATTTTTAATTAATATTTGTTATTCCCATTATTCTTTAATTGTGAACAAAAGATATTACCTTTGTGAATATAATTTTGTAGGTGATGATGTGGCACAACTTGAGTGGTTAAGGTAAAAGATGTGATTTTGGAGCTTAATGAAGGAAAATGTAACAAACACTATGCTTACACCAAATAAATTGCTAGATCACTTAGCACTATAGAACTAACTTAATTCACATATTTCACAATAGTGAATCTATTTCTTTCTTTGATTTGATTTTTTTTTCTTTTTTTTTACACTTTTCTCTTTTCTTTTTTTTTCTTTTCTATTTTCTTTCTTTTGACTATTCACATTGTATTTTTTTTTCTTTTCTAATATATAATAGTACTCTTTCTTTTCTTCTTTTTTTTTTCAATAGTGCTAGGAAGAACTTGATAAAGGATGCAAACATAGCATTTGTATAGAAACAAAAGTGAAGGGCTCAAAGGGTTAAACAAAGGTAAATGATGAATGGTTTGTGTTTGGGTAAATAGGTGATGAAATGAATGCCAATGTCATCTCTATCTATACCATTGCAAAATGTAGCCTCAAGCAAGAAATAAAACAAGTTCTAGAGAGCAATAATCTAAGTAGATGAATCACACAATGAAATAAACAATTAGGCCCAAAATACCTTCCAACTAGGCTTTTTGTTTCCTAACAAACTCATCAAAATTAAACCATGCATCATTAAAACACTTGAATTTTATGGCAATTTACTAATTCAAAGCAAGTTTCAACCATGAATTCAACTAAGAGTAATCAAGATTCTTGATCATGACTAAAGGCTTCAAAAATCTCAGTGAATTGGACTAAAAACAAAAGAGGATACAAGCAGGAGACAGAGGCATATGATATCACAGTGAATTCTCATGAGAATAACACACACTCCCCCACACTCAATCCTTACATTGCCCTCAATGTAATGTACAAAAACAAAGGACCTAGACGCATTTATCTCTTGGGTGAAGTGAATGTTGTGAAGTCTAATTCAAGATTGAAGCACAACACATCATCATCACAAAGAGAGAGAGAACAAGACATAAGTGGAAATAGTTCTCAGAAATTAGGCATAAGGATAAGAGAAAAGGGTAGTGTAGGATAAGGTTAAGCATAAGGGTATGATTCACAATGGATTTTATTCAATTGAAAAATGCAAACAAACAAACTACCTTTTACTACTGGTAAGTCCCTCCCCCACACTTGTTCAATAGCATATATCTTCAAATAAAACAAGAAACAAGGTAAGGAAAGAGACTACCGTGTGCATTATGGTGGTTGATGACTAGCATGGTAGTGCTTCAACAAGTGACCATTCACTTGAAACTTTGCACCACTTGCAAGATCTTCAAGCTCTATTAATCCAAAGCTATGCACCTTGACCACTTTGTAGGGACCTTGACATTATTGTTTTGTGGTGAGCAACTTTGCATTCTTCATCCTTGGATATTTGTTGGTTGCAACTTGAGATTTCAGGTAGCTATCACATTCTGTAAGTTGTGCTTCCAGTGACTCTACTTATATACTTGCAGTTTGAGGTACTACTCTACTTCATTGCTATACCAACTTGTTCCCTTAAAAGGTGAATTCTTACCTTGCAACTCCTATTTGCCTCTTGTCACATTGCGTTGCACTTGCTTTATTATTGCTGGAATTGGTCTTACTCTTTAGACACTTGAATTTTTTTGGTTGTGGTTAACTCTTTTGGTTGTCAAAGATTAGTTATCTTGGTTTCCTACAAGTTGCTAATTTTTGCTGTATACAACCCTTATTTAATTGACCATTTGACCAATTACTTTACTGTAATTTGTGTGTCTATATGAGTCTTCTTACTGTGCATGACTAGATCTTAGAAAACTGAACTTGTGCCTTTAGATAAAGATATTGACAAGACAATTAGGTTACTTAAGAAAGGTAAGAAAGCTGAATCATCTAGTATAGGGCTTGGGCAAGTCATTGACACTGAAGTTGTTGCACATACTTGTGATAATTCTTCTCATATTGGCTCTTCGTTCATTGTAGATCACCATCTTACCATGGATCCCCCTCCAGAAGACGTACCTCTACCTATTGGGGAGCGTAGAACTATCAAAGATCTTACCTCTTCTACTGATATTATTGATCCTTTCCTCTCTTGTCCAGAATTTAATATTAATTTTGAGTTGAAAGGTCCTTTGTTGAGTCACTTACCGAAATTTCATGGTTTACCTACAGAGGACCCTAACAGGCACTTGAGGAATATGTACATTGTGTGCACTTCCATGAAACCAATGGGAGTTGATCTAGATGAGATGTGCCGGAAAGTCTTTCATTTCACATTGGAAAACAAAGCTAAGGAGTAGTTCTTGATGCTACCTCACCATAATCCTAATGCTTTAGCATCCTGGGATAACTTGAAGAATGCATTTTTGGAAAAATACTCCCATCTTCAAAGATAACATCTCTCACTAAGGAAATCTTCGGTGCTAAACAAGGCCTCCATGAATCTTTTTATGAGTATTGGTGTCGTTTTCAAGAACTTCTAGCCAAGTGTCCACATCACCAAATTCTAGAAGCTCGATTGGTGCAATATTTTCATAGTGGGTTGCTTCCTCAAGATAGGAAGAGTTTGGATTCATCTTCTGGAGGCACTATTCAATTGCTTACACCTGAAGAAGCTTGGGCTTTAATTGAGAAGATAGCTAGTAATGATCAACAATTTGAAGGGTTGGATGCTAGACAAGTCCATGAGGTCTCACATGCTTCAAGATCTTCAAGGGAATATGATAATTTGTCATCCCAAATGACAGATATGAGAACTGACCTCAATAAGCTCATGGCCCATCTAAACAATGTGAACATTCATGGGTCACATTCTCAAGCTCTAGTGGCTCCTAGCTGTGACATATGTAGCTCTCACATGCATATTGCTCCTAATTGCCCACACCAACTTGGGGAGGTCTCGGCTGTTTTTCAAGGGAGACAAGGACAGAATCAAAGGCCTTGGAATCCCAACTCTAATACATACAATGAGGGTTTGAGGTCCCATCCCAACTTTGGTTGGAGGAACCAGAATCAATTTCAAGGGAGTTCTTCAAATCAAGCTCCAACTCAAGGACCTTCAAACCAATCTAATCCCCAACAAACAGTGGTTGCTACACCTGAATCCCATGCTACTAAAGATGACATTTCTCAACTTCTCAAATGTATGAACAATGTGTCATCTTCAATGGGTAACTTAGCCTCGAGATTTGATGAAGAGAGAGCTCAAACCAATTCTAAATTTTCTGACATTGGGACTAAGTTTGACACAATCTTTAACAAGTTGGAGTTGTTGGATTCTAAGAATTCTAACCTTACTTCATTTGTCACTCAAATGTCCGATAACCTCAATGAGCAACAAGCTAAAAGTGGACAAGGGCTGCCTTCCAACACTGTGATCAATCCTAAGGATGTACATGCTATCTCTTTGAGGAGTGGTAAACAAGTGGGTAAACAAGTCCGATTTGAAGAAAATGTTGAGAGTTTCAAATCTGGAATGCATTCTAGTGATAGGCACAATGAAGAGGTTGAGGTCCCCTTGCAACCACAAGTGGAAGATATTGATGGTAGTGATGATTCTGATCAAAGCACTCACATTGCTATTGGAAAATCTGAGAGTATGGTTGAACAGAAGCTTCTACAAAGGCATTCTTCTCCAAATTCAAATATGGATAGCAAGCAAGGAGTGTCAACTTCAATAAATGCTAAGGTACTTGACCCTTCAACTTCTTCTTCTTCAAGCAAAGGGGAAGGTAGAAAGGTAAATCTCTCTGAAATTCCATTTCCTAATTCATATGTGCTTAGCAAAAAGGTTTCAAATGAAAAGAAATTTCTTGATATGATGGATATTTTCAGTAAGATTGAAGTTAATTTGCCTTTGCTTGATGTGTTGAAAGGAATGTCTGCTTGTGCTAAATTCTTGAAAGATTTGTGTACTCAAAAGCGTAGGTGTAAACCCAATGAGTGTGTTCAGTTGAGTCTTAGTGTGTCTGCTTTGTTTAAATCCCATCTTCCAATTAAGTGTAAAGACCCTGGCTCATTCACTGTTCCATGCACTATAGGTACTATGCCTTTTAGTAATGCTCTTCTTGATCTAGGAGCCGCTATAAATGTCATGCCCTACTCTGTTTACACCTCTCTTGGCCTCACAAACATCAAATCCACTAGTGTCATCCTACAACTAGCTGATCGCACCACTAGGAAACCTCATGGCTTATTGGAAGACATCTTAGTCAAGGTCAAAGACTTAGTGTTTCCTGCTGATTTTTATGTCCTAGACATGTCTATTGAGGTCTCAGTTGAGGAACCATTGATTTTGGGTAGGCCTTTCATGCGCACAGCTAATACTATCATTAGCATGAAGGATGGGTTCATAACTATGGAAGTAGGTGATCATGTCATTCGGTTCAATGTTTATGAAGCTATGAATCACCCATTTGAGGACTACTCCCTTCTTGGCTTGAATGAGATTGATTTGGCCTTGAAAGAGGCGATTGATGAGTCTATTTTCTCATTGTGTGTGAAAAATGATTGTCATGATGATGTATGTGCTACCATTGGTTCAAATTCTTTTCCCTCTATTGATTGTGATGATGATGTGTGTAGTATTGATTGCATGTCAATTGATAGCTCACCTTCCACTTCCAATCCTTTAATTTTTGATTTTTCTAACCTTGGTAGTACTATATCATCATTTGATAGTTATCATGGTGTTGGGAAAGAATTATTGTGTAGCTTTGCAGAATTTGAGAATGTCAGTGAAGTAGATTCCACTTTTGGAAGTGAAGCAACATCTATTAGCACTGAATCTGCTCCTATGGACACAAGTGGAGTCATTGTTGAAGATGAGGAAAGAAATCAATGTGCTACTGATGGCACAATTGCAATTCATGGGTCTAAGCTTCACATTCCTCCATCTTACAAGTTTCAGACTTGTCCTAACCTCAAGGATGATTGTGTGAGTAACCTCACTTCTTTCCAATTATTGAAATACTTACATTCTCCTTTTGGTGATGAACTTAGCAGGTCAAAAGTCATAAATTTCTTTGCTGAAAATTTTGGAAATAATGGACAACCATATGTCAAGACTGCAACAGGGGAGACACTCAGTTCTAATCAATTACTACACTGTTGCATACCATTTCATGATGCTACTTCTCATATATTTCACTCTTTGAATGATGTAGGTGGGAGTCCAGGTTGCTTTGTGAATGAGCCACAATCTCAATCCACATCTGAACAAGGGGGACATACTTCCAATCCAACAATCATTAGGGATTCTCATAAGAAAGGGAAGTTTCTTGGTGCACTTGAGTTGAAAGAACTTTTACCTTCAATTGTGCAACCCCCTGAACTTGATTTGAAACCCCTTCCCCCTAACTTGAAGTATGCTTTTCTTGCTGAACATGATCAATTACCTGTCATTATCTCTAGTTCCTTAAGTACATATGAGGAGTTGAGTTTACTCCATGTGTTGAAGAAACACAAGAGGGCAATAGGGTGGACTTTAGGTGACATTCCAGGTATTAACCCAACTGTGTACACCCATAAAATACTTTTGAATGAGGGTTCTAAACCTGTGAGACAGCCCCAACGTAGACTCAACCCTCTCATCTTAGATGTAGTTAAGAAGGAGGTCACCAAACGCTTGAGTGCAGGGATTATATATCCTATTTCAGATAGTGAGTGGGTCAGTCCGGTCCAAGTTGTTCCAAAATAGAGTGGAATAACTGTTGTACGAAATGAGAAGAACGAACTCATTCCAACAAGAGTCCAAAACTCTTGGAGAGTTTGTATAGACTTTAGAAAGTTGAATGAAGCAACTCGAAAGGACCACTTTCCCCTCCCCTTTATAGATCAGATGCTAGAAAGATTGGCATGCAAATCACATTATTGTTTTCTTGATGGTTTTTCTGGTTATTTTCAGGTTCCTATTGCACTAGAGGATCAAGAACAGACAACATTTACTTGTCCATTTGGGACGTTTGCATACCGAAGGATGCCTTTTGGGTTATGCAACGCTCCTGGGACATTTCAAAGATGCATGCTCTCCATTTTTAGTGACTTACTCGAACAAGGTATTGAGGTATTCATGGATGATTTTTCTATATATGGGAATTCTTTTGAAGAATGTTTGCTGAATTTGGAGAGAGCATTAGAAAAATGTGTGCAAAAAAACCTTGTGTTAAATTTTGAGAAATGCCACTTCATGGTAGATCAAGGAATAGTCTTAGGCCACTTGATAAGTAAGAGGGGTATAGAAGTTGACAAATCTAAAATTGAAGTAATTTCATCTCTTCCTTATCCCTCTAACTTAAGAGAACTTAGATCTTTCTTGGGGCATGCTGGGTTTTATAGAAGATTCATTAAGGATTTTAGTAAAATAGCTTGTCCCCTATCTAAGCTTCTCCAAAAGGATGAGGATTTCATATTTGATGATGCATGCAAATTGGCTTTTGATGAAATTAAGTCTAGACTCATTTCTCCACCTATACTCATTGCTCCTAATTGGAATCTTGATTTTGAGCTTTGTTATGATGCTTCCAATAGTGCTGTTGGTGCAGTTCCAGGTCAGAAAATTGGTAAGACCTCTTGTGTTATTGCTTATGCTTCTAAAACATTGGATAAGGCTCAAATCAATTACCTTACTACTGAGAAAGAGCTCTTTTCCATTGTTTTTGCACTTGAGAAGTTTAGGTCTTATCTAGTGAATTCTAAAGTGATTATCTATTCTGATCATTCTGCTGTCAAGTTCTTATCTAGGAAGACTCATACTAAGCCTCGGTTACTAAGGTGGATGCTACTACTTCAAGAATTTAACACAGAGTTTAGGGACAAGGCCGGTGCAGAAAATCTTGTTGCTGACATCTAAGCCGATTGCCCCTTGCTACACAGGGAGTAGTTGATGTTGAAGTTACTTGTGATGGTTTTCCTGATGCCCATCTTCTTGCTATTACACTTCATGACCCATGGTTTGCTCATATTGTGAATTATCTTGCTGCTGGGGTGTTCCCTGATTCTTTGTCTCGTTTTCAGCAACAAAAGTTGAAACATGAATCTCAATACTATTTGTGGGATCCTCCTTACTTGTGGCGGCATTGTAGTGATCAAGTCATTAGGAGATGTGTGCCGGATGATGAGATTTCTTCTGTTCTAACATCTTGTCATTCTTTATTGTGTGGTGGTCACTTTGGGGCAAAGAGAACTGCTAGGAAAATCTTAGACTGTGGTTTATATTGGCCTAGCCTCTTTAAGGATTGTTATGCTTTTTGCAAAACTTGTGATGCATGCCAGCATTTTGGGGGTTTATCTAGAAAGCATGAAATGCCGCAACAACCTATGTTGTTTTGTCAAGTTTTGGATGTTTGGGGCATTGATTTTATGGGTCCATTTCCTGTCTCTCATGGATATTTGTATATTTTGTTGGCTGTTGATTACCTTACAAGGTGGATTGAGGCCATTCCTACAAGGAAAGATGATGCTTCTACTGTTATAAAATTCCTACGTACTCATATCTTTTGTAGGTTTGGTGTGCCAAGAGCAATTGTGAGTGATCGTGGCTCACATTTTTGCAACAAATTGATGGACAAATTGCTATCCAAATATGGTGTTCTCCACAAGACTTCTACCCCATACCATCCACAGACAAATGGGCAAGCTGAGGTGTCTAATAGGGAAATCAAGTATATCTTGGAGCGAATTGTCAAGCCAAGTAGGAAAGATTGGAGTCTCCGGTTGGATGATGCTCTTTGGGCATATCGTACAGCTTTTAAAACTCCCATTGGCATGTCTCCTTTCCGGTTAGTCTTTGGTAAGGGTTGCCATCTACCTGTTGAGCTAGAGCATAGAGCTTACTGGGCTGTGAAGACTTGTAATATGGATCTTCAAGGTTCTGCTGAGGAAAGGATGCTTGAGATACAAGAGCTAGAAGAGTTGAGGTTGGATGCATATGAAAGTTCTCGTATCTATAAGGAAAAATCCAAATTGATTCATGATCAAGGCATCTTATGAAAGTAGTTTCATGAAGGAGCAGCCAAAATGTCTGACCAAGATTGCTGACCACGTGTAGAGGAGGATCATCAAAATAGAGAGGAAAAAGAAGTAGCGGCTGTGTGGAGAAGCACGCGATATTGAGGGAGGAGGCTGACCGAATGGCAAGGAGCTGTGCAGAATTGAATAAGAGGAGGCGCTGCACTTAGAAGGGAGCTATTTTTTTGGTCCTTTGATCTCCATGGCTAATTCCTTCTTCAATCATCAATCTTCATCCTCTTCCTCCATGTGTAGCTAAGCTTTGGTGATTTCCTTGAGTTGGGTAATGGTTTGAGCTTCTAAACTTCAATGGAATTCCTTTAAGCTCTCTTTTTAGTTCATAATTATGTAGCTTGGTTAAGTATGTAATTGTGATCTAGATTGTTATGCCAAGTGAATAAACTTGGTTGTTGAGCTAGGAGTTGATTAATTAAGCTTTGTATGATCCATATTATGAGTAGGTTGAATTGTTTATTCCAACTTGGTTAAGTGGATTTAAATGATTAAACTGAATGTTTTGAATTGTTGTAATGGTAATTACAAGCTAGAATTGGAAGTTGATTATTCATCTCCTTGAGTTTGAATTATTTGGTTGTATTCATTTAATTGCTTCGGTAGAATGAATTAAATGATTATTGCAAGTATGGAGCTAGTGGTAACTTAGTTCCATCCTCTTGACTCATATTGTGGAATTCATATCATTAGCAAGCAAGGATGACTAAACCCCAACTCAAGGGAATCCCATTTCATCATTATTCTAGTTTATTAAATTTACCTTGTTGTTAGTGTTAATTTCAATTCCGATTGTTTCTTTGTTTTAAAAATCGAAAAATACAAAAATATTGCTTTAGCTTAGTTTAGTTCATTAGTTTACAAATGCAATTTCTCAAAAATGATTTCTCACAACTTTAAGGTTTTTTATCACTTTCCTACTTAGAAAATTGGAAATTAATCTCCTCACAAGAACGACCTAGGTTGAGCTACTATGCTACATTCTTAAACCTAGTTTTATTTTGTGAACTCACACGACATGGGTTCATCAATCACACTCTTCCCATGCCCATACTCTTCAGTGAAAATGAGTGAAGAAAGAGAGAGAAGAAATGATAAAATAATAAGAATTGACTTTCTTAATTACTCCCTCATCATATTAGCTTGCACATATGTCCAAATCTCCTTGTTTCTCATCAAATAAGTAACCACATGGTTACACTAACTACTCCATTAGCCATTTAATCACACTCCTCATTTCTTTTATTTAGTAATTAATTTCTTCATTAATTACTAACTAATTGACCAGTAATTTTTCCATTCTTTCAATTTTTCCTCTGATTCCGGCACATTCACTTGAATTGCCACAAAACACATATTGTAAATCCCTTTTCTTCTTTCATGCGCCATTTCCCTCATATTTTAGCCTAATAATTACTTTACCATATTGTGCCTACCGATCCTAATACTATTCCCTATCGCAACTGTGAGATCATAATTCATGACTATCCTCATTCTTTCTATTACTCTGTTCCACCAAGGAAAAAATGTTTCATTGATTCTTCCTAAGGGAATATTCTATGATCAAGATCTTTCCCTATGCTGAATTAGCAACCTCCGAAAACATCAATTCATTTAAGTCATTCTAGTGCCTCAATTTATTCTGGTTCCTTAGTTCATTTAATTCAATTCGATTACTTAGGGAATCAATTCAGCTATCATTTAATTCTTAGGTTACAATTCACTGGGGTATATGGTTAGGCATCTATCACATTCTTCTGCCTCAAATTCAATTTATCTTACAAAAGCTTTTTGATTCTAGCATTATTTTTAAATTATTCTCTTAATACCTTGAATTACCTCGAGTCATTATTTAGATTACTAAAACATCATTCTAGGTAAAGAAGTAATATATAACATTCTTTCATTCTTTTATTGCTTCTTAATCTCAAGGTCATGCCCAGTCATCAATTGAGCATCCTTAACTATATTCTATGTCTCAAACAACTCTAAGCCATTTTAGTGTTCTTAAGCACCTAAGGCTCAACATAGATTTTAGGATCAAAATCCAATTCTTAACCTTATATTGGATCTATAACCTCAATGTTAATTGAGTCCTTAATCATACCCAATATGCATGGTAAAATTCATCATGATTCATAGCTCAATTATATCCATTACAATATTTAGGTATTAACCTTAAGCTTTACTAAAATTTCAACCTTAATCATGAGGTTCAAAATTCTCATTCTATATGCCTTTCAATACAATTTAGCTAACTAAGATGATTTGTTGTTATGGAGAACTTTTAAGACAATCACTATTCCTCAAGTCTTTATAACCATCTTCGCAGGAGGTCACCTATCTCAGGGTTACTCTTGCCTGAGCACTCTTAACTACAAAGTTCCATTTGAATCTGGGTCACAGGCCAGCTTAGCATCAGATTCCCTAGAGCTCATTGTAATAACCCAAAAATGGGATTACGGGCTAATGACTCCAAAAGTGATGTAATTGTTGTAAATGAACACTTTTGAAGTATATGATGTAGATTTTGATCCGAATGTGTGTAATCAGTGCCTAAACCCTATAGTTAAGCTTAATTGTGGGATAAAGCTTAAAATGAAGGATCAAGATTGACCAATGGGAAGATAAATTAATACCCTTCCTCATATTGTTAAAAATGTCCAAAAAGGGTAAAGGAGAAGGAAAGAGGAATTTGGTCAAAATTTCAACTCTTTTACAAGGGAACTTTGGTCGTATGTGTCACATATGCCTTAAAGCAAGTGGTCAACATTCTTTTTGTGTTTCAAAGTGCAACATTTCGGTGGAGACAAAGGAAAGGGAAGAGGAATTAAATTAAAACAAGTTGAGTCATTGACCAAGATGAAAAGCAAAGAAAAAAAAAGAAAAGTCAAAAATGATTATTTTACTTTCATCTCTCCTCTTTCTTTCCATGTAAGTCGGCCAAGTGACTTAGCTCACCCTAAAATAAGACTTTCGTCATCATTTTCTAGTAGCTCACTTTATCTCTCCTCTCCACCATTGACGTCCAAGTTGAGCAAGAAAGAGGGAGAAGAAAACCTAAGGTTAGTGCTTTAAATGACCATGAATGCCTAATTCATCTTCACTAATATTATTCATGAGGTTGAGGGCTATATTCCTATGGTTTCAGAATTTTGATTGGTAAAGTTTGAGAACTAGTGGAAATTTGGAAGTTGGAGAATTGAAGAATTGGCTTTAGGAAGAAGAAGAGGTAAGAATTAGAAGCATTTTGGTATAGTTGTTGTAATTATTGATTGAGTATTGGGAATTTATGAATTTGCTCTGATTTTGGTGCAATTTTTGAATGGTATGAATTGGCTTATGTGTTGTGTAGAATTTGGTCATTTTGATGATTCTAATGGTTTTCTTGAGCAAAATTGTGTGAGAATGGTGTTTGGGTTGAAATGGGAATCATTTGGGATCAAATGTGAAAATCTGGAAAATCTGTCCAATGTAAGTCTGTTCTGGACAGTCAGATGGTGTGGACGTTTTGACTGGTAAAATGTTGTTGAAAAATTATGAAACTTTCCAGTCTTAAAGTTCACATCTCAAGCTTCAAAATGGATATAAATTTTATGTCATTTCGCTTTGTGAGCTGGGAGTTTGAACTGTCCAAAGTTTGGCATCAAAACTGGACCATGTTTTGGCACAATGTTAGGGTTTTGGTAAATCTGGACTTTTTTTGGTGATTCTTGATAATTTTACATATTTTTCCCATAAAGGGGACTTGAATATATTTCAATGGGCTTTGGAATCACCTTATTTCAAGTTTTCTAGAGTGAGTTATGAATTTTTGAAGTTTCCTTGGCTGCAGCGCAAAACTTTCTGTGTGTGACCTGGCCGCAGCCAGAAAATTCTTGGCTGCAGCCAAAATGTTTGTGACGTTTTTAGCCATTTTTGGCTGTAGCCAAAACCTTATTTTCAGCACTTTGTGAGTTAACAAAGCAATTTCCAACCTAGTACTCTCCAATCCTTTTAGGTTCTCTTTGAGCTTGTTATAACCATTTAGGGGACTCATATGGAACCTATTCTAAGTGTTTGAAAGTAGGAATTGGGGGTAGGAAATTAATCCACCATTCTTGATTTTGTTTATAGGCTTTGATATTTGCCACCCTCATGAGCCAACTGTGCCGAAGGACGTCAGGAAAGGACAAGGTAGTGACTCTCTCTCTTATACTATGTGTAATGCTCTGTATGTGTGTGTTATCACTGTTCTGTGATGAATCTTTGATGCTGCTGCGGTTACAGCTGGTGATAGCTGTCGTTTAGAGCGCATGCTGTCATTTACAGCGTAAGCTGTCGTGATGGTGATTACAGCGTAAGCTGTCGTGATTATGATTACAGTGAGAGCTGTCGTATTGTGTATACAGCCGTGAGTGCTGTCGTTTGTGGTGAAAACCATGTATCTTTGAGATTGTTGCTGCTGTTTTTGTTTGTGATTTATGTACATACTTTGTGTTTATGTATTGTATGAGTGATTTGTTACTACTGAGATTCTCTCGAATCTCATTCTATTCTATGACTAACATTTCAGACAGGTCGTGTGGCTCAAAGGAGAAGCAGCCAACCCGGAGCAATTAGGACCCTTGGGGGTATATAGTTGAATTGGAAACGTTAGTTATTTATTTTGAACTTGGGATTACTGTACATTTTGAATCAGGAACACTATATTCAATTTTGGTTGTGTAATCCCCTAGTGTATACTTATAAACCTTCAGGTTTTTATGTATAGAACCCAGGAGTTGCCGGGGATGCGGTTATACACTCTGATATGACTGAATGTATATTAACTGCACAGGTAATTATACTCGAATTTTGAAATTGAGACCAGAATGGGAAAGAGTTTTGAAAGTTTTGTGAAAATTTTACTGTGAGACAGAAAGTTTAAAACGAGGTTAAAGCATCTAATGGTCTCTAATTCGATTTAAATATGTGTTATCGAATTATAATTACGTGTTTAAAGGCAGGGGGTTACACTCATACCCTTTGATACTGGGTATATATCACTATTGCTCCGTTTCATTATCTATATACAACTCTATCCCTTCCTCTAAATAAGTTTGCCACTTAGTAGTCGGGGAAAATTCTATTTCCACTGGGTTTGGCCATCACCCATATTTCGTCCTAGTTACAGGATCACTAACAAGGTATCAGTACACCTATTCCCAGTAGTAGAAAACATTAGCCTAGTGCCAGAATCTCTGCTTTGATACCAAAAGTGTAACACCTTAATTTCCCCCCCTTAATATGTATACAGAAGCGTTTCTATTCAATTCGTTAGGGGTTTATTTCTGAATTCTGACTATTGAGCCATTACTCTTACTAGATATCATAGTTCTTACTATTTTTTATTCTTATTTGTAGTTGTAGTGAGTTTAGTGATTTCAATAACAACTTAATTTGATTATGTGCATTCATACTTTTCATGCATACATTCTTGCCATGCAGATGATTTACATACAGTAAATTAATACACATTCTTTCTTTCTTGATTCTTCATCTCCTTTTATTCTTGTTCATCTTCAGTATTCTTATATATTGTATTTTTGTACCTATATGGTTGGTGGGGGTGAGATTCGGGGGCTCATGTTCCCATAATGATATTTTGCATGCTCAATGTTTCGTGCAATATAATTATGGCCACAGTAAAAATAGAAATAGAGCTTTATTCATTCATACATGCTTCACATAATCAATCAAAATAATTATTGCAAATCAATACACAACAAATGTAACCCCTACCTTGAAAGCCATTAATTTGGTTTGAAAATGTGCCATTAAACTAAATTAGAGAATAGTAGTAATTTCAAAACTTAATAAAGGTCCCAACTTCAAGACAAGATTTGGTCCTGTGATAAGTGGGTTTTAAAAAAACTTTTGAAACCTGTTAAATATGGTCTCACTTTTACTTATAAATCTATTTAGCTTGTTTGATACTGTTCCATTTAAGAATATCAGAGTGTATAACAAAATTTATGACGACTCTTGAAAGCCATTAATTTGGTTTGAAAATATGCCATTAAACTAAATTGGAGAATAGTAGTAATTTCAAAACTTAATAAAGGTCCCAACTTCAAGACAAGATTTGGTCCTGTGATAAGTGGGTTTTTAAAAAACTTTTGAAACCTGTTAAATATGGTCTCACTTTCACTTTTAAATCTATTTAAATTGTTTGATACTGTTCCATTTAAGAATATCAGAGTGTATAACAAAATTTATGACGACTCTCGAGTTTCATTTATTCACTAATAGGGTCTACAAAGCACGTTTGCCTGTTTCAAGTTCCATATCGGGGATTACAAAACCCAACACAAGTCTATGGTGGACTCAACCACCTTTACTACATTGCACTTGTAGTTACATTATCTACAATATATACATTTATCCAAAAGTATGATAACCACCACAAAATTCTAGCCTCCTGGCCATGAACACTAGCCGCCCTTGGTTATTGCTTCTCCTTCGATCTGCTTGCCCTAACTGTAGGTTAGTCATTGGAAAAGAGTAAGGTTCATACGAATCTCAGTAGCAACATTTTCACTCATATGATATATAATAAACAAAGAATATAAGCAATTATCACAAAGTAGCAAGACAACAGCATCTACAGCAACAACTACATTCATGACTATGGTTAGAAATTGGTCTTTTGGGTTAAATGATAGCTTTCATGATTATACACACAATACAATAGCTTTTGTTGTATACCTCTTCATAACAGCTTTTACTGTATTCACAATAATGACAGCTTTCGCTATATTCATGCTAACAACAGCTTTTGTTGTATTCATGATCACGACAGCTTTTGCTGTATTCATGGCAGCTTTCATATTCATCACAATTCAATGATAAGCAAAAACATACAAGTATTGTACATGATATAAGAGAAAGAGTTACTAGCTTGTTCTTTCCATTCCTGCTCGGACACCAGTTTCTTATGTGTAGGGCAAATGTCAAATCCTATAAATCATAATTAAGGATGGCGAGTTATTACATATTCTAATTCTTTAATAACTCAAAATACTTGGGTTAGTTATCACTATGGTCATTTAATCAAGTCAACTAAGGAGCTAAAGTGGTGAATTAACCCAAAAGACCAATTTTCTAACCTTAGAGTTCATAGTGATTACCATATGCCATTACCTTTGAATTTTCGCACACTTGAACCAAATCTGCCAAAATTTTCTTCAGACTTTGAAAAATCATAACTAATTCTACAAAAATTGAAATAGGGTGAATCCAAGCCCTACTTGAATCTTTTAAAGTCCTTTTTACAAGAAAAATATGAACCGCTACCAGCCAGCACCACAAAAATATAGACTTAAACGAAATTCCATGCTGTTTCAGAATTGATTCTAGTTTCAACCTCAAACTTTAGAAATACATAACTCCCAACACACACATCAAAATGACACCAATTATTTATCAATTTAAAGCTTAGCATGTGCACTATTAGATTGGAAAGTTTTAGAATTTTTAGGCACCATTTACTTATTCAAAACTTCAATGCAAACTCACTGCCCTGCATAGAGTTTTCTACGACAAAACTTCCAGTTTTTCAACATAGGTTTCCAATGGTCAGAATTCACAACCGGGGCCATTCCCCACACAATTTTTTGCATGGAATCCAATGGAAACATCAAAATGAAAATAATTCTTACTCACTCCCCATGTCTTGTTTTGGGTAGAAATTCAAGAAAATTCCAACAATTACAATACTTCCAATTTAAGCCCATAACTAGCTTCATATGTCCTCCAAGTATCATAAAACACCATGAACATAATCAAATCACCATGACTCTTCAAAACCCTAGCTTGGACTAAATTAGGGTAGAATTACACATGTCAAAATACTCTTTCAACCTACAAACCCATATCTTAATTACTCCTCCTTAGGTTCTTTGTTTGATTCTACAACTTTTGCTCTTACAAGATGGCTAAAAAAACCTTCTCTTGAAATTCTAAAATCATCGAAATGAAGCTCTCATTAAGAGGAACAATATTTATAAAGGGTATTTGAGACATATATGATGTTAAGGAGGTGAAAATCACCAGTGTTTTGGAACCCGGACTAGACCGACCCTGGAACCAGTGAATCAGACCATGAACCAGTTCAACAATTTTTTTATTTTTTTAAATTTGTTTTTTAATATTTTTCCTTAGAATTTCATATTAATAAGCCTAAAATATTCAATTTCTCATTGGTTTAGTCCCGGTTTAGCTCAGGTTTGATTCCGGTCTGACCCACTGACCTTTGACCTAGTACCCTGACGGGTCCTGTGACCAGTCCGGGTTTCAGAACCTTGAAAATCACACAAAATCACCTTACCTTACTGTTTGTTCTTCCAAAACTCACTTTCTTTTTCCTTGCTTCCTTTGGCCGACTTTGTGGCTGTGTGAGGATATGAGTGTTTAATTTAATTCATTCAACCCCCCTCAATTCACTTGGCCGAAAGTTAGCCAAAAGAAAGAGATTAGAAGGTTTAATAAATATCCTCACCCACCTCCTTGAAATATGATTTTTTTAATTGCAAGAAACATGTGCCAATAAACCTTTGATTCATCTTTTCTCTTTCTTTCTTGATGCCATATGAATATGTGGCCCTTTTCATTCAAGTTATCATCTTTTATTTGGCCTACAATGTTAGAACAAGCATTTCACCCAAGAGGGGAGGTGAATTGGGTGATGTCAAAAAAATCGTTGCGTACATAAAAATTGACTATAAATTTAAAGCAATTAAGAGCTAGGAGAAATATCATTGAAGTGTACATCGGGAGTTATACTGGTTCGGCCATAACCACTTTGACCTACGTCCAGTCCTCAGAGCTACTTTGAGAGTTTCACTATATCTTTCCAAGATTCAGTGGGTTCTTGGCACCTTAGTACACAACAAGTTCCTTCACTGGACACTCGCTCCCCCTTAAACGTTGTAATCAAATCCCCAACTCAAGGTTCCACAACCTTAAGTTGTCTCAATAACAAATATTGAGTTTGTAATGAAAAACTCTCTAATAGAGCAAATATATAATCACTGAAGTACAAAGAGTGAATATAAGAAAACAGAGCACAAAGTATATATTGATCGATGTGAGTTTGCTTGTTCTCAATTGTTGTGGTCTATTCTTCGTTGAATGCTTTATATATATAGATGATTTGTGATGTCCGTTGGAAGCATTTCAAACATGTCCATTAGAGTTGCGTATCTTCATTTGACAATTCTTTAAATTTGAAAAATAGCCATTTACGGTAGGTAGGCGTTTCAAACGTTGCGGACGATATATTTGACTTATCTCTTAATGCATGATCTTTTCATTGTTTCTGTGCAAATAATCTTAGGAAACTAATACAATGAAAGGTTAATCATATAGATAACAAATTAATGAACGTTGGATTAAAATCATTCTTTCTATACTGCATTACTCGAGTGATCATGCTCCATTACTCAAGTGGCTACTCGAGTGAGCCTTTGAAAAACTTAGCAGCGAGTTAAGTCAATGTTTAGTGGCTATATTACTATGGTAAGTGATCCAATAATTCATCTTACAATACCTGGTAGACTTGATTACTCGAGTAGTCCCTCGAATAAGCTTTTCTTTTCTTCTCTGGTTACTCGGGTGATCCCTGGAGTAATGCTTGAGATTCTTCTTTCATTACTTGAGCAATCCCTCGAGTAAAGACATCAAAATCTTGGTTGAGAGCAACCTCTTCTTTGCTTACTTGATTACTCGAGTGGTCCCTTGAGTAATACTTCAAATAACTTTACAGATTACTCGAGTAGTCCCTTCGAGTAATGTCACTTATTTCTTGGTCGAGAGCTACTGGATGATTTCTGCTCTGATTACTTGAGTGATCCCTTGAGTAATGTCTCAAATAACTCTGCAAATTACTCGAGTGATACCTTCGAGTAATCCTTTGCAATTCTTAATATAGAGCTTTTTGGAACAATTTTTCACACATTACTCGAGTGGTCCCTTGTGTAATGGGGGTTATTACCCGAGGGCTCACTCAAGTAGTGTCTTCAAAAATATCACAGTGTTCCTTTGTCTATGGTCTGCCCCCTTCATCTTCATTACTTGAGTACCCACTCAATAAATGTTTTTGCCTACAACCAAGACCTTGGTTACGTTGTTCAAACCTTTGATTTAAAAATTTTGTAATATTAATCCAATTTTTGTTATGATCAAAACATATGGGATCTAACATAGAATTGCTGACTGAAAATAATGGCCAAAAGGAGCTAAAAGAAGGCTTCTTCAATTATCTTAGTTTGCCTTCTCACATTTGTTAATTTTTAGTTGAAATTGTTGACCAAATCTTCATCTTTTAATTGGTCGTGTAATTGTTTCTCTTTCTTTCCTCATGTTACACAAAAATGAAGCATAGGAAAAGAGATGATGATCTCTTGTAATATCTCCTTGAATAATAATATTAATTCACCAATTAGCATGAGATTGTTGACCAAGTGTTCATCTTTTTATAACTTGGTCAAATTGCCTCCATATGTCATATTTAATAGCCAATATGTATTTTCTCTTCCTTTTTCATCTTGTCATATGTCGGTCATGGCCCTTTGAAGGAGATGATGATTTTATAAAATATCATTTTGCAATATAGTATTTATTTGCCAGTTTTTGCATGTGAAACTTGACTAAAGTCATCATCCTCTTTTACCTGGCAAAAAATGCCTCCATGTGTCTCACATTATGGCCAAATAAATATTTTCCTCATATTTCTCTTCCATACGCCATTTTCCCCTTCTTCCCATGTTCAAATTAGTCCTTTGGTCATGTTTGACTTTAGGCGAAAAGACTAAGTAGTTATCTCAAGTTAATCAGAACTAAAATCATAACAAAATTTTCAGAGGTAATTCTGTCATGAATCCCACCATTTATTCTATACATTTAGCCTTTGAATACATTTTGGGATATTACAGCAAATATATCAAATACATGCAAGTAAGTAAGTTCACTACCTTTTGTCTTTGAGTCCCCTTTTTATACATTTTCTTCCAACCATTGAAGTTGCTTCTTCTTTGTCATCTCATGGCTCTATATATATCCATATTATTAGATCCATGACAATTGAGTGTCTAATGGGATACTTTAGCCTCTAGGACTTGACTCTATTATTTGGACCCATACTTGGCTCAAATTACCTTAAATGCCATAATTTTGTGGGTCTACCTAATCTGCCAGATTTTTCACTTAACTTTGAAAATTCATAACTAAATCTAGAAAAATAAAATTGTAGTGATTTAAAGTCCTAGGTAACCCTCATTAAGTCTAATTTAATGGAAAAATACTAACCACTACTAATTGCAGGGCTAAGTCTCCCTGAATCATCGAACAACACAATTGGTCTAGAAAACGTTCCAAATTCAATGCCTAACTTCAAAAATTAATATCTCACACTCTACAAACACAAATGACACAAATTATATATCAAATTAAAGTTTATCATGTCTACTTTGATTCTAAAAGTTTTTATGGCCATTGAGCAATATTTGGTTACCTACAAATAGGCCACAAGCAGACTGCCTCCATGATTCGCTAGTTTTCCATACCAAATTTTGAAACTTCATAATTAATTCTACAAAACTTCAAATGGGTTGATTCCAGTTTCTATAAAAATACCTTTAAGTCTACTTTAAGGGGAAAATATTCTAGAGCATCAGTGACAGCCACATATTTCCCAAAAATTCATGAAACCTAGATTGTCACATATTTCATTCCAGAATCAAGGTCAAACTTTAAAAAATCATAACTTTCAATCATTAGTCCAAATGGCTCATATTACCTATCAAATTAAAGTCTAGGATATCTATTTTTATCTTGTAAAATATCACGCAATTTGGATTAGGTTTAACTACTTAAAAACACGTCACAACAACTTTGCTCCATAAAAAACAAATTTGGCAACAAGGTCATCCAATTTCCAAAAATTCTAGAATTATGTATAATTATCCAAAAATTATAACCACATGCTTTTTCATGTAGAATACAGTGGAATGATTAGAAATATCAAAATCCACTTCCTTCCTAAAATTTTGTGCAGAACCGTATAGACCCTAACTTCTACCGAAAATGGATTCTTGCAATTTCGTGAACCAGAATCATCATACAACACCATAAATACATGATTAAACCTTAAAACACCCTTGGACGAATTATGAACAGTAACCACCCTCAAGAATACTCATCTAAACAACAAACTAGTTTGTTCAAAATGAAGCCCACGCTTACCTCTATGCGTTTTTGCAACTGGTTTGAAAATCTGGCAGTACTTCGGCAAGCAAGAAGGCACCAAACATCTCTAAATGAAAATCTAAAACCATAGTAATGAAGCTTTGGATGAGTAGAAGAAGGTTTATAAAGGTTATTTTAAGAAAAACCACTGATTTGGAGGTGAAATCAGCTCTGGAGCTCAAGAACGATTACTATTCACCTTCTATCTCTCCTCTACCATTTTTCCATGATTTTTATGATTTTTTGGCAGCTTGGACAAAAATTTAAGGCCCTTAATGAGTCTTAAAAGTTGTCTACAACGTGTCTAAACCTTATGGTGCCATTTGTCTGGTGATCCACTAGTTTGGTGACATATGTCACTTACTTTACTAAAGTGGGTCCCATCAGGGAAAATAGGGGTCTAATGATTTTCCCTGACTTCTGGCCTCAGTGTTTAAGAAAGTAAATTCTGTGTTCAGATTGGAGACATGTGGATTCTCTAGACTTAGGCACTAGGTGGCACGCTCCGGGAATGCCACCACAAAGGCATAAATGTGGTGTAATGATAAGGGACACGTGTTACCTCCTTATTTGGCTAACATAAAAGTGGCTTTTGTACTTTGTCATGATGAGGGGACACATGTCAATTTCCTGTGGTGCCAACACAAAAGTTATGTAATCATTAACTATCATTACTTACTTTATTAATGCTACTTTAATAAAGTTACTTTATCGGTATTTGCTCAAGTTTCACACAAGACTTACTTAGGATTCCGTCAAACATATCAGAGCCCATAAGATAACTCCAGGTCGGGATACGTATGTGGGCCCTACATGGTGTCACATTCCAGTGTCTTCTCCAAAAACGCAGGGTACTCATGTCTGCCTTGAAAATGCCATATGCACATCTATAATGGCATATTTTTCTTGACCAATAAGTCCCATACCTCATGACATAGCTGGGTGGCATCTTTCTACCATCCTAATAGCACTGTATATGTGTCCTTTGCACATTTGCACTGATACTTTAATCTTACTGCCTATGTATAATAGGCCTTCTGCCCGATAAGGCCAGATCACATAGTCTCTTAAAGTCTTTCTATCTCTTGTCATTCTTGAGACTCTTCCTGAACTGGGCTTAATCGTATACTTGATACAAGCTTATTCTCAAGTTTCTAGGCCAAAAGTTCTAGATTTTGCATAAGCAATGATGAAGCATTTTATAAACCCTTCTAATTGATCAATCAAGTGAGCACTCAAGTGATGTGTTTTTGGAGGAGCTTATGACTACGATTCTAACAGGAGGTGTCAAACTATTCACATTATGATCACTCGAGTTGCCACTCAAGTGATGCACACATTTGCTATCACTTCCACCTTACTATGGTGATCTAGATTATGATTTTATTTCTGAAAAATAATTTTCTAAGAGATCACTAGAGTAAGCACTCGAGTGATGGGATTCAATGTGCATCATTATCAGTACACCATAATGGATCAGCTAGTGATTAGTTTTTTGAAAAAAAATTTCAAAATTGACCAATCGAGGATGTATCAAAATCTTCATCACTATTACTTCACCATAGTGATTTGTCCAAATGATCAAGTTTACTAAAACTAAGTTAAAAAGATCACTTGAGTGAACACTCGAGTGATCATGTAATTTTGGCATCACTTGCACAACAACACAATGAACTAATTCAAAAAAGGGAGCTGTGACTCTTATTTTTAAACTAACTGCAATGCTTAGGAAGTGCCATATATCTCATTGCCACTAAAAAAAATGTGGCCCTTCAGCATATTTTTTTAAAAAACCCCTTCCTATGGCGCTTCCTTGAGGAAGGGCCACAAGAAGTGTCACAAGAAATCTATATATTTTTTAAAATTTTTTGCTTCCTGTGGCACTTTTCTAAGGAAATGCCACAGAAAGTATTATTTTTTTAAAAAATAATTTTTTTTCCATATTTTCTTTTAGAAAACCCACTTTAAACACATTTCCATATCCACAACAAAATAAAGAAAAGCAAACCATAATCAAATAATTCCAAAATGATATAGACTAACAAATAACTAATTATTAAAATCACTACTAAGTAAAATACAAGTGTTAAAAATAAGTAATTATTTTACTTATGTAACTCATCAATGTTAATAATTACTATAACAACTAAAAATTATATTTACTACATATCTCCATATACAATCTATATATAATAGCATTTAATTTTATCTCATTTATTTTTCAACAGATAAAAATGAGAACAAATTTTTTAGATTTCATAATGAATTAAATATAAAAGACATTGAGCAAATTAAACTATGAACTACTAATAAAATTATATTTGTAAGCTCAAAAATAAAAAAAAAACTTATTGTGCTTAGGAAGCTTGAATAGAGTGAGCTAAAACCTCAAGCACAACACCTAAAAAAATTTAATAAAGGAAAAAGAGAAAGACAAAGTTGCATGCATGTTTAAAAATAAAAAAAGAAAACGGTGGTTAAGAAGACAATGTACTATTTGTAGCTTTAAAATATAATTAAAAAAAAGGAAAAGTGAGTGGGTACGTACTAACAGGATGAAATGAAACTATAAGGAAGATGAAATAGGACCAAAGGGAGGATAAGTGGAGTCAGTTTGGTGTAAGAAATGGGACCAAAGAAATGAGGAGGAAGTGTCGAAAATGAAAGGGGGAGGAGGAGGAATATGAGAAGTTATGGAACAAAGGAATGAGGAGGAAATGCTAATTGATGTGTGGACGGTGATGAGTTACAAAAAGGGGAGAAGGAGGAAATATGGGGCCTGAAAGGATAAGGAATAATGGCACATATTGGATCAGGAGTGGGGATTAAGAGGATAAAGGTGATGGAAGCAAATTGAGGGAGAGAAAAAGGTTTTAAAAAATAAAAATATTACTTTGTGTGGCATTTACTAAGCCAAGTACCACACAAATCGCGTAGTAGCTGTGGCACTTCCTTGAGCAACTGCCACAGCTGCTGCTTTGGTTAAAGAAAAAAAAGAAACACCTTAGGTGGCACTTGGTCAAGCAAGCGCCATATAAGGCCACCAAGCATCTATGGTGCTTCCTTGAAGAAGGGCCGCAACATGCCAATTTTTTTAAAAAATAAAATAAAATAAATTCCATAAGAAGCTGTAAAGAAGTGCCACAGAACGTGTGCTACTATTCCCTATTTTTGAAGTAGTTGTGACTCAAGTAGTGCTCAGTATTTTTAAAAATACCTTCAAGAGAATATCACTCGAGCGATGTGTAAAAGTGCATCACTACTACTGCACCATAGTAAGTCAACTGGTGATTTTTTTTCCTCTGAAATACGATGAAGCATGATCACTTGAGTGACCCTATTTGTACTCATCACTATCACATCACCACAATAAGCCAACAAGTGATATTCTTTGTGTTCAAAATCCTAAAGTGGAAATACTTGAGTGAACACTTGAGTAATGCAGACCTAGGAACAAAAGAACGCTTTAGAAATCTGGGTACTCATTTGAATCATCCTAAACCTGTTCTTTTTGCTTCTGATTGATTTAACGCTTTATCATATAAGTGTCTGAACATATTATAGGTACTTAATAAATGATTAAAACTTGATTAACAAATAGTGCTTTGTGTTTAAACCATTTAACGCTTAAAGCCTCAAACTCTTCAAATCAATGGCTAACCCAATAGAAAAAAGGAACAATTTGACATACTTAATGGATAGAAGCAATGACCTCACACTCCAACGGCTACATTCAAGAGCAACGATCATCAACAATTCTCACACTATAAATAAAAGAGTATTGAAGACGTAGCAACTAACACATTGTGCACATTTATTGTTACATTCATTGCTAAGTCTGAAGCTCATCTTTATGTGATTTTGAACTTCAATGATCATTTACTTACTCTTGAGAGAGCCTTTACCAAACTATTTATTGCAGTTAAGTTAATCAAGGTAGTGGGACCTTGAGAGGACATTGATTGCAAAGGGTAAAGGGGAGTGAGTATTCCTTATGAAGGAATTTGATTGTACTAAGGCACCAAGAGCCCTGTGAATATTGGGACAATATTGGAACTCTCAGAAAGGCTTCTAAGGATTGGATGTAGGTCAAGTGGATTGGACTGAACTAGTATAAATCTCTTGTGTCTACCTTCAGTGATATCACTTTAATTCTACTCTCTTCATTAAGTTTATGTTTAAGTTTAAAAATTTTAATATCACACAATTCACCCCCTTCTTGGGTAAAATGCTTGAATAACATTTAGTATTAAAGTAGGTCTTCCTGTTTTCTTGTTTAACAGTCTAAGAAGGATCTTATGGCAAGTATGGGTGAAGGTATACTTCCAAATGGAGCTTCAATCACCAGACCATCAGGATTCTGAGGAGAGCATTTCTCATTTTGGAAAAGCCAAATTCAATATGATCGTGATAGCAAATGAATATGGTCTCTGGCAAGTTATACAATATAGAGACTATGTTCCCATGAAGAGAGAAGGAGAAAGAATGATCGAGAAGACATTAAAAGAGTTCATTGATAATGACAAGAAATTGGTGACTCTCAAGAGCAAGGAAATTATAATGATTTAGAGTGCTTTAAGTTAGAAAGAGTTCTTCAGAATTTATACTCTTCCTTCTGCTTAATTCATACTTGAGACAGCTCATAAAGAAACCTATAGAATAAAAGAAAATAGAGTCAACATAATCACTACTGAGTATGACGTGTTCTAGATAAAGGTTGGAGAAAGCATTTTCGAGTTTGAGTTAAGATACACTCACTTTGTCAACTAACTTGGTGCTCTTAGGAAAACATATGATGAAAGATCTCAAGTGAGAAAGATCCTTAAAATTCTCACAAGTGGGTGGGAAGCCAAGGTCACAGCCATAGAAGAAGCCAAAGGTGAATCCATGAGATTAGTAGTAGCTTTATTCGGAAGTCTCTCCGAATATGAAGAAAAGCTAAAGTTTAGAAAGGAATGTACTGAGATAGATGAGAAGAAAAATAAGGGATTAGTCTCAACACTATCAAGGAAAAAGAACTAGGAGAAGAAGAGGAGGTCAAAGATGAAGAAATAGGAATTATTGTAAAAAGATTCAAAAAATTATACCGTAAGGACCAAGGATTCAAGAAGTTCCAGAGGAGGTTCAAGTGTTAAAAGAGAAGCAAATGATCTAAACATTTGCTTTGAATGCAACAAGTCAAGACATATCAAATCAAAATGTCCTCTATATTTAAAGAACAAAGAAAAGAAGAAAAGCAAGTTCGGGAAGAAGAAAGCATATGTCTCTACAATATGGGGAGACAACTCATCTGAAGAAGATAGTGCTAATGAAGAGGTTGCCAATATTTGTTTGGTAGCATGAGAAGAAGAATCAAACATTGAGGAGGTAATGGATTCTGAACCTACCTATGACGAATTACAATTTAAATATAATGCTTTATATTGTTTGTCAAATTACTTAAGGAGCAATATGACAATCCTTATCAAATTGCAAAGAAATCGAGAAAAAGAGCACTGACCTTACCAAGACACTTAAGAAATTCACCAAGGGAAGTGAATTGCTCAAAGTTATCTTGAAGGCTCAGAGGTGCACAAATGACAAGTTAGGGATTGGATATGATCAAGACCTTGACAAGAAGAAGGGTAAAAAGAAGAAAGGTGGTAAAACATATCTCAATTATTTTCAACATTTTGTATATGTGTCTATTCCTTTTGTGTATTGTAATTTTTGCAATAGAAAAGGAAACTATACAACTTCTTGCTACCACAAAAATAAAGGAATCATTGGCACCTATAAATGGGTTTCAAAAGGATTACATGTGCTAAGAGTGATTCATACTAACCACAAAGGACCTAAGAAAGTGTGGGTACCTAAAACTTGACTGTTTCTTATTATAGGTTTGTCTCAAGGCATCAAAGATAAATAAATGGTATGTTAACAGTGGATGCTCGAGGCACATGATGGGTAACAAAAACAATTTCACAATGTTGGAACCAAAAGAAGGAGCCAAAGTCAGCTTTGGAGGCAATCAATCTGGGAAGATTGCTGGAATTGGTGGAGTATGCAAGAAAAATGGAGTACAAGTCAAGGATTCTACTATGTAGAAGGATTATGTCACAACTTACTTAGTGTAAGCCAAAGTATTGATAGAGACAATTGGGTCATATTTAATTCAGAAGAATGACTCATTATAAGTAAGAAATATCTTCAAATCAACAAAAATGATCTTAAAGTCAAGATAAAAGCCTTAAGGGATGGTAACTGCTATACTCTTGATATAAATTCTACTATCTCTGAAAACTGTTTTCCAAGCAATGCTGATGAAAGTTGATTATGTCATAAGTGACTTGCTTATGTCAATATTAAATAACTAGGAAAATTAATAAAAAAATATTTAGTTGTGTCCTCCTAAACTTCAATTTAAAGATAATATAGTTTGTGATTCGTGTCAAAAAGGGAAATAGATAAAGTCCTCTTTTTAATCAAAGAAGATAGTTTCAAAAAAAAAAAGCTACTCCAACTACTTCATATGAACTTAGTTGGACTAGCAAGAGTAAAGAATCATGGTGGGAATATTTACATATTGGTAATTGTTTATGACTATTCTAGATTTACCTGGACTATATTTCTTTCCTCAAAGGATGAAACATTTGATGAATTTGTTATTTTTGCTAAGAAGGTTCAAAATGAGAAAGGTATTCCTATTATGTCTATTAGGATTAATCATGGTGGAGAATTTGAGAATCAAGTTAGAGAGTAGTGTGATGCAAATGGGATTGAGCACAACTTTTCAACTCCAAGGACTCCACAACAAAATGGTGTTATTGAAAGAAAGAATAGAGTTCACATCGACATGGCTAGAGCAATGTTAAACAAGAAGGAAGTGTTACGAGTATTTCTAGGCAAATTCAATAAGCACAACATGCTACATATCCAATAGAGCCTACATTAAAACAATTCTGGGCAAGACACCATATGAGCTATTCAAAGGAAGAAAATCAAACTTGGCTCATCTTATGTCTTTGGATGTAAATGTTTTATCCACAATAATGGTAAAGATAATCTTGGTAAATTCGATCTTAAATATGATAAAGGTTTAATTTTGGTTATTGAAATAGGAGAAAAGCTTATAGAGTCTTTAATAAATGTACATGTGTTATTGAAGAATCTATTCATGTTGTGTCTGATGAGAAAGAGTCTCAGCCAAAGCTAAGTAAAGAAGAACTAGAGATAGTTCATAAAATAGGAGACTTAACGATTTCAAATTCCCCTTCTCCTCAAACTGAAAAGAGGAAGATACCTTTGACCCTGATCATGATCAAACCCAACCTAGAGCTTGGAGTTACATTAAAAATCATCCCATAGACTAAGTCATAGGTGATGTCAGAGAAAGAGAGAAAACTAGGAACAAAGTTTTAAATAAAGTTAGTTTCTCTACTTTTATTTTTGAGATCGAATCTCAAGCATAGGGGAATCACTATCAGACAATGATGGGTGTTAGCAATACAAGAGGAATTAAATAATTTTGAAAGAAATCAAGTTTGGGATTTGGTACCCCGACCTAAAGACCATCCAGTCATTAGCACCAAATGGGTATTCAAGAACAAATTTGATGAATCCATAACCATTGTCAGAAACAAGGCAAGATTGGTGGCCAAAGTCTATAATCAAGAAAAAGGAATTTATTATGAGGAAACATATACAGCAATAGAAAGATTAGAGGCTACATGAGTATTCTTAGCCTTTGCTTACATCAAAGGATTCAAACTCTATCAAATAGATGTCAAGAGTGCATTTTTAAATGGTTACATCATGAAAGAAGTTTATGTGGAACAACCCTTAGGATTTGAGGTTGTAACCAAGCCTAACTATGTCTTTAGACGTAATAAAGCACTTTATGGTCTCAAACAAGTTCCAAGAGCTTGGTATGAATGTCTCAGTAAGTTTCTCCTTGATCAAAGTTTTGTTAGAGGCAAAGTAGACATAACATTATTGATCAAACATAGTAAGAATGATATATTAATTGTACAAATTTATATTAATGACATTACATTTGGTGTTACTAATGAATCTATCTTTCAAGAATTTTCTAAGAATATGCAGGAAGAATTTGAAATGTCTATGATAGGAGAATTAAACTTCTTCCTCGGATTGCAAATCAAGCAAAGAAAGAATGGAAAATTCATCTCTCAAACCAAATATCTCAAAGAACTTCTAAAGAAGTATAGCATGGAGAGCCCACACTCCAATGAACTAACAACCCTATTAGATGCTAATGTCAAGGGAGTTGATTTCAACATCACCAAATATAGAGGAATGATTGGTTCACTATTCTATTTAACAACTAGCAGACTAGACATTCAATAAGTAGTGGCATGTGTGCCAGATATCAATTAGCACCTAAGGAATCACATGCTGAGATAGTGAAGAGGATATTCAGATACTTGACTGACACAACTAAACTTAGAATTTGGTAATCTAAAGGTGGAAATGAATACTCAATAGCTTATTCAGATTCAAACCATAGAGGATACAAGACTGATAGAAAGAGTACTAATGGCTAATGCTAATTTTTTGGTGATTATATAGTATCATGGTACAATAAGAAGCAAAACACAGTGTCACTATCCTCCACTGAAGCTGAGTACATAGCTACTGCAAATTGTTGTGCTCAAATTCTCTAGTTGAAATAATAACTCCAAGGTCTAGGCATCTACCTAAAGGAGACATCAATATATTATGAAAACACAAGCACAACAAGCTTAGCCAAAATTCCAGTGCAACATTCAAGAACCAAGAAATTAACAGAAGGCATCAGTTCATCATAGATCATGTGTAAAAGAAGGATGTCAAAGGGGTTTTCATATCTACACATCTTCAATTGGTCGATATCTTCACCAACCACTTGTAAAGATCAATTCATGTACATATGAAGAGAATTGGGAATAGTAAATCCCAATGAATTGAAGGAAATTCTTGTGCTTTTTTATTTATTATATGTGTTTTGGTAATTCTTAGACTAACTTAAGCATCAGACTATCTAAATAGTTGTTTTTGCAGGAATTTGAAAATTGATATACTTACGGGTACTAAAAATAAGGATGGACAGAGTGACCATCACTACCTCATCACTACAGTGATGTTTGCTAGTGATGACCAACATCACTCGAGTGACCACTCCAGCGATGGTGGAAGTAGTGTCAGAAAAGAGATAGCACTGCAGTAGATATGATTTAGATAGAAGAACTAGAATTACAAGAGAGAATGAACAAGTAGACATCACTTGAGTGACTACTAGAGTGATCATCACTACGAGGTAGAGTGATTTTGTGTTGATTCCAAAATTAAGCTATTAAAGTAGTCAAACATTGATCGACTTCATCAACTAGGACATAATTTTGAGTAATTACAAGATTACTTGAGTAAGGTATCGTGATTCTACTCTATTTTGAATTTCTAGACAGCATCACTCAAGTGACCACTCGAGTGATAGTAGAATATGATCACTTAGTGATGTCGGGGCCCAGGACTTTTATATGCATTGGCAATGCCATTTTTATATAATCACTCTAAGTTTCACTTCTAGTGCTCTACTCCAATCTTTTAACAAATCATTCCTAACCTCATTTCAACTAAAACCCCTCACAATTTCTCCCAAAATTCTTGTAAAACACCGTTCCAAATTCTAAACTTTGTCCTTTAATAGTCACTAGGGCAAAGGGAAGAAATTTTTCAAAGTTTCTATTTTCTAAGAATCTCTAAGCATGGCTTATACCAAGACTACCATTCATGAAGACGAGGAGTCTTCTTGCTCTCCATCTCTTCCTCCAGTAAAGAAACCAGACGAGCTTAAGCCTAAGAATCATCTACGACCTAAAGTTTGAGATAAAGCTCCTCTTGAACCTTAACTAAAGGCTAAGGGTATTGTGATTCAAGAGTGTAGAGCAACTATTTCAATGAAGATAGCAACATCAATAAGTCTAATGGATAAAGGAAAGTCTAAAGCTCCTCCTGCTCCTCCCAGTATTGATTCTGATTCGGACATACCTTCTTGAACAAAGAGGGATAGACAAGAGGCTAGATATAATGCAAGGATCAACAGGGTCATGGCCAACACACTTGATGAGGCAATGGTTTCAAGAATTCCAACCAAACCAAAGCAAGGAACCCAGCGAAACAATGTTGGACCTTCTACTAATCCAACTTCACCAGTTGTGCCTCCTGAGGTTGAAGTCGAGGAAGAGGGATAGAATGAAAAAGACCTTCTAGTAGCCCCTTTATAGTACTAGCTGTAGAACTTGATGATTCAAAGAAGTTTAAGACACATTTTGCAAAGAGAAAAATTTGTAGGATGTTTTATGTTAATTTGCAAGTGTTGTTAGAAACTCTGAAGTTAGACTTGTTTCCTTATCTCGGTCACTACATGCCTTGGTTATCTGTTCACTTGCCTTACTGTCCAAAAGTTATGAGGCACTTTTATTGCTACCTTGAGCCTATTGAAGATTGTTCTAAGGGAGGTTCAATGATTGAAGATGAATTAGAGACTACTGTTAGAGGCAAAAAGTTTCTTATTTCACCCTTTAGGATCAACAAGTGGTTGGGCATAGAAAAGCCACCAAAGGGATCACCTACAGAGTTCATTCAAGGGAAAATCTATAGTATCCTAAGACCAAAAGAGCCTATAGGGATTCTTAATTCAAGCCAAGTATTATGTGTGATCTCTATTGGATTGTCTTGTATATATACTCTAGGGCCATGGCGAACAAGTCCAATAACTTCACATACTTCATTGACCAGGACTATAGGATGATGTCTTCTATTTTGAGTAAGGAGAAAAGGAACTTAGGTGAAATTATTTTCTCAGAGATCAAGAGGTACAAACATACATGAACCAAGTCTACTCCAATGCCTTGCCCATAGTTTATCTCACTATTCCTAAAGGAGAATGGAATTTGGTATTTGGAACCAAATGAATCTTTAGAAAGGCTGCCTTAGTTTAGTCGAGATCAAATTGGGGAAATTGGGAATTGAACTACCTCTGAGGCATCCTCTTACTACCACTCCCATGAAATGAAAGACACAAGAGCCTGGGACATTAATATTGGATGATACACATTTTTCAGCTTTGGGTAAATCTCCTGCACCTTCATTCCTAGGCAATACTCTTTAGTTGTGCTTAAAGGAGGTAGTTCAGGGATTCCATGTTAATATTACCAATACCAATGCAGAGTTTATCACACATATTGATGAGAGGATGAGACAAATGTGTGAAATGGTGAGTCAAAAATTCTAGTCTATGATTGCTCACTAAGAGGCCTAGACTCTGCTATTGCTTGAATAGAGAAATATAAAAGGTCATTTGTAGAGAAGCTAGATGCCCTAGTTTCTAGCCAAACTATACCCCTCTAACCTATCCCTGTCTCTTGTTGAAATGGTGACCTAGATATTATTGAAAGATCCAGTTCATGCAGTCTATAAATATGGCAGATGAACTGGTCAATCCAGAAAGCATCACAAAAAATTCATAATGCCCATATCTGGTTCTGAAAGTAGTCTTTGGCACATCCTCTACTTTCACCTACAATTGATGATACCCTGATCTCAAGTCAATCTTTGAAAATATTTAGGAACCAGACAACTGATCTAGAAGGTCATCAATTTTAGGAAGTAGGTATTTATTCTTGGCCATCACCTTGTTCAGCTCTTGGTAGTCAATGCATAGTCTCAGGCTCTAGTCTTTCTGTTTGTCAAATAGCACTGGAGCTCTCCATAACCAGACACTGGGTCATATAAATGCTTAAATAAGAGATTTAATACCCAAATTTAACAAATCATAACTTATAAACTACTAATCCAAATCACACATTCTATACCTTATTTTAAAGCTTAATATGTTGACTAATACCCTAGAAAATATCATAATCATTGGACAAGGTTTAACTATTCAAAATTACAAGACAAGCAATCTGTTTCCCTGTAAACACAATCCGACAGCAACTATCCTTAACAACCTTTAATTCCAAATTTAGGGTTTTCTATCCAATCATGCAAAAATCATAACCACAAGCTATTTCCACATAATTTGAATGTAAAATCCATTTCAAACATCAAATTTACCAAAATCTAGTTCCTTCCCTACGAACATGTTAAGACAGAAAATCTAAGGCTTTAGGGCCAAAATCTTGTTTTCGATTCCGATGCTTCTGAAACCATCTTCTCACCTTTATTTCAGACAATTTTTCATTCTAAACCCATTAGAAATCTCAAAATCATCAAAATGATATTCCTTACCTAAGATTCAAGTCTGGTTGAATACAACCCTAGGTTACCACAAAATGATTTCTTTCAAATTCAATCACAAAACTTGTCAAATCATACTCCTAATACGTTCAAACCTGATTTAACACCATGTTGATAGCCATAAGAATAATAGATACCCTATAATCACTCTTGGTTTCTTAGGTTTTACTGCCCAGGGCCTCTGCCGCATACAAACTTGCCTCAGGCCACTGCCTGGCACGATCTGAATGCTCTCCCAGCCTAAGGACACACTAGTCTATAAATGTTTATCTATGTGTCAAAACTGTTACAGCAAATGTTTGTTTGCATTGTGTTGTGATTGTAGAGGGACATAAGTCTATGATAGGTTTGATCTATTTGCTACTACATAAACTCAAGGTTAAACTAGGCATTGACAGGCTAATAGCGAATAATGCATTGCTAGACTGTGGAAATAAGCGGATCGTATATCCTAATTCATGGAAGGATGTTAATCTGAATTTTCTCTTAGTAACTGAAGCTGAGAAATGTCTACAGAAGGGATGCCAAGGGTATATCATATTTTTCTCTATATAGGAAGAAGCAGAAACGACACTTGAGAATATGCTTGTAGTAAATGAATTCCTTGAAGTATTTTCAGAAGATATCAGCAAATTACCTTGAGAAAGGGACAAAATTAATAATAAATTAATAATATTGTTTTTTTAGGACAAAATTAATAATTTTGTTGATAAAAAGAAAAAAAATCAATAAAATAAGATTAGATTAAACAGTTTTAATTTATCTAACAAAATAATAATATTGTTGGCAAAACAAAAGAATATATTTTTCTTTTGGAGATTATTATATGTAATACTTATTGCTCTATTAGTTTTATTTATGCTTCCTAATTTCCTTTTAGGATACACTGTAATTTATTTATTTATTTTTTAAAAAATCATTTTACACCTGCAAACGCATTTACTTTGCATTTTGAATGACTCTCCCATGTAACCAAAAAAAAATCTAATGGACACTTCAATTTCTTGACGAAAGTCAGCTAAGCTAAAATGAATGTATTTTAGTGATTGAAAAGTTTTCAACATTTTTATCACATAATAAAAAGCTTTAGGCCCGTTTGGTTGGAACCCATTACACCCTACAGTGCAGTGTAGTGCGATGCTATGGCAATGCAATGTAATATTAATTACAGTGCTAGTGTTTGGTTACATTTTTAAGCAAGGTGCAATAAGTTATTATTTTAACAATTATTTAAAATTAATATATCACATAAAGTCTATTTTAACCTTAATATAATCTTTATAGAAAAAATAGTTAAGATTCATCAGTAGAGGTGGTGGAGGTGGCAGTGGAGGAAGAGGTAGTGGCGGTGGGGTGGAGGAGGAGGTAGTAGAGGCGGCAACAATGGTGGGGGTGGTGGCGGCCGCAGTGGTGGAAGAGGAAGTAGTGGCTACTGTTGGGGTGGCAAAGGAGTAGGTGGTGGCAGCGGTGGCGGCGGCAGGTGGAGGCGACTGTAGTGGAGGAGGAAGAGGAGGTGGCAGCTGGGATGGGGACAGGGGGGTGGGGGTTGGAGGAGGAGGAGGTAGTGGAGGCGGTGGAAACGGTGGGGGTGGCGGTAGCAACAGTAGCGAAGGAGGAAGTAGTGGCTTTGGCGGGGGGTAGCAAAGGAGGGGGTGGTGGCGGCGGCTGTAACCCCCTCACGGTAATTATATCCGGATTACGAAATTTAAGTGAAATAGAGACCAATAAAACAAAAATCACATTTAAAATCACTCATCTCTAAGAGATGAGGTGTCCAAACAAAACATTTAAAATAGAATTCACTTGGTCTCACATTCACTTTCGTATACAATTACCTGTGCAGTTGTATCACAAAATAAATATCAGAGTGTGTAATCAAAATCCCGGTAACCCTAGTTTACTTATATATATATAATAGGTTTAAAAGTTTCCCAAAATGGGGATTACATATCCAAAATTGTTATATACATCTCATATAGTAATCCCAAAAATCAACTAGATAACCAACATCTAAAATGCAATATGTCCCACTAGCCCTAACCACTCCTAGTTGGCCGCTTCCCTTTCGAGGCACTTACCCTGTCTGAAAATGTTAGTCATTTGGAAAGAGTGAGATTCTAAAGAATTCTAGTAGTAACAAATCACTCATACAATATATAAACACAAAGCATGTAATGTTATCATGTTCACCAGCATCATTAGCAACATAATGATCCATGGCTCATGCCATAGATGACAGTACTCACAGCTGTATCACAACGCACTATGCCCGCTTTCACGGTAATCACAATGATAGCTTTCGCTGTAAACACTATGCCCGCTTTCACGATAATCATTATGCTAGCTTTCGCTGTAATCACAATGCTTGCTTCCACGGTAATCACTATGTAGCAGCATCACAAAGCACAAAGTATCTCAAAGCACAATGTATCACAAGGCATAATGCTCCACAATGCATAAAGCTCCACAAGGCACAAAGCTCCATAATGTATCTCAATGCATCTCAAAGCAGCAGTAGTAGCACACAATGCATAATAGGCAAAAATACAATACATTTACACAAAGTATAAGAGAAAAGTCACTACCTATATCTTTCCTGACTTTCTTTGGCACAGTGGGCTCACGCGTCTGACAGATATCAAATCCTATACCAATTTAGGGACAATTGATTAATCTCTTTTCCAAATGCATATTTCCATAATACTCTAAGTTGGTTATCATTTAGGACTCTTTAGGTGGCTAATAGAGGCCTAAACATATGCCTAAAGGGTTGGAAGAAACTACTCTAAAGACCCCTTTTTGAAGGAAAAATATTGATTTTTGGCTGGCTCACTCGAGTGAAGATGACCTTACTGGAGTGATGAAAGACTTGTGCCCGAGCGAGAACAACTCTCACTCACGAGTGTTTCACAGTGAGCAACAACCATGACCAGAAAGTGCTCACATCACTTAAGTATGGGGCTTTACACTCAGGTGATGACTCCAAACCCACTTGAGTCCCTGAAAGTGCAACACAAGAAGTGACAACCCGACACATGCAACATCAGAGGGACAAGCTCACTCGAGCATACCCCCAGTGCTCGGGTGAGAAGGTTTCTCTTGCGAGTGTCAGAACACACTCTTGAACATCAACCAACAAGTGACAACTCGAGAAGTACCCTAACCAAAAGCTCACACCATCACTCGAGTGATCCTATACTCACTCGAGTGATCACCAACATCACTCACGGTAAAGGAAGTGTACTCGAGCCCTCTTCATGAGAACCCAGGCAAAATACAATGTAGAAAGGAAAATACATGCATCGCTCGAGTGAGTTCCTCCCTCACTCGAGTGAGGCTATCAGATTGCCAGATCGCAACAACTGACCAAATTTCCTAGATTAGTCAAAATCACACCCAATGGTTCCCAAACTCCATATAAAGCTCATACTCACTCAAAATAACATAGGGAACCCATTGGTAACCTCCAAAATACTCAAATACCATTTTAAACACAATCTATACCCTTGGGTCTCTATGACACGAACACCCAAATTTCATTTAACTTAATTCCAAACTCCAAAACCATTACTAATAATAAAAAAAGCTTACAATGAACTAATCCAAACATCAATCACTAGGAAATTCACACATTCCAAAATGACCATAAACCAGGGCAAATATCAAGAATTTCTCAAACTTATCCAAAACTCATAACATATATATCAAAAAGCATCAAATGCTTACCTCTTCACTTTGCCAAATCCAGAATCTTGATTATCCAACTTTCAATTTCGTCCAATACTCAAATCAACACCTTTCAAGATTCTAAAATCACCACAATGAAGCTCTTAATGAGGTTCACACCATTAGAGAAGAGGTTTAGGGCATTAGAGATCAATTAGAACATCAAAATCTCACCTTTCTTCCTCCTTTTCTTCTTGGCCATCGGAAACAATGGAGAGAAGAGAGAGATGAGGAGATGATAGATGGAGATGATGATAGTAAAGTGTGGACACTTCCCTTGCCCATACTCCCCCAAAAATGAGAGAGAAGAGAGAGAGAAAAGTGGATTTTTGTCCTTTGTGCCATATCCAGTGGTTCACTAAAGTGCCACTTGACAACATCTTACTAACTCCCTCTATGAGCTCACATAAATGCAAAGCATAGGATTCTGACCTATGGTCAATAAATCTCAACCATTGATCTCTAATCACCAATTATATTAATATTAAATTTGTTAGATCTCATGTTTTGATTATAACAAAAGAATGGTTTAAAAAGGAAATGATTAATAAACAAGTTTGAACAAAGTAATGACAGGAGCAAGCATCACTTGAAGTAAGCATTAGAGTAATGAAGAAAGGTCAAGAGAAAAAGCTGAGAAACTTGATGAGAAGCAAGTTTTCTAAGGCATTACTCGAGGCGCTACTCGAGTAATGAGACAAAACTTGAAGTAACCAGAGACAACTTCCAGTAACCTGCCAACGTTACTCGAGTAGGTACTCGAGTAATAGTGTAAGTATTTTCAAGGTGCTCTCGGCCTACCAATGTTACTCGAGGAGCTACTCGAGTAACCAGGTAAAAACTTAGAGTTGCTCTCGGCCTGCCAATGTTACTCGAGGCGCTACTCGAGTAACTGTAATATCCCAAAAAGTGATTAAGGGCTAATGACTTCAAAAGTGGATGTAATTATTGTTGAATAAACACTTTTGAAGAATGTGTGATGGGAATTTGGATATTTTAATGATTGCAATGGATTCCTTGTGAAAATTTATGTGGGAATGATGTTTGGTATGAAAATGGAACCAATGGAAGCAAAGATGCAAAATCTAAAATTCTGTCCAGTGAAATTCTATTCTGGGCAGTCCTTTTGTGTGAACGTTTTTAATGACCAAATGGAATCTAAAAATTATGCAATTTTCCAGTCTTATAGTTCACATCTCAAGCTTCAAAATGGACATATAATTTGTTCCATTTCGTTTTGTGAACTAGGAGATATAACTGTCCAAAGTTTGGGATGGAAACTGAACTCTGTTTTGGGGCAGTGATGAGTTTTATGTAATTCTGGAATTTTGTGGTGATTTTTAGTAATGGCCAATATTTTTCCTATGAAGAGGACTTAAATATCTTTCATTTGGCTTTGGAATCACCTCATTTTGAGTTTTCTAGAATTAGTAATGATTTTTCAAAGTTTGGGCAGAAAATCCGAAAATGGGAATTATGACATCATCTCAATAAAAGATGACATCAGCATGGAATTAAATATGTTATCATCTTCCTCAGCTCATTTCTGTCGCACACAGCAGCTGAATGAGGAGTGAGAACGTTGAGGTTTGTAGAGAGAGAAAGGAGAAGAAAAATCACAAGGTAAGCCGATTTCTCCGACGATTTAGCTTCTAACGCGTGTAACTCCGATCCTAAGCTACTCCTCTGTGTTCTTTAAGGTTTGGAAGCTCAAAATCTGTTGTTGAGCACTTAGGGTTTTCAGCAATATTTGGGAAAAGCTTGTGGGAGCTTGAGGTAACTTCCAAACTTTCGTATATTGCTTATTCTGGCTGCTGTGGGCAATTTAACCGGTGAAATTTCACCGGATTGCCATTGGTTTTAAAGTTTGGAAATGATATGGCCTAGGGGTTATGATGGTCAAATTGGGTTTTAATGTTAGTTTTAACCTAATGTAAAGGTTAATAAAGTGGTTAGGAGTAGAAAGGAACGCGTTTACGGAGCCGAAATCGTAAAACCCCGATTTTCCCCGGAGAACTCATAAATTTCGGCCAGCTCTAGAAATGGGTCTTAGAGTTGGATTTTCAATGATTTGATGGTTCCATTGAGTTGAGGGGCGAAAATTAGGTGGGGTTACAGTTGGGCACTTTTTCAAAAAAGGCCGAGAAAGCATAATTACGGAAACACCCCTAAAACCCTAAAAGTAGGGTTGCCAAGGGCAATTTCATAATTTGACATTGAATTTGATAATTCTGAGTACGGAAATGGATTCCTTGGGCGGAAATATGTTAGGATAGCCCAGATTAGAATTTCGGGAAAAGTGCAACCGGACCGGGTATGGCGGCCCAGGCCGGGTCCCCGGGGTATTTTTGTAAATTTTCATTATAGACTCATATGGAACCTATTCTAAGTGTTTGAGAGTAGGAATTAGGGGTAGGAAATTAATCCACCATTCTTGATTTTGTTTATAGGCTTTGATATTTGCCGCCCTCGTGAGCCAACTACGCTGAAGGACGTCAGGAAAGGACAAGGTAGTGACTCTCTCTCTTATACTATGTGTAATGCTCTGTATGTGTGTGTTATCACTGTTCTGTGATGAATATTTGATGCTGCTGCGGTTACAGCTGGTGATAGCTGTCGTTATTGTGATTACAGCGTAAGCTGTCGTGATGGTGATTACAGCGTAAGCTGTAGTGATTATGATTACAGAGAGAGCTGTCGTATTGTGTATACATCGCTGAGTGCTGTCGTTTGTGGTGAAAACCATGTATCTCTGAGATTGCTGTTGCTGTTGCTGTTTGTGATTTATATACATGCTTTGTGTTTATGCATTGTGTGAGTGGTTTGTTACTACTGAGATTCTCTCGAATCTCATTCTTTCATATGACTAACATTTCAGACAGGGCGTGTGGTTCAAAGGAGAAGCGGCCAACCCGGAGCAATTAGGGCCCTTGGGGGTATATAGTTGAGTTGGAAACGTTGGTTAAGTATTTTGAACTTGGGATTACTGTATATTCTGAATCAGGAACACTACATTCGATTTTGGTTGTGTAATCCCCTAGTGTATACTTATAAACCTTTAGGTTTTTATGCATAGAACCCGGGAGTTGCCGGGGATGCGGTTATACACTCTGATATGATTGAATGTACATTAACTGCACAGGTAATTATATTCGAATATTGAAATTGAGACCTGGATGGAAAAAAAGAGTTTTGAAAGTTTTGTAAAAATTTTACTGTGAGACAGAAAGTTTAAAACGAGGTTAAAGCATCCAATGGTCTCTAATCCAATTTAAATATGTGTTATCGAATTATAATTACATGTTTAAAGGCAGGGGGTTACAGTAACCATGTGAAAAACTTCCAGTTGCCTTCAAGTTGCCAATGATACTCGAGTAGCTACTTGAGTAACTCTGTTTCTGAAAATGTGGAGCTCTCGGCACTTAGTACTACTGCTAATGTTACTCGAGGAGCTACTCGAGTAATGCACTAAGGTAAGTTAAAACTTGAAGGTGGTACCCGATTAACTTGATTTCTTTTTATCTCATTTTCCTCAAGTTCTTACTCTAGTATGCAAGTATCTAATGTTGTATGTTAAGTGGAATCCTCGAGTAAGTACCCGAGTATGCAGAAATATTTTCAAGGTAAACTTCCAGTCATTACCAGGGTAAGTCATACACAAAAAGTACAATTACTCGAGGTGGTACCCGAGTAATCGATGCACAAATGTGTGAATTACTCGAGTCTATACCCGAGTAACAAGGTAAGTGCCCTCGGCCTTGAAATCCTGCCAACATTACTGGAGTAGAGCATCGAGTAACCACAAGTTTATCTGAAGGTTTATTGGAGTTGGTACCCGAGTAACTCATAAAGTTATGAGTGCATTACTCGAGTAGGTACCCGAGTAAACAGATATTTCCAAAGGTTTGAAAATTGGTTATTCCTTGCACTACCCGAGTATTCTTGTATTTGCTCATTGACTTGAAGTTACTTTAAGATTTCTGGATGATACTCAAGTAAGTACTCGAGTAAACTTTATGTGATACTCGAGTAAGCAAACCCAAAAAGTTTGAAATCATTTGAACGGTCATTGTTTTGTCTCCTATTTGATTAAATCTTTATTATATTAGTATTCTTAGCATTTCAACATATAAACAATGAAGAGATCTTACCAAATAAGGAAAGTCAAAAGCAACGCTCAAATGTCAACCGACCGTCACCTACCGCAACGTATGTTTTTCAAAAACTGGAAAAGTCAATAATGGCTGCGCACGCTCCAACGGACATGAAGAAATATGTTCCAGCAATCATTACCAACGTATCTATATATGTGGACATCTGAACAGAGAGAAACACAAGAACACACTTACGAACGTATCATCAAGTTCATTACTCTGTTTTCCATTATACTTGTGATTCTATGCTTCAGTGATTCTTATTTACTTTGTAAGAGAGATATTTCATTCAAACTCAATATTTGTTATTGAGGTAACTTAAGGTTGTGGAACCTTGAGTTGGGATTGAATTACAACTTGTAAGGGGGAGCGAGTGTCCAGGTGTAGGAACTTGCTTGTACTGAGGTGCCAAGAACCCACTGAATCTTGGAAGTTATAGTGAAACTCTCAGAGAAGCTCTGAGGACTGGACGTAGGTCAAAGTGGTTGTAGCCGAAGCAGTATAAATCCTGGTGTACACTTCGGTGATATTTCTCCTTACTCTTTCCTGTTTTAATTCCACTGTTAAAGTTTTATATTTCCGATGAAATTTTAAGGTCACCCAATTCACCCCCCTCTTGGGTGAAACGCTTGCTCTAACAAAATTTACATCACGTTTCTACAAAAGTGTTTAATTACACTAATTACAATCGATATCAGAGTCATTAGCCCTTAATCCCAAATTGGGTCATTACAGCGGCAGTGGCGGTTGGTGGAGGGAACGGCGGTGGAAGAGGAGGAGGAGATGGCAGTAGGTGTGGCGGCAGAGCATTGGTAGAGGAAGAAGTAGTGGCTGTGGTAGGGGGTGGTAAAAGAGGAGCTATGGGTGGCGGCCGCGGTGGGTGGAGGTGACAGCGGTAGAGGAGGAGGTGGAGGAGGTGGTGGCGGCGGCTGTGTCATGATATGCCAAGTAAAATGAGGTAAGTGAAACAAAGACATGTGAAACTAAAGGGTAAATTGGGCTTTTTTAACTATGCAATGGATGGTAATGAGGATTCATAGGGAGGGAGGTATGAATAAGGATTTCCAATTTTTTGGTAATCATCATTACTATGGTAAACCCTATTACCATACAAAAGAGCAACTAAATACTCTTCTCTTAGTAATGCAATCATAATTAGTATTGCAGGCAAGCAATAGGATTAAACCAAATGGGTACTTAGTAATTGCAATAAAAAATCACTAATTTAGAGTTCACGTGTAATTTTACTCAAAATATTTTACCTAAAAGCACTATATGTCTAAAAGTTGTTTTAGAAGCAACCTAAGAAATTCTCAAAATGTACCAATTTCGACGGCAGCCTAACATTGACTATCAAAGTAACATAGGCATTAATCATTGCAAAGTGGCTATGGAAATTGTACCATAAGGGCCAATCATTATACTTTGAACATTATTAATTTAATGAAAATTCTCCATTCTGTTATCATATTATTTGCATGTTAACTGTGATAATTATATCCATGGATAAATCATAAAGACTGTCCTAAAATGTCCCTGGTCGGTCATCTATGCGGGAGCAGATATGAAACAAGACCAGTATGACTTTAATAAGATATGGAGATATGAATCAAAGTCTTAGGCACTTGTAAGACTACAAGGTACTGGACCGACTGACTATGACAAAGCTATATAAATCAAGTCATAAGCTTTTCTCATCTATAACCACATCACAATACACTTTGGCCTGAGGGCATCATGGATTCCTATATGAGACTTGCTAAGCTTTGAACTAGTCAAAAGTCACTTTTGATCGGGTGATGATAAAGGTTACGATCGAGTTTGGTAGTTTTTCCATGTAGAGGAATATGAATGATCAAGATGGAATTTGTCCCTCACATTACTAGAGAGATATTACTGGGCCCCTCGATAAGTGAGTCTAAGAAATGTATGGTTATACTACAATAGAAAGAAGGTTCTATTTCTATTGTCAGACTACTCAAGAATCGAGAAATTAACGGTTAGGACCAAGAGGATGACATTATCCATGCCTCATTCTTGACCAATATATCATGTGAAAAAAGGGACGTGACATGGTTGTATGACAGGTTGCATCGTGTTAATGATCCTCATATGAATTGGGTAGTCGTAATGTCTTGCTATAGGCTACTTGCAACTTGTGGTTTAGTATAGTTCTTGGCCCACTACCAACTTCGTATGGGCCTATAGGGTCGCACATAAGAATGACCCAACACGAGATAATGTTTAATCTAGGGTGAATGAATTTTATATTTATATATATAATATAAATTCATTAATAATATTATATATTTATATATGTATTTTCAAAATACATATTTTATATATATGTATATATGTATTATGATATTATTATATTGTGTTATTTTTAAATTTAATTTCATTAAGATAAATTAGATTTAATAACTAATATGATAGAGATATAGTCTATCAGATTTAATTTATGAAGATAAATTAAATCTAATGGCTCTTTATTTGGATTAAATAAATAGGTTAAATTAAAAATGTTGGACAGGTTTAATTTAAACTGAATTTATTTAATTAGCTTATTATGATAATTAATTGTTAATTAATTTCAAAATTAATAAAGATTAATTTTGAAATTCGAATATAGCCCTCATAGATTATAAACTTGATAGAGCAGATATACTCATACACGAATGAGAATTTAGAGCTATAAGGGAAACCCTAGAAGACAATTAGAGACGCAAGCACGTACTCTGTGTTGGAGAGCATTCATGTGGACACCGGTAGAGGGAGTGGACCTGACATGTTGGCTACTAGAGATAAAAAATCTAGAATTAAAAGGTACGAATCTTTCTAACTCAATTTAAATGCCGTTGATAAATCCTCGATTAGGATCAACGAAAATTTTAAAATTCTTCCGCTGTGCTTGCAGATCCTAATAGTGGCAAGATATAATAGATCATCCACATAGCACTTAGCATTTGACATTTTTTCCCTTAAAAAGCACAACCCATTCCACCTCTCTCGTATTCTCCTAGATATGGAGCTCACAATCTCTCTGATCTCATATCAGAGTCACTTTACAAACTTAAACTTCAAAAAATTTAAATCTAAATCCAATCAAAGGCAAAGCTAAAGCATAGAAAGGTGGTCAGGTAGTTATAGAGAATAAAGCAATTTTACAGAGAAGAGTGGAATGTGAAGAAGTTGAAGTCATGGTGCTGCTTTAGCTCGCCTGACTTGAAATAAAGAAACTTGATTCCTCTTTCAAGCACTTGAACTCCCCATCTCAAGAATTTATTCAGCTTCTCTTTATCACCAAAAAATTCTTTCATACATTTCTTTGTCTCTTAAAACTCCATAATTTGGGTGTACTTGTCTGTCGTAAAAGCGACAACCCTAAACCCTAAGTCCATCTCAACAATGTCATCTGCTCTAAATTCCTTCCTCTAATTTGATCATTTCAGAAGCATGTTGAGCGTATCTCCCACATTGAAGTCTCTCACTTTAAGAAATTGTAACAATATGACATCTACTCTATCGTCCCCACCGAGTAGGGGATAGCCCATGTAGATGAATCCAAAACCTTAGAGGCCATGAGCTTTTTTTGAGCTCTTGAATGACTTTCTTCTCGTAGGATTTCAAGTTGGAAACAAAGTAGGTGTCTTCTTTGAGGGTACGGAGTGTTAATGCTTCCATTAAGGAAATTATGAAGCTTTTCTTGTCTGGTTTTGAGAAGTGTCTGGGAGGTTTGAGAAGTGATCCGACCCTAAAAGAGTATAGATTCATCGTGGTCATCATAGCTATAATTCTGCCAGTCTCCTATACACCGAATAGAGGCTAGTTAAAAATGAATGGAGGCTTACTACCAATGGATTTCGCCAAAAGAAGAGGGTGTTAAAGATAGATGATACTGTTGAATGAATCTATTAATAGATCAAAATCAAGTTCAGGATATGGTGTGATAGGCATGGTTTTTTCTCTCGAGAAAAGGAAGAAGTTGGGTTCAACAGATGATAAAAGATGAGAGAAGGGATCGGATATAAGGGGGCGATGAGTTGGAAAATGGGTGCCACCTAATAGCTAATGTCTTGTGAGGGTTCCACTCAAACTTAACATCTATTAACAAGGCAATGTTGCTACATCTTGAAAAATTTCAGAATGATATTGGTCTTTAAAAAACTTTCGAATATCCAATGTTCCTAAGTAAAAACTGTAATACCCCAAATTTTGAAACTTGAGGCTAGAGAATAAGCCTGAGATTAGTAGATTACTAAGCCTCTGTTTAGCAAGATCCTAAATTGTGATTAAGGGTTAATAACTTTAAAAGTGGATGTGGTTAGTGATAAATAACCCTTTGGAGAATCCGATATGATTTTATATTTGAATGTGATTCGAATGGGTTATGATCAGTGCCAAAACCCTATATTTGAGTTCAATTATGGATTAACATCTAAATTAAATGAAAATAAGGGGGAGGGCGTATCTATGGTGTAAATGAATAAGAAAATGAGTTTGGTGGTGATTTAGGAAGAATTACCATAATCAGGGGCAAAACGGTAAAGTTACCAACCAATTGGTCAGTTACCGAAGAGGAAACTCATTGGTGACTTCAAGATCAATGGTTAGGATTGAATTATGCAAGAGATCAAAGGGTGGAATTCCATGTATGTGTGCTCATGTGAACTCATGAGAGGTGTGGCAAGATTGTGACAAGTTTCACAATGTGAACTATAAGATGTGGTCAAAGTGTCAAATTTATTTCGTCTTCCCTCTCCCTTTTTCAAAGTCGGTTATATGGGCTAGGAGGGACTAAAATCTGATATCTCATCATCTTTTCTCTCTCTTCTCAAGGTCAAAAATGTCCAAGCCATAGAAGAGGAAAGAGGAAGGAGAATCAATGTGAAGGTAAGCCATTTTAACCTTGTGGATGACTCCTATTGCTCAAAACCTCTTCTTTAATGTTGTTCATAGTGATGAGAGCTTCATTGCTATGGTTTTAGATTTGTGAAAGGAGGTGTTTGATGGCTTGAGGAAAATTGGAAAGATGAAGAATCAAGGAATTGGTTTGGGAAAGAGGAATAGGTGAGTATTTGAAGCCTTTTGATCAAAGTTTTGTGATTTGTGGATGAGCTTTGTGAATTTCAAATTTTTCTCTGATTTTATGTGATTTTGAAATGGAGGAATTGCATTGTGTAGTGTGTTGCAAATGGTCTTTTGTTGTGTTTTATGACCATTGGTATTTGTTTGGAACTTTGGTTGGAAAGGATTGCAATATGATGCATTGTATTTTGACATTGTGTGACATGTTGTGGATAAGGTATAACATGTCAATGTGATGTGAATTTGGATTTTTTGGTGTTTCCAATGGATTCCTTGTGAAAATTTGTGTGGAAATGGTGTTTGATGTGAAAATGGGAACCATTGGAAGCAATTGTGAAAATCTGGAAATCTGTCCATTGAATTTCTGTTCTGGGCAGTATGTTTGTGTTGCCGTTTTGAGTGGACAAATGATGTCATAAAATTCTGAAACTTTCCAGTCTTGAAACTCACATCCCAAGCTTCAAAATGGACATATAAATGGTGTCATTTCGTTTTATGAACTGGGAGTTATGGTTTTCCAAAGTTTGATGTTAAAACTGGGTGCATATCTGGAACAGCAAGGGAATTTCAAGTAATTCTAGAATTGTGTGGTAATTTCTGGTAATAGATCATATTTTTCCTATGAAGAGGACTTAAATAGCTTTCAATGGACTTTGGTATCACCGCATTTTGATTTTTCTAGAATTAGTTATGAATTTCTAAAGTTTCCTTGGCTGCAGCTAAAAGTTCTTGGCTGCAGTGCAAAAGTTTCTGTGTTCGTTTTGGCTGCAGCCAACCCCCATTTTTCAGTATTTTGTGATTTTGAAAGGTGATTTCCAACCTAATACATCCCAATCCTTTAGGCTTTCATTGAGCTTATTATAGCTACCTAAAGGTTGTGAATGGTAACCAACTTTAAGTGTAATGAAATTAAAGATTTGGAATAGAGAATAAACCTATGTCCTTGCTTTGGCTATAGGTTTGATATCCACCCTGAACGTGGTTCAATATTCGTCCTGATCATGATTAGCCGGTACTGGATCATACGTGGAAAGAATAAGAGTAGGGAACTTACCTCTTCTGCATGTATTTGATATTTGTGTTGGTGTATTGTTGCATGTATTGCTTTGCTTGATTATGTGAAACATATATAAATGATTGTAGCTCTGTTTCTATTTATGCTATGGCCATGAGTATGTTGTTGAAACATTGAACACGCAGATATGTCATTATGTGAGCATGTGTTATTGTGATGCAAGCATGTCATGCATTAAACACTTATCTTGCATGCAATTGGTAATGTTTTCCTATTGGGATTCTCTAGAATCTCACCCTCCCCCACCAACATTTTAGACAGGGAAGGTAGATCGAGGATGGAGCAAGCATCCAAGGGTGACAAGGACTCCTTCGGATTGTCATTTTGGTAGTTGGTTATCGATTCAATAGTTGACATTATGTATATATTTTGATGCATATATGGTTGAATAGGATGGGATGTGTATTTACATGAGTATATTTGGTTATGTATTTGGAATGAGTTATTGGATATTTGTATATGTATTCGAGTTGGATTGTGTAATCCCCATTTGAGTAATTGTAATGGGCGAATATGCCCTGTAAAGCTTGGATTAATGTAAGGAATCTGAGATTTTTGGAAATTTATATTGTGCACTCTGATAGTTATACGAATGTGATTTATCTTCGCAGAGTAGTTATATTCGATATGTGAATATGAGACCAGATCAATTAGATTTCAAAAAGTATTTGTTAAAACCCTATCTCAAAGATGAGATTTTAAATGAGTTTTGTTTATTATTGGTCTCTATTTCACTTTAAATCTCATATTAAAGATATAATTACGAAAGGGGGTTACAAAAATTTTTGGTGAAGATATGCACCTTAACCGCATTAATTTATGACCCAAGAGTATCTCTTTCCTTTCACCCCCCCCCCAACAACCCAAGAGTATCTCTAATTTGCTTATGTAACATAAATTTGCAAATAATTAGGGTCACTGTTTGTTGGGGAAAAGGGGAAAAGGGGAAAGGGGAAAATTGCAGTATGGTCCCAATGAACAAAAGGAATATACAAAGTTTCAATATATGATTCACTATCGAAAAACTTTCAAGGGACCTTAGTGATATAGATTTGAATCATGAAATTACTTGTTTGCCTTATTGACAAGTCATAGTGTTACCATTGACAAGTCAATCTATTGACAAGTATATATGCCATATTGACAAGTCATAGTACTACTATTATGAAGTGTGCGTGCCATATTGACAAGTCATAGTATTACTCTTAACCAGTTTATATGCCATATTGACAATGAGGGCAAATAGGTAATTTTACTATTCAAATCTATATCACTAAGATTCCTTAGGAGGTTTTACTGAGATTTTTTTGATATTTTTTCTATTCCTTAGGACTATACTGCTATTCCCAAAAAAAAACAAAACAAAAGCAAGGGTCCTTGTTTCGATGGTTATGTATTTCCTTGGAGAACATATAATAATTAAAGATTAAGGAGAAAAACTATCCATTATCATTTTGTAGAAGAGCTACAGGCACAATAAACTATTTTTTGGTGCAAAAATACCTATCAACATTAAAAAGTAGCTGAAAAATTTTATTTCCATTAATTTTGTATAATGGCCATTAAGTTTGAATTTTAGAACATGACACATTGCTTATAATTCCTAGTCAGACATGAGAACATGGAGGATGAAGAAGCAAAAAATACCTTTTATCTTTTTCAAGAAGAGCTATTAGTACTATAAGCAAATTTTGTGTGCAAAAATATCTATAATGATTACAAAATGGCCCTAAAATGCCACTTCCGTTAAATTCTTCTACATTGACCTTTTGGTCAAACCAAAGTTCAAGTTTTGTAATCTTTGAACGCAATTTAATATCTTAAAATTATTTTTATGAATTTCATTAAATTTAGATATTCAAATATGATTTTCTATTTTATTAATTTGATAAGGAGATCTAAAAAGACTTTTCCATAACTTGGTGTTGACTATTAGTTAGACTTTAAACTCTTAAATGAATGGACTGTTGTTAAGACTTGGTATAATTATTGCCAAAGGCAAATAATAGAAGAAAACTCTTTCCCTTTTTGTATCATATTTTGTGCCCCAAAGAAAACACACCAATATATGTAATACTCCAAATTTTAGGCCTAGAGCTTGAGGATATGCCTATATCTGGCAGACTACTAAGCCTAGTTTGGGAAGGGTCCTAAGAATGAGAAGAGATAGAAAGACTTTAAGGGATTGTGTGATTTGGCCTATCTGGCAGAGTGCCCAACATTTGTAGGAAAGATGATCAAAATGTTACTGCAGATGTGCATAGGACACATAAACGGTGCCATTAGGTTAGTGGAAAGATGCCACCTAGCTATGTTTAGAGGCATGGGACTGATGAGTCGAACAAAATAGGCCGGTGCAGGTGTGCACATGGCATTTTCAGGGTAGACATGTGTACCTTGTGTTTTTAGAGTAGACACCGGCATGTGGTACCATATAGGGCCAACACATATATACTCTGTCCTGGTATTATTTCGAAGGCCTCAATATACGTGAAGCAATCCCAAGTAAATCCTGAGTGAAACCCAAGTAGACACTAATAAAGTAACTTTATTAAAGTAGCTTTAATAAAGAAAGCAATGTTGACACAACTTTTGTGTTGGATAAATGAGAGATTGACAAGTGTTTTCTCATAATGCCAAAGTACATTCCACTTTTATGTTCAGCAAATGAGAGGAGGACACATGTCTTTTCATAATGAGAGTTATAAGTGGCTTTTGTGTTGGCACTCTTAGGAGGTGCCACCTAGCGCTTGAAGTCAGGGAAATCCATCGATTTCCAATCCTATCACTCAACTAACTTTGCCAAATATCGAACCCAAGAAAAGGGCAAAACCATCAAACCCTTACTTTCCTTGACAAGTTGAACAACTAAAGGCCTGTTAAAAGAGGTGGGACATACTTTATTAAAGAAAGTGACATATGTCACTGAATCGTTAGACTACCAGACAAATGGCACGATAGGGATCTGACATATCGCATAACTTTTCAAGACCCCCACTTGGCAATATATTTCAGCCAGTTGCCCCAAAAATCAAAGAAAAATCATGGAAAAATGGTAGAGGAGAGATAAAAGGTGAATAGTAACTTTTCAAAACTGCAATATGCTGAAACACTACTGAATAGGCATTTTCTCTCAAAATACTCTCTACAAACCTTCTTCTACTCATCCCAAGCTTTATTTTTACAGCTTTGGATTTTTATTTTAAAGGTTTGGTGTCGTCTCATAGATCAAAGTACTTCCAAATTTCTGAACTGGTTATGGAAACACGTAGAGGTAAGCGTGGGCTTCATTTTAAACCGATTGGTTTGTTGTTTGGATGAGTTTTCTTAATGGTGGGGTACTGTTCATTTTTTGAACAATGGCTATTTTTGAAGGTTTAATCATGGTTTAATCATGTGTTTATGGTTAAATGATGATTTATGATGATATTAGACCAAAATGTCGGACAAAATTCTGTTTTAGTGATTTTAGTAAAATTGGATTTGCTCAGTCAGTAGGTGTAGAGGCTGGAAACTTTGTGATTTTTATGATTTTGTCATTACAATTGTGTTTAGAATGCAAAACTATTTGGGAATAGCCTTGGTTGTAAATTTTGGACCCCTGAAAATATATACTGCAAAGTTGAAACATTGCCAGTGTGTGTTTTGTATGGGGTATATTGTTTGAATGATTTTTTTAAATAGGAAAATGATGTCTAAAAATTGTGAAAATATTTAGTCTAAAAGTAAACATGCTAAGCTTTAATTTGATATATACTATGTTAATTTTTGGTTAGTAGTTTAGGAGATATTAATTCTTAAAGTTTGAGGTTTGAAATTGGATTGAATTCTGGAACAGTGTGGCAATTCATGGGATTTTGTATTTGTTTGGTTACAAGTGGTAGTGGCTAATATTTTTCCTTTATAGAGAACTTAGAAAGATTCAATTAGGACTTTGAACTACTCTATTTAGATATTTGTAGATTAACTTATAATTTTTGGAAGTTGAGCCTAGAAATAGAGGATTTCTTGGTTGTGGCCCAAACGTTTATAACTTCTCTTGGCCGCCGCCAAAGGATTCCTTGGCCGAAGATAAGCCCCTATTTCAACACTTTATTTTTTTCTAAAGGGTGTTGATTGTTCTCTCATTTCCCAACCCTATAGGCAATTGTTTAGGTTTCCAATAGCTACCCAAGAAACACAAATGATAACTAACAAGTTCAAAACAAATGATAAACATAGGGATAGGTCATGAATAACTTAGTTTACATTATGAAAAAAGTATTAGACTAAGTAATGACATGCCAATCTTAAATTCTAATTATAGAACCTGATAGCTATCCAGGATCTAAGACCTACCCAAGCTTGGAGAGATAATTGGACTCCTTTCAGGGAAAGTGACCAAGTAGTAACCTTGTGTTTCATATGCTATAAGATATACTGCATGTTTTATGGATTCAGCATTAATTGTTTGACATATTTTGATTATGCAGGTGGTCGCTTGGGGCCTATTGCACTGGTGGATGCTCAGGCCAATATAATGTTTTGTGATTCATGGGTGGATGCTTGAGGCCTATTGCACTGGTTACACGAAGGGCCATGTGGTTTACTTAGCACTATATGATATACTGAATTGCATGTTGTGCACTAAATGCTATTATGATAATTCTGTTATATGATAACTATATGGCATGCTCTGTGATTTGGTACATATATGATTGATTATCTATTACTACTAAGATTCTTTTGAATCTCACCCTCAAATTTCCTGACCAATGGCTATATCAGCTCCCGACTCTCAATATTTCTCCCACAGCAAATTTACTCGCCAACGACTAAATTTTCTCCCTTTCCCTTCAATCTTCACCATCTGAAAACCTAACGCTCCAGAGAATCGCCTATTTTCTTCCTCCAAGTTTTGCTTTTTCCTCATCGTCCTTTCTTATTCGAACGCTCTCACCCCGTGCCCTAATCTTAAGTCAGGGTTGAACGCCATGGTTCGCCACTGCTTCTCTCATTTAAGCCCGGAGCTTCTCACACACTCACTCCTCATCACTCACTCTTCCATGTCGTGGGTCTTACCACAGTGCATCTTGCGTATTGCACCGTGGGTCCTTGTTCCATCATTGTTTCCCTCGGTAAGGTTATTGCTTCCTCCTCATCTTCTATATTTCGCTGTGGTGTTCAATTTTGCTGTCAAGGTTGGTCATTCAGTGCAGAGAAATGCAAAAGGAGGCATTGACACAGCCAAGAGTGCTGAAGTCCAAACTTGATAAAAAAATTTTGTTTATGTTAAGCTTCTTCTTAGATTTTCTATGTTCATTGCTCTTATTCGTTCAGTTGGTGAGCAAATTGGGATTCTTGTTAACGCTGTTAAAAAGTGTTTTCTATTTGATTTCAATAATAAAATTTGAGTCATTTGTTCATTAAGATGGGGGAGAGATTAACTTGAGGCATACTCTTTACACTAAAATCATCTATGTTGATTGTTTCACTAAATAGATTATCCATATGCAAGATAAGTGTTTAATGCATGACATGCTTGCATTACCAAACACATTCTCACATAATGACATATTTGCATGCTCAATGTTTCAAACAACATACTTATGACCATAGCATAAATAGAAACAGAGCTTCAATCAATCATATATGTTTCACATAATCAAGCAAAGCAATAACATGCATCAATACACCAACACAAATATCAAATACATGCAGGAGAGGTAAGTTCCCTACACTTAATCTTCCCACGTAAGCTCCAGCACCAGCTCAGGGAGAACACCAAACCTTATAACCAAAGCAAGTACATAGGGCTATTCTCTATAAAATATAGGCAAGCCCTAGAGTACAGCTTCCTTGACGAAAAACCGTGGAATACAGCCACCGTGATGTTGAATTGTAGATTAGCCCTACGGAAGTGTTGGCTCTCAACAATGGTGTATTGTAATGAATGAGAAGGGTTTTTAGATTATCATTAAAATAAAATAGAACTACCATATGCATCCCATGAGAGAGGCCTTGCTAATTTATTCTGTGCTAAGAATTCTAATAATATTAATATAGTGACCTTTCTACATGAAAGTAAAAGCATACAGAGCATTGCCCGGGGGGACACCTTCACAAGGGTAATGTTTGAAAGTGATGGTTGTTCAGTTAATATAGTAGTTCCTTGTTTAACTTATGTAAAGTTTGGGTTGTTTATTTTTATTTGAAGCAAACTGTAATATCCCAAAAAGTGATTAAGGGCTAATGACTTCAAAAGTGGATGTAATTATTGTTGAATAAACACTTTTGAAGAATGTGTGATGGGAATTTGGATATTTTAATGATTCCAATGGATTCCTTGTGAAAATTTATGTGGGAATGATGTTTGGTATGAAAATGGAACCAATGGAAGCAAAGATGCAAAATCTAAAATTCTGTCCAGTGAAATTCTATTCTGGGCAGTCCTTTTGTGTGAACTTTTTTAATAAACAAATGGTATCTAAAAATTCTGAAATTTTCCAGTCTTATATTTCACATCTCAAGCTTCAAAATGGACATATAATTTGTTCCATTTCGTTTTGTGAACTAGGAGATATAACTGTCCAAAGTTTGGGATGGAAACTGAACTCTGTTTTAGGGCAGTGATGAGTTTTATGTAATTCTGGAATTGTGTGGTGATTTTTAGTAATGGCCAATATTTTTCCTATGAAGAGGACTTAAATATCTTTCATTTGGCTTTGGAATCACCTCATTTTGAGTTTTCTAGAATTAGTTATGATTTTTCAAAGTTTGGGCAGAAAATCTGCCAGAAAATCCGAAAATGGGAATTATGACATCATCTCAATAAAAGATGACATCAGCATGGAATTAAATATGTTATCATCCTTCTCAGCTCATTTCTGTCGCACACAGCAGCTGAATGAGGAGTGAGAACGTTGAGGTTTGTAGAGAGAGAAAGGAGAAGAAAATTCACAAGGTAAGCCGATTTCTCCTACGATTTAGCTTCTAACGCGTGTAACTCCGATCCTAAGCTACTCCTCTCTGTTCTTTAAGGTTTGGAATCTCAAAATCTGTTGTTGAGCACTTAGGGTTTTCAGCAATATTTGGGAAAAGCTTGTGGGAGCTTGAGGTAACTTCCAAACTTTCGTATATTGCTTATTCTGGCTGCTGTGGGCAATTTAATCGGTGAAATTTCACCGGATTGCCATTGGTTTTAAAGTTTGGAAATGATATGGCCTAGGGGTTATGCTGCTCAAATTGGGTTTTAATGTTAGTTTTAACCTAATGTAATGGTTAATAAAGTGGTTAGGAGTAGAGAGGAACGCGTTTACGGAGCCGAAATCGTAAAACCCCGATTTTCCCCGGAGAACTCATAAATTTCGGCCAGCTCTAGAAATGGGTCTTAGAGTTGGATTTTCAATGATTTGATGGTTCCATTGAGTTCAGGGGTGAAAATTAGGTGGGGTTACAGTTGGGCACTTTTTCAAAAAAGGCCGAGAAAGCATAATTACGGAAACACCCCTAAAACCCTAAAAGTAGGGCTGCCAAGGGCAATTTCGTAATTTGACATTGAATTTGATAATTCTGAGTACGGAAATGGATTCCTTGGGCGGAAATATGTTAGGATAGCCCAGATTAGAATTTCGGGAAAAGTACAACCGGACCGGGTATGGCGGCCCAGGCCGGGTCCCCGGGGGTATTTTTGTAAATTTTCATTATAGACTCATATGGAACCTATTCTAAGTGTTTGAGAGTAGGAATTAGGGGTAGGAAATTAATCCACCATTCTTGATTTTGTTTATAGGCTTTGATATTTGCCGCCCTCGTGAGCCAACTACGCTGAAGGACGTCAGGAAAGGACAAGGTAGTGACTCTCTCTCTTATACTATGTGTAATGCTCTGTATGTGTGTGTTATCACTGTTCTGTGATGAATCTTTGATACTGCTGCGGTTACAACTGGTGATAGCTGTCGTTTACAGCGCAAGCTGTCGTTTACAGCGTAAGCTGTCGTTTACAGCGTAAGCTGTCATTATTGTGATTACAGCGTAAGCTGTCGTGATGGTGATTACAGCGTAAGCTGTCGTGATTATGATTACAGCGAGAGCTGTCGTATTGTGTATACAGCCGTGAGTGCTGTCGTTTGTGGTGAAAACCATGTATCTCTGAGATTGCTGTTACTGTTGTTGTTCGTGATTTATATACATGCTTGTGTTTATGCATTGTGTGAGTGGTTTGTTACTACTGAGATTCTCTCGAATCTCATTCTTTCCTATGACTAACATTTCAGACAGGGCGTGTGGTTCAAAGGAGAAGCGGCCAACCCGGAGCAATTAGGGCCCTTGGGGGTATATAGTTGAGTTGGAAACGTTGGTTAAGTATTTTGAACTTGGGATTACTGTATATTTTGAATCAGGAACACTACATTCGATTTTAGTTGTGTAATCCCCTAGTGTATACTTATAAACCTTTAGGTTTTTATGCATAGAACCCGGGAGTTGCCGGGGATGCGATTATACACTCTGATATGATTGAATGTACATTAACTGCACAGGTAATTATATTCGAATATTGAAATTGAGACCTGGATGGAAAAAAAAGAGTTTTGAAAGTTTTGTAAAAATTTTACTGTGAGACAGAAAGTTTAAAACGAGGTTAAAGCATCCAATGGTCTCTAATCCGATTTAAATATGTGTTATCGAATTATAATTACGTGTTTAAAGGCAGGGGGTTACACAAACTAATTCATATGTGTGAGAAAGATGTTTTACAACAACTTTCCATTATTGCTATATATGCTTTTGTTTAATCATAATTACTTGCATTTTTTTTTGTTTGAGACAAAAGTGAAATTTTATTTTGCAGGGAGTTTTGATACATTCATGAATTTGGTTACAAGCTTAGTGGTATGTTGTTAGAAGTCATGTAGTAGGAGGCAAATTTTTGGGTTGGCTTTAGATAGATACTGTTTACGAAAGTAGGGATTTAAACTAAATGTTAATATTTGATAATATGCAGGTGAATTTATATATCCTCATTTTGTAATATATTGATGTTTATTTGATGTTCATGTATTAGGTGAAATTGGACTGAGGTTTATTTTATGTTTATGTTGTAATATATTTATGTATTAGGTGATATTTGATAATTTGCTGGTGAATTCATATATCCTCATTATGTAATTCTGGTCTCAGAGACAAAGAGGAGCTCCAGGTTCAATACCCACTTTACTCCTTACTATGTTTTTTCATAGTTTGTCATTCATTAAATTGCCTCCATTTATTTATTTGTTCATTTTTTCTCCATTAGATTATATATTATTTGTTCAATCTTCAATGATATATCTAAGTTATAAGATTCTCTCATGTGTGTTAATGAATAATTAATTATTATGTATTATGTTTTATTTGGTATTTCTTCAATTTTATTTTTATTTATTTATTTACTATATTTTCTCAATTTATTTATAGGGAGAATCTCAATTAAATCCAATTGAAATACAAAAATTTAAATTCAGGTCTATACTTTTAACAAATTCTTAATCAGGTCAGGAGACCTAATTAGGAATTTTTAAATATTATTAATAGGCCATAATGCCCTTAGAAAAATAAAAATAAAATTGAAGCAGGTATAGGGTTTTAACTTTTACCTGACTACTGCCTCTGTACTTCCGATTGAAGAAGACGACTAATGGTCTTCTTTTTTTTCCTTTGACTGAAAACTGTATATCCATTATAACTTCAAAAGTGAGTTACAACTTGTGTACTAAAACAAAAAACAAACTATGAAATAGTCAAAAGCAAAATTCCTATCCTTCAACACCAACCACCTAGTGATATAAAAGTGGTGGGTGATAAAGGATAACAACATTCTCGACCATGGAATGATTTGACTTTGCCAAGTAATCTGCTATTACATTATGTTCCCTAGACCTGTGTTTGATCAAAACCTGCCAGTTTTTAGACATCCATAACCTGGTATCCTCTATGATATCACGAGAGGGATGAGAAACATCAGATCCTCTTATTACTAAGTTAACAGTGTCAATGCAATCAGTAAAGGCAATAACCTTTATGTGCTATCCATTCCAGCATAACTGTAATCCCTGAACAATCACAACAGTCTCAGCAATCACTGGTGGCACTGGTGTGAGTTTGTACTTATACCCACATATCCAATTGCCCTCTTATGCTTTAATCATTCCTCCACACCCATGCTGTCCTATATCTAGAATCGAGCCATCAACCTCTAAAGTGACAAACCTCAGGCAAAAGGAACAATCCTCATGAGTTTGAAGCTATTGGTGCGTGTAAAACTTGTTAGGATCGGCAGACACAGTGGAAGAATTTTAAGATTTTACTGATCCTAATTGAGGATCTATCAATGGCATTTAAATCGAGTTAGAAAGAACTCGTACCTTTTTTAACTCAGGGTTTTCATGATCTCTAAGAGCCAACACGTTAGGTCCGCTCCCTCTACCAGTATCCACACGAATGCTCTCTAACTGAGACTCCGTGCTAGCGGCTCCAATGTTTTTTAGGGTTTCCCTTACGACTTAGAATTCTCATGCGCATATGAGTATATCTGCTCTATCAAGTTTATAACCTATGAGGGCTATATTCAAATTTCAAAAAATGATCATCATTAATTTCAAAATTAATCAACAATTAATTATCTTAATGATCTAATTAAATAAATTCAGTTTAAATTAAATATGTCCAACAGTTTTAATTTATCCTATTTATTTAATCCAAATAAAGAGCCATTAAATTTAATTTATCTTCATAAATTAAATCTGAGATACTATATTTCTATCATGTTAGTTATTAAATTTAATGTATCTTAATAAATTAAATTTAAAACTAACACAATATAATAATATCATAATACATATACATATATATATATAATATATGTATTTCAAAAATATATATCTATATAATATTATTAACGAATTTTATATTATATATAAAAAAATTTCATCCACCCTAAATTAAACATTATCTCGTATTGGGCCATTCTTGTGTGCGACCCTGTAGGCCCATATGAAGTTGGTAGTGGGCAAATAACTGTACTAACCTAAAAGTCGCAAGCGGCCTCTAGCAAGACATTACAACTACCCAATTCATATGAGGATCGTTATCACGATGCAACTTGTCATACAACCATGTCACGTCCCTTTCGTCACACGATATATCGATCAAGGATAAGGCATGGATAATGTCATCTTCTTGTTCATGACCATTACTTTCTCGATTCCTGAGTAGCCTGACAATAGAAATGGAAACTCCTTTCCATTGTAGTATGGCCATACATTTCTCAGAATCACTATCGAGGGGCCCGGTAATATCTCTCTACTAATATGAGGGACAAATTCCATCTTGATGATTCATATTCCTCTGCATGAAAACCCACCAAGCTCGATCATAGCCTTTATCATCACCCGGTCAAAAGTGACTTTTGACTAGTTCAAAGCTTAGCAAATCTCATGTAGGAATCCATGATGAACTTAGGTTTAAGGGCATTGTGACATGGTTAACATGAGAAAAGCTTATGACTTGATCCATGTAGCTTTCTCATAGTGGGTTGGTCCAACACCTTGTACTCTTACAAGTGTCTAAGACTTTGATTCGTATCTCCATATCTTATCAAAGTCATACTGGTCTTGTTTCATCTCTGTTCTTGTAATAACCTAATTTAGGATTAAGGGCTAATGACTCTGATGTTGATTGTAATTAGTGTAATTAAACACTTTTGGAGAAATGTGATGTAAACTTGATATAAGTGTATTTGGAGATTAAAGATCAATGGTTGAGATTTATTGACCATGGGTCAGAATCCTATGCTTTACGTCTATATGAGCTCATGATGGAAGTGGATAAGATGTAGCCAAGGGGCATTTGGTGGCCCATTGGATTATGCTAAGGGACAAAAACTCACTTTTTCTCTCTTTTGTCTCTCCTATGCCGTTTTAGGGTGTATGGGCAAGAAAGAGAAAGCTTGCTTCATCATCATCATTTTCATCATCTCACCATCTCTCTACTTCTCCCATTTCCGAGGACCTTGAAGGTGGAAAGAGAAAACGAAAGCTTTGATTTTGGGTGAGTAATGATCCTTCTATGCTCAAATCCTCTTCACTAAACTTGTTCATAGTGTTAAGAGCTCTATTTTGGTGGTTTCAGAATCTTGAAAGGTTGTGGTTTGGGTGTTAGAGAAAATTGAAAGTTGGAGAATCAAGATTCTAGATTTGGCAGGTCGAAGAGGTAAGGATTTGATGCATTTTGGTATATTATTTGTGATTTTTGGATGAGTTGAGAAATTCTGGGAAAATTGCCCTGGTCTTGTGTTATTTTTGAATGGTTGAATTTCATAGTGATTGATGTTAGTATTGGTTTATTGTGAAGCCATTTAAGTGTTGGATATGGTTTTGAGTTTTGGAAGTGTGTTGATTGGAATTGGGTGTTGTATGTGTTATTGAGACCCAAAGAGTTAGATTATGTTTAAAATGGTATTTGGGAGTTTTCGAGGTTACCAATGGGTTCCCTATGTCATTTTGAGTGAGTATGAGCTTTGTGTGGAGTTTGGGAACCATTTGGTTTGATTTTGGCCAATCTGGGAATTTCTGTCATTTGCTGCGATCTGGCAATTTGATAAGCCTCACTCGAGTAAGGGAGAATCTCACTCGAGTGTATTAGTATGATTCTTGCCTATTTCTTTGTGTTTTTCCTGGGTTTTCATGAGGAAAGCTCGAGTGCACTTTTATAACTACGAGTGATGTTGAGGATCACTCGAGTGCGCATGGGTTCACTTGTAATATACCAAATTTTGCAATACTAAAAACGTATAAATATGGAAATAGTGGAATAAAATAAATATTGGTATTTACAAATTAAACGTAGAGTTACTTTTAGAATTCCCAGATGTCTATTGTGTCATTCACGGAAATTGAGAAGTCAAGATTGTAAAAAAATACAAGTGTAAGAAGTCGGAGCAAAATTCGTCGGTGGCTGTAGGGTTCAGGGGCGTCAGTTGTGAGATCGGAGGAATAAAGGTATTTCGTGATGTGCCTTGATATGTGTGCCATAGTCCCACGTGGGTCCCACGTGGAATTCTAGGTAATGCACCGATGGAGCAACTTTATTAAAAAGAACTTCAGTAAAGTATATAATGACAACTCATTATGACTCATGATGACACATATTTCGTGTTGGCCAAATAACGAAATGACAAGTGTCTCGAAATTATTACAAAGTAAAAACATGTTTTTGTGTTGGCCAAATGAGGGGGTGACATGTGTCCCTCATCATTACACATCATTACTCCCACTTTAAGCCTTTTGTGTTGTCATCTTCGGAGTACGCCATCTAGCGTCTGAGTCCAGGGAATTCACCGGTCTCCAGCCGAGTCGCTTACTTTACGAGTCAAGCACCGAACCCAGGAGTCTAGGGAAATTGTTAGGCCTCCCCTTCCCCTGACATTTATGACCCACCGAAGAAAGAGAAAAGTGAATGACCAATGGCTTCATGACACATGGCACTCTTAAGCCTTAAACCTGTGACACGTGGCAAGATGAGACAAGATCATTTTATGTGATTAAATAACAACCATCCATGCCTAATTAAATGGCAAAATTTTGTGCAAGCATGGAAAGAGAAAGAGGAATCAGATTTCTTAAGCTTAAGAACACAGGAAGAGAGAGGGAGGAGTGAATAGTGAGTTTTCTTGACTACTGGAGCCGATTTCGACCTTGAATCGCCGTTATCGTCCGGTAAGTCCTTCAGGAAACTTCCTCTACTCACTATAAGCTTCAATTCTATGGTCTTAGATTTCTCATCTGAGGTGTTTTGTGCCAATTAGTCTACTGGAGTGTAATATCCCGAATTTTGAGACTTGAGGCTAGGAATAAGCCTGAGATAAGTGGATTGCTAAGCCCCGGTTTAGCAAGATCCCAAATTGTGATTAAGAGATAATGACTCCGAAAGTTGATGTCATTAGTGATAAATGGACCCTTTTGGAGATTATGGTGTGATTTGGCACCCGATGTGATTCGTATGTGTTCTGAGCAGCGCCAAAATCCTGTATTTAAGTTTAATTATGGATTAACCTCTAAATTGACTTAAAATAGAGGTAGGGCGTATAATATGGTGTAAATGAATGAGAAAACGTATTTGGTGGTGATTCAGTGTGAATTGTCATAATCAGGAAAAAACGGTAAAGTTACCGACCAATTGGTCAGTTACCGAAGAGGAAACTCATTGGTAACTTCAAGATCAATGGTTAGGATTGATTTGTGTAATAGATCAAAGGGTGGAATCCCATGTGGTGTGCTCATGTGAACTCATGGTTGATGGAACAAGATGTTGACATGTGGCACTTTTTGGACCCTTGGATCAAGTCAAATGTTCAAAGTTTGCTTTTTCCTTTTCCCTCTCTCTATTAGGTCGGTTTGTGGCTCCAAAAACTTAACATCATCTTCATCATTTTCATCTTCATACCTCTCTCTCTCTTGTTCTTCATTTCGCCTAGCTCAAGGAAGAAAGAGAAAACTAGAGGTGAGATTTTGGTTGGCTTCTTGTCCTCTAATGTTCAAACACTCTTCATTAATATTGTTCATAGTGATGAGAGCTTCATCTCTATGGTTTTAGATTCTTGATTGGTGGTGTTTGATGGCTTGAGGAAATTTGGAAAGATGGAGAATCAAAGAGTTGGTTTGAGAAAGGGGTAGAGGTGAGTATGTGAAGACTTTTGATCTAAGTTTTGTGAGTTTTGGTTGAGCTTTGTGAATTTCGAATTTTGCCCTGATTTTCTTGTGATTTTGGATTGGATGAATTGGGTTGTGTTTTATGTTGGAAATGATGTCATGTTGTGGTATTTAATCATTGGAATTGGTTTGAATTGGATTGGATACAATGGTTGCAAAACTGGAAATTCTGTCCAGTGAGAATTCTGTCTGGACAGTCTGTTTGTGTTGCCGTTTTGAATGGGCAAATGATGTTAGAAAATTCTGAAACTTTCCATTCTTGAAGTTCACATCTTAAGCTTCAAAATGGACATATAATATGGGTCATTTCGTTTTGTGAACTGAGATTTATGTTTGTCCAAAGTTTGGGGACGAAACTGGATTCTGTTTTGGAGTAATGTTGGATTTTGTGTAAATCTGGATTTGTGTGGTGATTTCTAGTAAGGGCCAATATTTTTCCTATAAAGAGGACTTAAATAGCTTTCATTTGGCTTTGGAATCACTCTAATTCGATGTTTCTAGAATTAGTTATGATTTTTCAAAGTTAGGGCAGAAAATCTGCCATAATTTCTGATAAATCCGAAAATAAAGAAATAATGTGATGGCAACTTTGTAATTATGAGATAAATGGTGATCAGCCTATTTTGGCACTAATTTGGACTCATGGCACGTGGTTATGGGCTGACTAAAGAGGGAAGAATAGTTTGGCTCTAATAAAGCTTATGACGTTAGTTTTGATATAGATAAATTCAAACACAACAAAAGTCAACAATTGCAACTCATGTAAATGTTTGTGGTGGAGGATAAATTGCTGGATTAAAACATGATATTACTCCCTCCCCACATACACTTTCGGCCAAGTAAAAGGGCCCAAGAAAAGATGAGGATTAATTTAATTATGCATGTGTTTAAAAACTTGCAATAAAATATTCTAAAGGTAAGAAGTGAGATAATAGGATAAAGCCAATGTTCTTTCTTTCCTTCTTCATTTTCGTATCAGCTGAGTGAAATTAAGAGAGAGAGAGAGAGACGCAAGAAGAGAAGCCAAGGAGCAAGAAGGTCAAGCTTCATGGTCATCCAAGGATCGAATGTGAAGCCCCGAGTTGCTGGCACGCAAATCGAGGAGAAAAGACTGGAGGTAGGGAACTTATCTCTCCTGCATGCTCTGATAACTGTATTAATGTGTTGATGCATGTTATTGCTTTGCTTGATTATGTGGAACATGTATGAATGATTTGAAGCTATGTTTCAATATATGCTATGGCCATATGTGTATCGTTCGAAGCATTGAGCTTATAGATTTGTCATTGTATGTGTGCATGAGTTATGTGATGCAAGCATGTCATGCATTAAACACTTATCTTGCCTGCATATTGATAATGTTTCCCTACTGAGATTCTCTCGAATCTCACCCTCCCTTACCAACAATTTAGACAGGGCAAGTAGCTCGTGGAGGGAGCGGCAGGACTCATTCGAGATGAGATCGTGTAATCCCCATTTGAAGAATAGTAATGGGCAATTGTGCCCTGTATATCTTTAGCGAAGGTATGTACCCGAGATTGCCGGGATAATTATGTTGTGCACTCTGATATTTATATGAATGTGATTTATCTTCGCGTAGTAATTGTATTCGAAATGTGAATATGAGACCAAGTTTATAATGATTTCAAAAGGTATTTTTGAAAACCCCATCATGTGATGGGTTAGTAAATGTTATTTGATTATTATTGGTCTCTAATTCATTTTAATCGCGTATTTCGGATATAATTACGGAGGGGGTTACATGGAGCACCACCGAAATACCGAAACACTTGTAGAAACACAAAGAGGTAAGCGTAGGCTTTCTTTTGAACCGAATACTTTGTGATTTCAATCAGTTTTTCTTAGCTATTGAACCACCCATGTATTTCATTCAAGGGGTGATTTTGAAGAAGGAAGATGTTTTAATCATATATATAAGGTGATATATAATGTTTGGAGAAGTATTAGACTTGTTAGTTGTTAAAATCATAAAGTGGAATTTTTGTTGTTTTGGGAGGCAGATTTCAGTTGGGGGCTAAATCTGGTAGAAATAATTTGATTTTGGTATTTTTTAGCTTTCCATTGGATTCTACATGAAAAATTGTGTGGGAATAGGCTCTGGTTATAATTTTTGACAGACTGGTTTAAAGATTCAAAAATTGGAAATTAAGTCTGCTTGTGCAACAAAGTTGCCAGTGTGCGTTTTTGTCTGGCAGTTTTGTTGTGGCGAAACTTTACTGTCCAAACTTCATCTGTTGATTATGATATTTTCCAGAATTAAAGTACACTTATAGACCTTTAATTTGATAGGTATTATGAAGGATTTCGATAAGTATACTAGGAGTTATGAATGTTTGAAGTAAACCATTAAAACTGGGAAGTGTGTACAGTCATACGACTACTGAAAGTATTTTTCCATTAAAATAGACTTAATAAGGGTTATATTGAATTTTGGATCACCCTAATTCGATTTTTCTAGAATTAGTTATGATTTTTCAAATTTCAGTGAAAAATTTGCTAGCTTTTGGTAATTGTGCGAAAATTCAAAGCAAAGTGTTTTTGTAATAAAATTGGACATTTAAGAGTTAAGTTAAGCATTTGGAGTAGCTTGAGCTCATTAGCTTCATATTGGGCCTAATGTAGTGACCCTAATGGTAACCAACATAAGAGAATAATTTATGAAGAGTTGGACTAAGAAATAACTCATTGCCCGTAAATTATAATTTATAGGACTTGACACTTGCCCAGGACGTTCAAAGCATCAAGATCAAGATTTGGAAAAATTGTCAGGTAGTAACTTATCCCTTACATACTATATGATATGTTATATGCATATTAGTACCATTGTGAATTTAAAACATTCAAATGAGAAGGGCTAAGGCCTAGTAGAATTTCCCAGTGTTGTGGCAAGGGACGGTTGTCCTTGAATTGGTAACTTTATGCTTTCTGCATATTGTGAATTTATCTATGAATGTTGAATATGTTGATTGTACTGTAACTTTGGTTGACATGGCATCATATATGTGCATTTTATATGAGTGATATATGTTACTATTGAGATTCATTAAATCTCACCCTATTTTTCCAAAACAAATTTTCAGCTTGGGCAAGTAGTTCCTTAGGCAAGAAGGTAAACACGGGTGAATGAAGCAAAGGACTTAGAATTCACTTTTCTATTAGTCATCTATTTTGAAGATTGTATGTAATTTGTATTTAAGTGTGGTCAGTCTCGTACTGACATGTATGTAACCGCCTGTATATAAGCGAGCACGCAACGACCTTCGTACCAGTAGTGGACAGCCGTCCACCTAGGGCCATTAATTAAACATAGTAGCTTGGGTTTCAGCAGAGAACTTATTAGTAAACACTCTGATATGAAGAAATGAACCTAAAATAAATGGCTTAAAATAAATCATAAAATAATGAGACCCAATTTGAAAATGATTTTTGAAAAGATTTTTGAAAACTCATTCAAGTGCAGCCCCACACTCTGCTTGAAGTTAGGACTTTTGCTGTTTACAAAAGATTACTGGTCTCCATTTTAAAGATATTACTATACTTATGCCATCTATATGCTTTCAAAACATGGGTGTTACATCACTTGAGTGAAGCTTTGAGTTCATGTTAATGGCTATGTCTCGGGTCCTCACTCGCTGGCTAAGTTTAAAGAGTGTGTTCTGACACTCGCTAGTGAAGTCTTCTAACCCGAGTGCCAAAGGTTGTGCTCTAGTGAGCCTTTCCCTCTGGAGTTGTCTGTGCTCTCGAGTCGTCACTCTCTGTGTCGCACTTTCGTGGACTCGAGTAGATTTAGAGTCATCAACCGAGTGCAGAGCTTTATGCTCGAGTGTTGTGATCACTTTCTAGCCATGGTCGTTGCTCACTGTGAAACACTCTCGAGTGAGAGCTATTCTCACTCGAGTACAAGTCTCTCATCACTCGAGTAGGTCATTTTCACTCAAGTGAGTCAGCCAAATATATGTGTTTTGCCTTCGAAAAAGGGGTCTTCAGGGTAGTTTCTCCCAACCCTTTTGGCATATGTGCAGGCCTCTAATAGTCACCTAAAGAGTCTTAAATGATAACCAACTTAAAGTATTATGGAAATAAGTATTTGGGAAAGAGATTAATTAATTGTCCCTAAATTGGTATAGGACTTGATATCTGTCAGACGCGTGAGCCTACTATGACAAAGAACGTCAGGAAAGATACAGGTAGTGACTTCTCTCTTATACTTTGTGTAAATGTATTGTATGTTTGCCTATCATGCATTGTGTGTTGCTGCTGTTGCTTTGAGATGCATTAAGACGCCTTGTTAAGCTTTGTGCCTTATGATGCTGCTGTATAGTGTTCATTGCGTAAGCGGGCATAGTGATTATAGCAAAAGCTGGCATACTGTTTACCGTGAAAGTGAGTATAATGCATTGTGATTACAGCCATGAGTGCTGTCAGTTATGGCGCTAACTATGACTCATAGTGTTGTTGCTGAACATGATGAACATACATGCTTTGTATTTATATATTATATGAGTGATTTGTTACTACTGGGATTCTTTAGAATCTCACTTTTTCCAAATGGCTAACATTTTAGACAGGGCGAGTGGCTTAAATGGGAAGCGGCCAACCCGAAGTGGTTAGGATCTCGTAGGGACATTTTGATTTTGGACCGTTGGTTATCTAATAGGATTTTGGGATTACTGTATGTATATGAGTTGTAGATAATATATTTGGATATGTAATCCCCATTTTGGAAAACTTACCCATTGTGTACATATACAAGTAACCCGGGGTTGCCAAGATTTTAGTTACGCACTCTGATATTTATTATGTGATTTAACTGCACATGTGGTTGTATTTGAAGGTGAATTTGAGACCAGATGAACTATGTTTTTGAACTTTTTTCGGTATACCCCATCTTGAAGATGAGGGATTATAAATGTTTTTTTTGTCTTATTGGTCTCTATTTCACTTAAATTTCATAATCCGGGTATAATTACCATGAGGGGGTTACAGCTCCCATATAGATGATCGAGCAGGGACATTTTAGGACAATCATCATGAATTATCAATGATACAATTATCACAGTTAACATGCAAAAAATATGATAACAGAATGGAGAAATTTCATTAAAATAATAATGTTCAAAGTACAATGATTGGCCCTTAGGGCACAATTTCCAACAAAACTGGCATTGGGAGGCAAGATCCTGGTCCTAACTTGCTCTGAACAGGCTAGAATGAGCATTCTGGTAATCTAACTCTTCATTCTCTCTTAAAAGCTTTTTGCATCTGCTCACCCAAATGTCCCAACAAACATACCCAAAAAAGTTTGTCCCATCTGACCATTTTGGTGAAGTCCCTACCAGCTTCATGTTTCAGGTTCCATTAGAGCCACTTCGTACCTTGTACATTACCGAACTTTGCCCACAATTTTGGTGTTACTATGGAGATCCATCTTTCTTTGGCATTTATACAGTGCCACAATAAGTGCATTGAGTATTCTTCCTGGTCACATCTAAAAGGGCACTCAGGAGATTCAGCAATACCTCTTCGTGCTCGCAACTGACCAGTATGAAGCCAACCATATGCAAACAATCGCATAAGGGATTTGAGCTTCTCCAGACCTCCCCATTTCCATAGGGTCTTCCAAATAGGTTTTCCTATGCTATGAACACCTGTAAAAAGAAAATGATAGGCAGAACTAATAGAAAATCAACTGTCAGAAGATTGTTTCCAAAAGTATTTGTTCTCTCCTCTCTCCTCACTGGGTAAGTGTGCACACATAATTCGTTCGATAACATGAGAATGGAACCACTTGCTCAGCTTATAACTATCCTACTCACCCCAAGGAGTTACGTATTCACATACTTCTCATTCCTATCGGCAAAAGCTTTGTAACTCGGTATAAGTTTAATTAGAGATTTATTAAACTCATACCAATTATCATACTAGAAAGAATCCACTTCACCGTTACCAAATTTGACCCCTACACCTTTTTGAAACTTGTCCCACACTGCACAATTACCTCGCAAAGTAACCGAGGCTTGTTTCCTCTTGTTGACAATGGGTATATATTCTGAACCATATCTGTACTTATGCCTTAATACCCAAACCCATAAAGCATCTTTATTATAGATAAGGTCCCAACATAATTTCATAATGAATGCCTTGTCAACACCCATTTCCATTTCGATATACACAGAGTGATAGAGACCAAATTCCATAGGAATACAAAAAAGTACATATATACTGATAAAAATATTTGTTTACAGTCTAAAGTCATTTATTCAGAATGTGACAACATTTACAGCTACTATAGGACATCCAAAAGTATTTTAAATATAGACTATCTATAACCATGAACTGTATCTTTTCCTCCAGACACGTGCTTATCAATTTCCTATATATATGTCCTTGCCTTTTGATCCACTTGTACCCGCTAACATGTTTGGTTTAGAAAAAGGGGTAAGATTCCAAAGAATCCTAGTAGAAACATGCTATCGTTAACAGAAAATACGAAAAGTAAATATGATATATGCCATGTATGCACCAATTAATGAACAATATAACACATAATTGTCTTATCATTATCATAACATCGTCATATCATCATCGTCATGTATACATAAGTAGGGCCCAGCCGGTTGGATTCTTACCCAACTCCTAGTGTAAGTGTAATAGCCCAGGACCACACCAGTACCCGTGTCTGGCCGAGACTACACACAGATCCCAGGAGGATTTGTCCCCCCTTCCGCCACATAGGCTTAGGGATTTTCCTCTTGGCCACTCCTAATTTGCCCAAGAGTCGCCTCCCTAAGGATAGAAGGCTTGACCTGAGGGTCAAGTACAAACCTTATGTGATCCTTGATAGCCAAATGTGCCATAGCGCACTTGGTTACCAAGGATGACATAAGGCTTTAGACTTATCCCTGAGGTCCAAGGTTCAATCCTTGGGGAGGCGACTATTAGGGAAATTAGAATACCCAAGAGGAAAATCTCTAAGCACCTGTGTGGTTTGGATGGGGGAACAAATCCTGCCGGGTGCTGTGTATAGTCTCAGCCAATCATAGGTGTCGTTTGTGGTCCTGGGCTTTTACATAAAAAGGAAGCTGTTATAATAAGTGCACCTCTGGCACTAATTGCCCTTTCTAGGCAAACCATGTTGATTAATATAGCACATTTACAAATAATGGTGACCACTTAATCATATGAACTATGGCATGATGTATGTCCATTTTCGGCTCCCGACTGGGTCCTAAAATGTTAAATGTAGAAGAATTAGGTTAAAACCCATTCATGTATTAGTTTAGGGACTACCATAGTGTTTCTTGTAGTTATATTAGCTTATGGAGAAAATTTACCAAAATGCCCACAAGTCCCAGGCCGGCCCTGCCGTACTTTTTCTAAAATTTTAACTAAGGCTATTTTGACATATTTTCCCACTAGGAATCCATTTCCAGATTCGAAATTACCAAATTCATTGTCAAATTACAAAAATACCCTTGACAGCCCCTCTTTGAGGATTTCAGGGGCTTTTTCATAATTATGCTTTTTCGGGCTTTTCTAAAAAGGTGACAAACTGTAACCCCACCTAATTTTCCCTTCTAAACACAATGAAACACTCAAATCATTGAAAATCTAACTCCTACCCCTAGATCTAGCCCTAACCACAATTATGGGATCCTAGGAAAAAAATCAGGGTTTTGCGATTTCGGCTCGGTAAATGCGTTCCTTTCTACTCCTTACCACTTTATTAACCATTCCATTAGGTTACAACTACCATTTAGTACCAATTTGGGCAGCATCACACCTAGGAATACACATTTCAAAAATTTAAAACTAAGGACAATCCGTCGAAATTTAACAATTAAATTGTCCACAGCAGCCAAAATAGTCAATATACGAAGGTTTAAAAGCTACTTCCAGCTCTCACTAGCTTTTCGTCAATATGGCTAAAATCCTAGCCCTTCTACAATAGATTTTTTAGCCTCCAAACCTTAAAGAACAAAGATGAGTAGCTTGGGATCGGGGCTGTATGTGTTTGGAACTGATTTACCGAAGAAATCACTTACCTTTACAAGTTTTTCTTCTCTTTCTCTCACTAGAAATCTCATACATTCTCTCTTTAGTTCAGCTGCTGTGTGCGTAAAAAATGAGCTGGGAAGAAGAAGGAGATGATTAAATATTATGCTTATGTCATCTTTTGTTTATTTAATAATTTTCCTAAAATACAAAAATCACATTTTATGTACATAAACTCTATGTACATGTGACTTTGCTTATTAAGCCAAACTAATATTTCTTTCTTCATGCTATATGTAGGAGACATCTAAGGGTGCTTCCCTGTGGTCTCAATTGGCTTCACAACTTGTTCCGATTACATATATACGTAAAGTCCCAATTTTGGTCAAATTAGCATTTTTACTCAAATTTTTCATAAATTCAGATTTAATTGACCAAAATATTTCAAATATATTTTTCCCTTTATTTTCCTTAATTAATTGAAATTAAATTCAATTAATTGGAAAATAATTAATTTCGCACTTGTTTGGCAAAATTACAAGTTTGCCATTATAGTTTTCTCTATTTTCCAATTTTCTGGCAGTTTTTCTGCCAAGACTTTATAAAATCATAACTAAATTTGTAGGCATCATTTTGGAGCGATTCCAAAGGTTATGGAAACCTTATTGAGTCTAGTTTCAAGGAAAAATATGGAATTTAGCTAGTTGGAAGCACATCACTCCCAAATTTAATTTCTTTAAACATTACTCCATAAAATTTCCAGTTTTTCTGGGCTAAATTTAAAAATTCATATCTTTTTGCATATGGCTTCAAATGATTCATATGACCTATCAAATTAAAGCTTGGGATGTCTACTTTCATCCTGTAAAATTTTATAATTTGTTCTCATCATTTGGTCTTCCAAACTATATGAAAAACTCACAACCTCGCAAGCAATTTAACTGAAAACACTGTTCACCTTTCGGTTTCCAATATTTAATTCCTTTGACTGTAAATATTCACCATTTTATTGAATGTATATAATAATTACAATATATTCTTGATGAATAAAATCTGGGGTGTTACAGTTCTCCCCCACCTAAATAAATTTTGTCCCCAAAATTTGCCATACATCCATAACCAAAAACTCTGGGGTAACACTTTTGCGTATGTATTACTGACATCAATATTTGCTTATGCAAACTAAGATCCCTAAAATTCTTCTATTGGCATTTTGCTCATAAATCATCATATCTGCCACCTGCACTATTTTATGGGTCAATGTGTCAGGGACAACATTAGCCTACTCTGGATAACATTTACATTCCAGGTCATAATCTTTCAACAACTTTATCCACTTACATTGCATCATATTTTTCTCTTTTTGATCATACACATATTTCAATCTTTATGGTCACAGTACAACTCCACAATTACGCCATAAATGTAACGTTTTTATATTCAATATAAACATTATTACCATCAACTCAAGATTATAGATGGAATAGTTCAATTCCTGAAGCTTTAGCTAATAAGATGCATATGCCCTTACCCGGCTCGCATCAATTCACATCTTATTCCATGCCTATTCGCATTTGGGATTCTCAGTGTTGGTACTTTAATAAATTTTTGTCATCAGCTCTCCGAAGCTCCTCTCCTAATCATCATTCCATGCATAATGTTGAGTTTTTCTGGGGACATTTGATATAGACATCTCATAATAATCACCAAGACTCAGCATACTGTGTATCACAACCATAGTTTCTGGCCTTCTCAGTTCAGTACTGCTTCCATTTTACCAGGGTCCATCATGATCCCTTGCTATGAGACTGTGTGGCCCAAAAATGTTACCTCTGAAAGCCATAAGTCACATTTACTCGACTTAGCATAGAGTTGTTTTTCCTATACCATGTTCAATTCTATTCACAATTGTTACTCACGTGTCATTTTATCCCGTGAGTTCACTAATAGGTCATCAACCAACCAAATTTTGAGGATTACTGCTAAGCCATGCAACCATGCAACAGTAGACAATCAAGTCCACTAGTGATTCGTGTCCCTCAGCATCATTATATCATTCATACATTGTGACAATCTTGACACTTGTGGGTGTAGGCATAGTCTATTCGTATGGGAATCTACTCATACTTACCAATTTTACTATCGTTTCTAGGGTAGCCCATTCATATACTCTGAAACCAATTCTAAAGAATTCATCAACCTACCAGGCTGTCAAAACATGATTCCCTACCATCCTTTATTTATACCTTTCAATACACTATCTGCTATCCACCAATTGACTTCTAGTAATGTCTTGAGTTGGCAGAACAATAGGTAAATCAATTATTTCTTTCATCAGGATATTCTACCCTCATTGTACAGGGAAACCAAAAGCTACTCATACATTTTATTCTCTATCTCAACCTTGAGACCCTATCTCGTGGCTACTTTTATTCTATCAAGAACTATTCTCATTCAATAAGGGAATATTCTATTATCAAGATCTTTCCCTATGCTAGATTAGTAACTAGCAACCTCAAGAAACCTTATAAATATTTCAATTCATTTTAATACCATGTTTTAGTACCTCAGACCATATAGGTCAATTCAAATTCTTAAGAAATCAGTTCTATGATTGTGTCTGATTCTTGGACCATAATTCCATGCCTAAAACCTCAGTATTATCTGAGCCAGGAAATCACTTTACTCAACTTCACGGATTATCACTAGGACAACATGATTCTGAATAAATTCGCTACCTAAGGATAAACTAGTCTACCAGGTCTTAGGGCCTTTGGACATGCAAGTCCACTATAATATCTGGCATGTAAGATTTTACAGCCTAGGGTCACTAACCCAACTCTTAGGTCCATCATGAAATCTAGAAAATTAACATCACATACATTGAAAATTGTTTTCCTCAATTATATCCAATAGATTTTCTAAGGTTCACAATTAATAGCACCTATTCTAACCTTTAAGATATTCGGGTATTATCCTCAAGATATTACTGTTACTAAAGGTTTAATACTATCCATAAGGTTCACAAGGTTCAACCTTTCATCATAGAATAGAACCATAGTGCAATCAGTTCACATTTCGATCAAAGCATTATCTTAGCTTAGATCAAATTCAAGCCTATCCTCAACACTCAGTATCATCAAATCGGATCCTCGAGGATCGACTTACTGCATAAATACCCAACATTATGTATCACATTCTAATACCTCGAGCAACTCAGGCCATATCAGATGCTTAAGGAGTCAACTCAATTACTAATTTTGATTTTCATATTACAATTCTCTCAATCACAACTCAAATCTCAATTTTTTCAAGGTTTAAAATCGTTCGACCTCAATTATACCTATCATCCCCACCTATCTTTCAGAAGGATTCAAGGAATTTACATACCACTAACCTATCCTCTATTCTCTCTATTCTGTTCGCATTGAGAACTAGCTTCCAAATTTAATCAAATACAAGCATCATTAGGGAGCATATACAATGAATAAATAATTAAACTTGAATCATACATTACTCCCATTAAATCGCTATTAAAAGAAGCCATACCTTTAATAAGTTCAGGAGATTTTCTGGCCTCCTCCTGATCTATCACATGTACCTTACGAGCTCCTATTTTAGTCTCCTTTAATTGTTGCCTCTGTGGGCAATGCTTAGCAATATGCCTTGGTTCCCAACATTGATAATAGGTTCAACTAGCTGGATCCCATCCAGTTGAACTGTATCTTCCCGATATATCTCTACATGATTTACCGAATGATATGGCTTGTGACATCGCCATCATTTTCTACCCTTAGTGGGAGTCTGACCTCCATGGCCTTCAGTATGCTTCAGCCTTTTATAGTTCCCTATGGACAATTCATCCTGATCTTTACATTTTTGTGAGGAACTCCTACTACCAGACACATCTCTGGGTCATCATTTCTGTCACGATGTAAGCTTAACATATCATTCTCGACGTGTCGACTCTCTTCAACTACCTTAGTGAACACTGTAAGTATTTAGAAATCAATCTCTTTCTCAATTCTAGCTTTAACCCTTGTATCAATATATCAGAGCTCTATTCCTCATCATCCCGATGTCTTAAGTATGAGGAATACTGAGACAATCAGACATAACATGCCAGGTACTCATCAAAACTTTCTTCATTATCCTTTCGTATGTTGAGGAATTCCTTTTCTTTTGCTAACTTATCTGATTGAGAGAAATATCTTTCGTTAAATTTCCCTTGGAACATTTCCCATGTTACTAGTGTAATCCCCTGCCTTAATTAACGTAATTAAGATTCGATAACGCATAGTAAAAAGGGGTTTGAGACCGTCAGATAGTTCAAAACTTATCAAATCACCTACCAAACAGTAGGAACTTACAAAATTTTCAAAACTTCTTTCCTATCCTGGTCTCGTTCTCAATTATCGAATATAATTACCTGTGCAGTTAACTTACCTTCATATACATATCAGAGTTCGTAATTTAAACCCCGGCAACCCCCGGGTTCATCTATATATACATAGAGTTTCAAATCCTGAGTAGGGGATTACAAAACCAAATTTCAAGTTATTTACATCTCAAAATGTTATACAGTAATCCCTATCCAAAATGTAACCAACAAAAGCCATACTAATGTCCCTAGGAAGCTCTAACCGCTCCGAGTCGTTCTCTTCTCTTTAGAGCCACTCGCCCTGTCTGAAAGGTTAGTCAAAGGAAAGAATGAGATTCAAAAGAATCCCAGTAGTAACTAAGCATTTATACCACATATAAGCACACAGCATGTAAGCAAATCATCATACAGCAGCACAATCACACTCCACCCTTATCCCCTTTCTCCGCCGGGAAGGCACACCGTCCTAACCCGAACCCTTGTTAGCTACTCAGGGACTATTGGCGTGGCAGTGCAAAAACATAGCCTTATAGCTCACATAGCTAACCGGCTTCACAGATGGCCCGTCGGCCTCACAAATAGCCATTCGGCTCACAATCAGCCTTTCGGCCCTCATGTCACATAGTCACACCTCATCCTCATCCCCTTTCTCCGCCGGGAAGGCTCACAACCCTTACCCGATCTGTTGCTAGCTACTCAGGGACTATTGGACTGATGGTGCTTACACATATCCACATAAGTCGCAACATACAAACTTATCGCAAAGCAATGAAAATACACACATACAATGCATCACATATGGTACGAAAGAAAAGTCACTACCTGATCCTTTCCTGACGGGTCACTGGCACAGTGGGCTCACGAGGATAGCAGATGTCAAATCCTATAATCAAAATAGGGACACTTGGTTAATTTCCTTTTCCAAGTTTTTAATTCAATGACACCCTAAGTTGGTATTCATTTGAACTTTTTAGATGGCCATTAATTGTCTAAACATATGCCTAAAGGGTTGGGATAACTATCCCCAAAGATCCCTATTTAGAAAGCTAAACACTGATTTTTGGTCCCTTCACTCGAGCACAGAAGACCGTGCTCGAGCATGACCCCCCGATTTCACTCGAGCACATGCGAGTGAGACGCAAGAAGTGCTTGCTCGAGAGCAACCCCCCGCGACAATCCTACACTCTCACTCGAGCACAAGAGGCTGTGCTCGAGCAGAGCCCCCTAGGTGCACCCGAGCACCAGGAAGTGAGACTCAGCGAGTGACAACCCGAGAGTGACCCTTCCCTCCAAACCTCAAACGCACTCGAGCACAGACCCTAGTGCTCGAGTGCCATGCTCACTCTCAATACTCGCGAGTGCCATGCTCACTCTTGACAATCCACCCATGAGTGATAACTTGAGACGCTCACCCGCAGCATCAAAATGCACCCTCACTCGAGCACACACTCGCTCACTCGAGCATGTTCATCTTGTGCTCGAGTGAGACCCCTTCTCACTCGAGTGATGCGTATCAGAAGCCAGATCGCAGTCACTGATATGGTTTTCCAAAGTGACCCAACTTGATTCCAATAGGTTCTAAACTGGCACTAAAGTTTATTCTCACCTAAAACTCCATGAGAAACCTATTGGTAACCTCAAAATATCCAAATTCAACCCCAACCACACATTCTCATCTCTTGACCACAAATTCACCAAAACCATAATTTGCTAAACTTCCTATCTCAATTTCAAATCAAACTCTAATCACTTCCAAATGTCAAAACTGACCAAATGAACAGTGATACACTAAACAAAAACCTACCCTTCACTTAACATCATAATTAGGTTAAATTTCCAGAATTCTCATTAATTAGGCAAACATCTTAACATATATACCAAGATGCATCACAAACCTACCTCTTCAACTTGCTGAAATCAACACCTTGATTCCCCCAACTTTCAGATTTATCCAACAATCAAACACCACCAATGGAAATTCTGAAATCATAGAAGTCAAGCTCTCAATCTCTTGATCCACATTAATGAAGGGTAGCTAAGCATATAAGATCATTTACCTTCACAAATTTCAAACCCTTACTTTCTCTTTCTTGCTTGCTCGCCAGAAATGGAGAAAATGGAGAGAGAAAGTGAGATATTGATGATGATCATTCTTTCCTTCTTCCCCATGCAAAACCGACTAAGAGGAGAGAGGGAAGAGAAAATGGTTTGAATATTTGACTTCCATCCAAGGGTCCTTATTTAGCCACTTGTCATCATCTCATTCCTCCCACAATGATTTCACATAAGCTTGCATGCATCAAATTCCACCTCATGTTCTTTCTTTCAATCTCAACCATTGATCATGATTACTAAAGAGTGTCCTCTCCAATATCTGACCAATCAATCGGTAAATTTACCGTTTTGCCCCTGATTATCACAATACTCACTAAATCATCACTAATCATCTTGATATCACATTACACAATATATACTTCTAATATGCTTAATTAATATTAATTACATCATTTGAAGTTATTATTCCTTGATTACAATCCAGGATATTACAACTAGAATACTCCATACTTGCAAATCAACTTTGTATTCCTCCACCACCATGTATCTACCTCCCCTTCTAATTTTTGAATGGCTAGCTAAACCTAAATATTATAGGAGCATATCAGTCTTGTGAAAATTTGCTCTAATATGGATAACCATTCTTCTACTAGCAGGGGATTGAATCTCCCTTGGAAAGTATGAAGTTGTTGTTTCTCAAATCGCTTCACCCATGTTTGAAAAATGTTTGCTTCATACACAAGCATGGGTTATGACTCTTAATGAGGTTGCTTAGATGCAATATATTCACCCTCTTTCCTTTCAAAATACTCCAATCTTCCTTGTCTCTATCCTAACTCATGCAGTGAAAAAGGCAAGCTTCACCCAAGAGGGGGGGTGAATTGGGTATTGTGATAAATCTTTTGTTTGATATGGTGATATGACAATAACTGTAGATAGAGTAGAGTTGACAAGATTTGTACACAGAGAGTTATACTAGTTCAGCCCAAAACCCAGGCCTACATCTAGTCCTCAAAAATCAAGACCTAATGAGATTTTCACTATACTTCCAAGATTCAGTGGGGTCTCAGAACGCCACAAAACAACATTCATCCTTGAATGGACTACGAGCAGAAATATTCTAACACTTAGAAATTTCTCTCCCTCTTACGATAAGTCTTACGAGCAGAAAAACAAACCTATAACCTTTCTCTCTTGCTTACGTATACAAGTCTTATGAGCAACAACATTCTCTCTTACTTACACCTCTGTAAGTCTTACAAACAGTAATGTTCTCTACTGCTTGTTCCTTGTAAGTCTTATGAGCAGAAAGTCCTACTAGGAATTATATCAAATGCTTTTCTCGTAAGGATATCTACCTTCTCAAGGTCCTGTACCTTGAGATCAAATGAGAATAGAATTTGAAGTGTATACAGACTCTCTCACAGAGAAAATATGATAAACACTGAAGTACAATATGAATATAGAGAATATGTGAAGAACAAAAACTCATTAATTTGCTTGTGTGAATTTTTATTCTTAGTTGCTCTTTTGATGGTCTGTGAAGCTCTGTATTTATAGTCAAATGATTTTGCCCGATGAATAATAATCATTATGGAGCAGAGCAATTTACTTTGGAACAGTATGTGTACGTTTGAAATCTTTGAACAATATATCATGGTAGGTATGTGCTTGGTTAGTCGTAATAATTATGTCTGTCATTGTTTGACTTCCTCTGAGCCTTTCTAATTTAAATGATCAAACTCCTATTTTACACTTGTAATATATGTTAAATGATGCTAAATAATAATAAAAAGTGAAAATAGAATGAATAAATAATATTACATCATGTTCGGATTGATCATTGTAAGTCTGTTGCATTTTGGCTTCGACAGAGCATAACTCGAGTGTACTTTGGTCTCACTAGAGTGCATCTTCATATTTCCTCTTCTGCTTTTATTTTTATGTTGCACTTCCATATGATTTTGAGAAAGTGCATTTTCACACTTGTGAATGATTTGGATCCTCACTCGAGCACATATCCTCTCACTCGAGTGACTATGTGTTTAGTACTATGAACCCTCGTCTCTGGATAACACTTGCACTGATTTTTATAAGAGTGTGATTCTGCACTTGCAGGTGATATAAAGCCTCACTCGAGTGCACAATATATTCTTGTATAAGATACTCTTTTGCTTAAGCAATTTCATCATAAATGGAGAGAGTTAGATTTCTCACTCGCGGGTGCTGAGGTATCACTCGGGTACAAGTACTCTCTACTTGGGTACACTTGCTCTTCCATGCACTAGCTGACTCTCAGGCAAACAGTTTCTAGGCTTCACTCGCTTAGACTCGAGTATAGTTTTCACTTTGTGTTTATCTTGCTCTTGAGTAAACACTTCCTGTGCCACACTCAATAGGACTCAGGTGAACTTTAGGCTATCACTCGAGTATTGTGTCTGTGCTTGAGTGAAGTGGTGATATCCTATCTTTAACATTGCTCTCTGTCAAATACTTGCATGAGTGTGCCTTCATACTCGAGTACAAATCACATCATCACTCAAGTTCTGTGTCTATCACTCAAGTTGTCCTGGTATTATTAGCTAGAGTCTGCTTTTGTCAAACACTTTCTTTTCAATACTTGCTTGTGCTCGAGTGCAAAAGTGCTTAATGCTCGAGTGCTAGCTCCATCACTCGAGTCCATCAGTTAAAATCACAGCAATGACCTCTGAACTTAGTGATATGCCTTTGGTAATTTTTTCAACCATTGTCTAAACTTGCAAAACTTGAGTTTCTTACCATAACACACAATAATCTTTTGTTATCATCAAAACTTGGAATCTAACATTCTCCCCGTCTTTGATAATGACAAAACCATTGTAATGGAATTTAAAAATGTGTGAAGTGAAAATTTTTGAAAAACACTTTCAAGATTTCTAAATACATATTCACTAAAGTTTTGAGTCATTTTTCAGATTTTGGCAATTAGATTCTCAAGTTTCCTATAATACTTCCAATGGATACTTAAAGCCAATATAAGTCATAGTATTATAATGTTTGAACAAAAAACTGAAAATGATCATATATATAGAGTCATGAACTTGTAAAGTACAATGGCATACTAACATCTACCCATGAATTCCAAGTACATCCAAATAGAAAATTTCAAATACAGAAAAACCTACCCCAATACAGAAAAGCTACCCAATACTCCCCCTTAAACCAAAATACACCCATATTAGACTAGAGTAGCTCAAAACCATCACATATCTTTCTCCCCTATTTTGTCAGCAGTAGAAGGTAGCTGAGGAAAATTAAGATCAAATGGTGGGTATATATCACTATGGCGTTAGATGGGTCAAATGGCTCAGGCACAAAAAGTGGAGATGATGGCTGAGGAGCAGTGGCTGCAGGTGTGGAGGATGATGATCGATCATAAGTGACCTCAACCTGGGAATGAGGATAAGTGAAAAGTACATGTGTCTAAGGCTGGGAAAGTAAAGCCACAGTAGGAGTAGACTCTAGAGGCACCTCAGTAGAAGCAGTCAAAAGATGAGTACACAAGTAGATCTCTATGTCAGATATTCTTCAAGACTAATCTTCTTATGCCTTGAACATCATGTCAAAATTTGCATTAGCCTTATCCACCAATCTTGAGACTTAAGTTTCCAGCTTGTCTACCATTTTTTCGAATTCGCTCAATAATTCCTTTTTCAGGCTTGTCACAGCTTGATTGACCACTTCGACCAGATAGCTTAGTAGAGAAGCATTTATAAAAAATGGAGATAGAATTGGGCTAGGTGCAGAATACTGAGCCTCATCTCTTGATGGAGTGGCTTCTCTCTTATATGTAGCCCTAGTTTGGCTCACTGGGAGATTGATACCCATATGTGTCAATTATATCTTACCAAACCTTAGAATGATTACCCTTTCAATTCCTTCCAAATACCATACTTTTGTTGTGCTTTAGGATGAGAGACACAAGTTGTGGATATGGAATTGTGGCGGATCTCGATGAAGAAAATTTGAATCTTGTCATCTCACCAAAGATAAGCTCCCCCACATTTCTTCGTTTACGAGCTAGGGAGGAAGCCAAAAGATAGTAGTCTCTCTGAGCAAAATAGGTGTAGTTTTTGGATTTATTGACAAAGCTATGGGTGTATATGTAATGAAGGGCATGAATAGAGTCAGGCATGTCAATAGGCTTAAAGTTAAGAGGGCCTATAGGATCATTTGGTCTTAATTGCTGGAAGGCTTCATTAGTAAATAGTGTAGGAGGATCGAAAGGGGGTGCAACATAACCAAGGATACCATTTATGATAGTAGCAGATACCATAATATGTTGACCTCTAACAGTGGTAGACATTGCTTCCTCTATCAACTCTCTGGCCCTAGATTTTATGTTATGGACTTTCATGTTGCAGTAAAAGGTTCTCACAACAGTAGGTGAATAAGGGAGATGCACATTCAGCCAGGGATCTTAAAATCCAAGGCAAGGATGAAAATTCAAACTACAACTTTTCTTTAGATAATCTAAGTCCACATAAACTATAGGGCAAAAATTCCTATAAGCAGACTCAGAATAATATACCTTCTGTTGCAATGGCTTTAGTTCCTTAACATTGAAGCCTTCTTGAGGATTTATGACTTGTTCTTCCTTTACAGCCTGTGAAGTAGAAGGTACTCTTGAAGCAGTTGTACTGATCTGGCTAACATGATGAGAGCCTGACACACCAGTTTAGGAGGCAATTTTGCCAACCAAGGTATCAAGCTTGGACTTGTCCATTGCTTCTCAGAGCTACATATTGAGTGAGTCATCAGAAGAGGAAGATTGTTATGGTTGCTCTGTGTCCTTCTTCTTTCCTTTTCCTTTAACTTCTTTTGATTGAGAACGAGTGACAACCGGTTTTTTGAAGACCACTCCCATCAGTTTATTTAGCGGAGGTTAATCCTTCTTATCCATCTTAGGCTTAGGATGAATCTTCTTAGCTATAGTTCTTTTCTTGGTGATCTTGAGCTTTGGAGGTGGTGTTGGAGTAGAGGATAGTGAAGTAGTTGGAGATGGAGATGAATAAGTTGCCGTTGGAGAATCTGAAGCACTGGCAATAGAATGAGTAGGTGAAGGCGTTGGAGATTTTTGGGAAACTTGAGGAAGCTTTGTTCTAGCCATGATTCAGAAATGAATCAAAGAATAGCATAATAGGGAAAATTTTGATTACTTTTCAGGAATACTCTTTGGTTAGGGCAAGAGAAAGGAAAATGATGAAAAATCTGACCTTTTAGTGAAGATTGAAGAGTTGCAACTCAAATTTGAGTAGAATTGAGGCGTTTAATAGGTGGGAAATGAACAAAGATGAAGATTTTTGGTTGTCGAGTGAAGAGACGCTTCGAGTGAGAAGAGGAAGTGCGATAGTCTGAACTATCGTCTATCTAATATAAGTTATAGCACTCGAGTGACAACCCTAGTGCTCGAGTGTTATTCATACATTACTCGAGTGATACAATTTGGTACTCGAGTGCAAAACACAAATTACACAAACCATGTAAATATGTACCTGGTTTAAGCATGTACGTGCTCGAGTGTTCTTGCTGTACTTCAAGTATGTTCATACAGTGCTTGATTGATGTTCTTCCCTCACTCGAGTGAGGTTTGATACTTTTGTTATGCTTGAGTGAGTTCCAAGAGTTCTTACATACTCTATTAATCCCTATTTTACAAAGCTAGAAGCAGAGTATATGACATAGTTCCATACTTGAGAATTCATCTCTGACTCAAGTGATAAGATTCCTTGCACTCGAGTGATCCCTCCAACACTCGAGTGACAGACCTGCAAAAAAATTTCTATATACTCTAATGCCTAAGTCAGAATGATTATCATCAAAACTTATATTAAACATAGTAATTAACAAGAAAAAACTTACAACATATTGGGATAAATCATTCCCAATTCTCTTCGTATATATAAGAATAGATCTTTAGCTATCTGCTTTGTAAATATGTCAGCAAGTTGAAGATGTGTTGGTATGAATTCTACTTTGACATCCTTCTTTTGTACATGATCTCGAATGAAGTGATGTCATATATCTATGTGTTTGGTTCTTGAATGTTGCATATGATTCTTGGCCAAACTAAGTACTAGTGTTGTCATAATAAATTGGTATCTCCTTTAAGTATATCCCCAAATCCTAAAGTTGTTTCTTCAACCATAGTACTTGAGAACAACAGCTTGCTGTAGCTATATATTCATCTTCAGTGGAAGATAATGACATTGTGTTCTGCTTCTTGCTGAACCATGATCCAAAGAGCCTCTAAGGAATTGACATTGTCCACTAGTACTTTTTCTGTCAGTCTTATATCCTCCATGATTTGAATTTGAATAGGCTATCAAATATTTGTTTCCACTCTTTGGATACCATAGGCCATGTTTTGCAATGTCTCCTAGGCATTTAAAGATTCTTTTTACAGTTTCTGCATGTGATATCTTAGGAGCAGATTGATACACTACACACATTCCAATACTGAATTGTATATCCGGCCTGCTTGCTGTTAGATAGAGTAATGAACCAATCATTCCTCTATATTTGGTGATGTTGAAGTCAGGACCTTTTACGTCAGCATCCAACAACTTTGTAGAAATCATTGGAGTATTAGCTCCGTTAGCATTGTCTATTTTGTACTTCTTCAACAACTCTTTCAAATATTTTGTTTGAGATATAAATATCCCATTCTTCCTTTACTTGATTTGAAGTCCAAGAAAGAAGTTTAATTCTCCCATCATGGAGATTTCAAACTCTCTTGGCATAAGCTTGGAAAACTCTTGACAAAGAGATTCATTAGTAGCACCAAAAATAATATCATTAAAATAAATTTGAACAATTAAAAGATCATTTTTGTTATGTTTGATGAAAAGAGTTGCATCTACTTTTCCTCTGACAAAGTTTTGATCAAGAAGAAATTTGCTTAGCCTTTCATACTAAGCTTTAGGTACTTGTTTTAAACCATACAATGCTTTCTTAAGTTTGAACAGATGATCAGGTTTTATTTCATCTTCAAAACGAGGAGGTTGTTCTATATATACTTTCTCCATAATATAACCATTTAGAAAAGTAGTTTTCACATCCATTTGATAAAGTTTAAAACCTTTAATGCAAGTAAAGGGTAAGAGTACTCGTATTGCTTCCAATCTTGCCACTGGAGCATATGTTTCCTTATAATCAATACATTCTTCTTTATTATAGCCTTAGGCAACCAACCTTGCCTTGTTTCTCATAATGATTGCTAATTCATCAAGTTTGTTTTTAAAAACCCATTTGGTTCTTATAACTGAGTGATCTTTAGGTTGAGGTACCAAATCCCAAACTTGATTCCTTTAAAATTGATTTAATTCTTCTTGCATAGCAATCAACCAATCATTATCAGATAAAGCCTCTTCAATATTAGAAGGTTCAATCTCAGAAATAAAAGTAGAAAAAGTCACCTCATTAAGAATTCTATTTCTAGTTTTGACACCTTCGTGAATATCTCCAATTACTTGATCAATTGGATTAGCTTTAATATGTCTCCATGATTTTGGTTGAGCATGATCATCGACATCTTCTTTATTTTGAAAATCATTTGTTTCAAGATCATTATGATTTGAAATAGTTTTGTTTTTCTTTATCAAATCCATTTCTTCTTCATCAAGATTCTTTATCTGAGAATCAAGTTCATCAAACACAACATGAATGGATTCTTCAACTGTACATGTTCTTTTATTAAAAACTCTATATGTTTTACTTCTATTAAAATATCCTAGAAATAAACCTTCATCAGACTTTGAATCAAATTTACCCAAATTTTCTTTACCGTTGTTGTGAATAAAGCATTTACATCCGAAGATATGTAAATGAGCAAGATTTGGCTTTCTCCCTTTGTAGAGTTCATATGGTGTCTTTCCAAGTGACTTGCAAATATATGCTCGATTTGAAATATAGCATGTATTACTCATTGCATCTGCCAAGAATACTTGTGACATTTCTTTTTCATTGTGTATTGCCCTTGCCATTTCAGTGAGAACTCAGTTCTTCCTTTCTATTACTCCATTTTGCTGAGGCGTTCTAGGTGCAGAGAAGTTGTGATCTATTCCCTCGTTGTTGCAGAAATCTTCAAAAGAGTTGATTATCAAATTCTCCTCCATGGTATGTCCTGATAGAGACAATAGAAATACCTTTCTCATTTTGGACCTTCTTAGCAAAAATAACAAATTTGACAAACGTTTCATCTTTTGAAGTAATAAATATAATCTATGTAAATCTTGTAAAATCATCGATAATTACTAAAGTATATAGATTTCCTCCAAAACATTTTACTCTTGCTGGACCTACCAAATCAATATGAAGTAATTGTAAAGGCTTGGAAGTAGAAATCTCATACTTTGTTTTGAATGAAGATTTAGTTTGTTTGCCTTTTTGACATGCCTCACAAATCATGTCATCTTTAAATTTAAGTTTAGGAAGACCAAAAACTAATTTTTTTCTAATCAGTTTGTCGAGTTGGTTCATATTAACATGAGCCAAATGCTCATGCCATAACCAACTCTCTTCTGATTTGCTAAGAAAACAATTTTCAGAAGAATTTGAATTTAAATCAATAGTATAACAGTTACCATCCCTTTGAGCTCATATCTTTGCTTTGATGGATTCTTTGTTAAGCGGTAGATCTTTCTTGTTTACTATCAAACATTCCTATGAATCAAAGATTACCCAGTTATCTTTGTCAATGCTTTAATTCACACTTAAAAGATTATGGCATTATCCTTCAACGTAATATATATCATTGATTTGAACACCATCGAATTTTCCCACTTCACCAATAGTAGCAATACGTTCAAATTGGTTACCTCAAAAAGTTACATTTCCTCCTTCTTTGTTTACTAGTATGGTGAACTTATTTCTATCACCAGTCATGTGCCTCGAGCATCTACTATCAATGTACCACTTGTTTGCCCGTGATGCTTTGAGACATACCTAGAGTAATATGATCAAGCTTTAGGTACCCACACTTTCTTGGATCCTTCGTGGTTAGTATGCTTTACTCTTGGTACATGCATCCCTTTCGAAACCCATTTATACGTACTAATGACCTGTCCTTTTCTAAAATAAAATGATGAAGTATAATGTCATTTCCTATTACAGTAACTACATTATACAAATGGATATGATGTATGCACAGAATTCTCAAAATATCTGAGATAAGTCCTATTGCCCTTTTTCTTCTTTCCTCTATTTTTATCCTGATAAGACTTATATCCAATTCCAGATTTATCAAAGGAAACTCTCTGAGATTTTATAAAAACTTTAAGAGTTTCACTTCTTTAGTAAATCTTTCCACGGTGTTTGTTAAATCACTTATTTTCTTGTCTTTTCCTTCATCCGACGAGTTATCACCCCATATAGATGATTTGTATGCTTTCTTCTTTTGCTTCTTCTTGTCTTTGTTTTTGAAGCATTCAGATTTGATGTGTCCAGGCTTTCCATATTCGTAGCATACTATCTGTTGCTCCTTGTTTTCTTTCTTGCTTGGTCCACCTTGATAATTCTTGAAATTGTTTTGGCCTCATCTATAGAACTTCTTGAATTTCCTCATGATCATTCCCATATCATCATTAGGGACATCTTCATTTTTTGAAGACTCATCTTCCTTGATGGTTTTAAGTACAACTCCTCTTTTCTTTTTATCATCAAACTCTTATAGTTCCTTCTTGAACCTTAACTTTCCTTCATACTCTGAAAGGCTACCAAAGAAAGCAGCTACGGATCTCATTGACTCTCCTTTAGCTTCTTCGATAGCTGTTACCTTTGCTTCCCATTCTTTAGTAAGAATGTCAAGGATATTTCTTACCTGGGAATTTTAATCAAATGTTTTCCCAAGTGCTGATAGTTGATTAACAAGATGAGTATATCTGAGTTCGAATTATGAGATTCTTTCTTTAAGTTTCATCCGAAATAGATCATACTCTGTAATTAGAGTATTGACTCTATTTTTTTTATTATAAATGTGCCTTCGTGAGCTATCTCAAGAGCATCCCACATATCTTTGGTTGTTGGTAGTGTGCAGATTCAGAAATATTCCTTTTGACAGAGGGCACTCTGTATCATTAAACTAGCTTTACTGTTTAATGTTACTAACTTCTTGTCATCTTCGTCAAACTCTTCTGGGCTCTTTTTAATGACTATATCTTCGATTTTCTTCATTGGAACATAGTCACCGTCTTGTATTACATTCCATATACCATATTCGTTAGCCATCTTGAACACTCTAAACTTAGCTTTCCAGAATGAAAAATGTTCTCCAGCAAAACCAGAAGCTCTAGTGAAAGAAGCTTCATCTGGAAGAATGTTCTCACCTATTGTTACCATTTACCAGATCTTTCTAAAGCTGTAAGGCTCTTTAGGGAAGACCTTGCTCTAATATGAAATAAAAGGGGCAAGCTTTACCTAAGAGGGGGTGAATTAGGTGATGAGATAAATTTTTTGGTTGATGCAGTGATATGACAATAGCTGTAGATAGAGTAGAGTTGAAAAAATTAGTACACAGAGAGTTATACTGGTTTGGCCCAAAACCCAGGCCTACGTCCAGTCCTCAGAGATCAAGATCTACTGAGATTTTCACTATACTTTCAAGATTCAATAGGCTCTCGGAACGCTGCAAAACAACATTCGTCATTGAATGGACTAGGAGCAGAAATAATCTAACACTTAGAAATTTCTCTCCCCCTTACGACAAGTCTTACGTGCAGAAAAACAAACCTATAAACTTTCTCTCTTACTTACGTATACAAGTCTTATGAGCAGCAATGTTCTCTCCTACTTACACCTCTGTAAGTGTTACGTGCAGCAACATTCTCTACTGCTTGTACCTTATAAGTCTTATGAGTAGAATGTCCTACTAGAAATTCTCTCAACTGCTTCTCTCGTAAAGATATCTACCCTCTCAAGGTCCCTATACCTTGAGATCAAATGAGAATAGAATTTAAAGTGCATACAGTCTCTCTCACATAGCAAATACGATAAATACTGGAGTACAATATGAATACAGAGAAAATGTGAAGAACAGAGACTCGTGAATTTGCTTGTATGAATTCTTGTTCTTAATTGTTTTTTTATGGTCTCTGAAGCTCTGTATTTATAGTCAGTTGACTTTTCCTGTTGAATAATAATCATTATGGATTGGAGTATTTTACTGTGGAACAACATGCGTTCATTTGAAATCTTTGAAAAAGATATCGTGGTAGGTATGTGCTTGGTTGGTCGTAATGATTCTGTCTACCATTGTTTGATTTCCTCTGAGCCTTTCTAATTCAAATGATCAAACTCTTGTTTCACATTTGTAATATATGTTCAATGATGCTAAATAATAATAAAAAGTGAAAATGGAATGAATAAATAATATTAAATCATGTTCAGATTGATCGCTGTAAGTCTATTGCGTTTTGGCTTCTGACAGAGCATCACTCGAGTGCGCTTTGGTCTCACTCGGTTCATATTTCCTCTTCTGCTTTTATTTTTGTGTTGCACGTCCATATGATTTTGAGAAAGTGTATTTTCACACTTGCGAGTGATATGGGTCTTCACTCGAGCACATATCCTCTCACTAGGGTGACTATGTGTTTAGTACTATGAACCCTCGTCTTTTGATAACACTCACACTGATTTTGATAAGAGTGTGATTTTGCAGTTGTAGGTGATGTGGGGCCTTACTCGAGTACACTGATCCTTACTCGAGTGCACAGTATATTCTTGTATAATATACTCTTTCACTTCAGCACTTGCATTATAAATGGAGAGTTAGATTTCTCACTTGTGGGTGCTAAGGTATCACTTGGGTGCAAGTACTCTATACTCAGGTACACTTGCTCTTCCATACACTGGCTGACTATTGGGCAAACACTTTCTAGGCTTCACTCGCTTAGACTCGAGTGCAGTTTTCACTTTGTATTTATCTTGCTCTCGAGTAAACACTTCCTGTGCCACACTCGGTAGGACTCAGGTGAACTTTAGGCTATCACTCAAGTATTGTATCTATGCTCGAGTGAGGTGATGATATCCTCTTTTTGACTTTGCTCTTTGTCAAACACTTACATGAGTGTGCCTTCATGCTCGAGTATAAATCACATCATCACTCAAGTGCTGTGTCAATCCCTTGAGTTGTCCTGGTATTATCAGCTTGAGTCTGCTTCTGTCAAGCTCTTTCTATTCAATACTTGCTTGTGCTCAAGTGCAAAAGTTCTTAATGCTTGAGTGCTAGCTCCATCACTCGAGTGCATCAGATAAAATCACAACAATGACCTCTGAACTTAGTGATATGCATTTGGTAATTTTTTCAACCATTGTCTAAACTTGCAAAACATGAGTTTCTTACCATAACACACAATAATCTTTTGTTATCATCAAAACTTGGAATCTAACAAGCAGTTCATCTCTAAGATCATTTATCATAAGTTGTTGTCATGCCATCTTGCTCCAACTTTGTTCCATAGAGTCAGGGTTATCTTTCTAATTTTTGTCATAATCTCCTTCCCTTGTACGTATCATCTTGGTATCTAGCTAAATAAAAATAAGGAAAAATAAATTTCCATATAGATGTACAGGGTATTTTCATCATTTCATAATACTTCGGGTACACAGATATGTCATTTCTAACATACATAGCTATTTACAGTAGTTACAGAGAGCTAGGAACATCACACAACCTATAAACTACTGTATATGACATAATAGTCCCTTTTTACATTACATAACTCTTAAGTTATAGGCAACTTCTCAAGGGGTCACCCATCCTAGGATTACCCTTAGTTGAGCACGCTTAACTTTCTATATATCCTCCCAAAATATTGACTCCGGCTCAATCTTTTCCTATCCATCGGTTCCACATGACTGCCTTTGTCTCAAAATAAGTGCCGGTTACCTCTAGTCACCAAAACATAATAGCTGAGTCTGACATCACTCGCTATATATGTACGCTGTACCAGGTGGGTAATACACTTCATGAATTCATTGAAATTATTATTTGGGCCTCGCTCCACTATATCATTCTTCTTTCTGTCTCAAAATGCCATATCCAAAAGGAAATATAATGTAGGCAAATCCACACATTATCCAGAATATCCAAGACAAAGTAACTCTGCCTTGCGTGTAGCATGTCTATTTCTTCCAAATATTCCCTATATAAGTCAACGAGGGTGTCCTATGCAAAGAAAGCCCACCGATATATACCTTTCATATACTCCCATAAGTCATGATGTGGTCGTAAGTCGTATAATACGTGCACAGTTCTAGCTCTAGAACAAGCAGCGGAATCTAGATATGATTTTGATTCATCGGTCTGTGGTTGCTCAGAATCTCCCATCCCTTCTCGAGGTACTGTATCAAGTCTCGGCTGTGGCCCATATACCGCTCTATCACGAACCTGCTCCCCTGGTGTCCTTGTCTCTGCTGACTGCTACTTCTTAGAAATACTTTGGCTAGGGGTACCTTGGTTCACCGACGAGAGTTATCCCTTGTGTTCCTTACTCGAACTACTTAAACTCTAACTGCTCCTGGTTCCTATCATGATGCAAACAAAACCATATCAGTATACCATTCTGATAATGCCAGAACTGCTTATTAGCTCTGACAGAACCACTTGGGCTCTGATACCAAAAATGTCAACACCCGTTTCTATTTTGATATACATAGTGTAATAGAGACCAAGTTCCACAAGAATACAGACAAGTTCATATATACTGATAAAAATATTTGTTTATAGTCCAAAGTCATCTGTTCAGAATGCAACAACATTTACAACTACTACAGGATATCCAAAAGTATTTTAAATATAGACTATCTATAACCATGTGTTAGAACCGGCTATCACCCAAGAGGGGGTGAATTGGGTGTATAATAAAAATTTAAGAACTTTAGAAATTTTTTCTCATCTTAACGAAAGTGGTAAGTATGAAGGTTTATAAATCAACAGTTAGATTAAATAATATATGCTGGAAATATAAGAGTTTAAGGAAGAGAATATGCAAACTGTGATTTTTCCTGGTTCAGTCCAATCTGTGATGGCCTACGTCCAGTCCCCAGGCTCCTCCTGAGATTTTCAAATCCACTATCTTCTCGTTTAATCCAGGCACAAGAAAAGCCTTTACAATCCCACAAGTTTAGCCTGGTACTTGTAAAACCTTTTACAAATCTCTCACTGAAATACTCCCCCTTGCGGCAAGTCTTATGAGCAGAGCAATTCCGAAGATCTTCCTCTCATGCTTACTCATGCAAGTCTTACGAGCAGTAACGTTCTCTCCTGCTTACACCCCTGTAAGTCTTATGAGCAGCAACGTTCTCTACTGCTTGCACCTTGTAAGTCTTACGAGCAGAATGTCTTACTGGCAATTCTCTCTACAGCTTCTCCATAAGAAAATCAACCCTCTCAAGGTCCCTCTACTTTGAGATCAACTCAGAAATATAGATGAAAGTGTTTACAGACTCTCTCACAGAGTGGATATAATACTCACTGAAGTACAATACAAATGATCACTCTCTCAATGATAAGTAATACAGAAATTGGAAAACAGAGAGTGTTTGGGTAGAGTAGAGGATTCACATTTCTATCATTTTTCTCGTAGTTGCTCGTTGTCTCTGTTTTTCTCCGTTACCCATCGATGTTGAATGCTCTCTCATATATAGTTGATGAAGATGATGACCATTGTGAGCATTCATCCGTTGGAGTCATTTTGACCGTTTGAGCATATTTGAAAACGATCTACTGTCCGTTGCAAAGTGGAGCATTTTGTTGAACAGCAGGAAGATTCATTTTGAGCTGTACTTCATATTGTGGAGCGTTTTGTGTTTCAGACAATCTCTCATGGTGGGTCAGTTGCTTGTCATGGTAGGTAGCCGCCATTCGGTGTGTAATGATGTCGCCCGCAACAGTTGACTCTTTCATTTGAATCTGTAAGCTCACCGTTAAATTTCCTGTTTCACACTGTAAAATGTTTAATCACTAATATGATGAAGTATTAGTCATGAGTATGTTGGATCATTGGTCAAAAGCTGAATTTCTGGCTTCTGGGACTCATCACGTTGATGGAAGATTTTTCATACGTGACCTCCATTCTTGAAGATGCAATCCAAATATTTAATCTCCTATTTTACACTTGAAATATATGTTAGTTAATGTTTAGGAACAATAACAAGTGAAAACATAATGATTGTATAACATTTAACCACGTTTGGATTGATGACCGTGAGAGTATGAACTTCTACGTTGCTTCTGTCAGAACCTCACTCGAGTGCAATATGGCTCACTCGAGTGCAGTTCATATTTTCACGTTCTGACTTCCTCTCGGGCAAGCACTCGCTGCACTTCACTCGCATATGCTCGAGTGAATTCTCGACATCACTCGAGCACAACCAGTCATGCTCGAATGCGTTTCCTGCTTTCACGTGCATGCTTCTTCTCTGGTTATCACTCTCATGTCAAAACTTGCATGTGCTCGAGTGAGAAATACTCTAATGCTCGAGCATGAATCCTAGTGCTCGAGTGTTACAGATTTCTTCACGTTTCAGTTGCTTCTGGACATCATTCGCACAACTTTTTCAGAGAGATAGTTTTTACACTTGCGGGTGATGTGGGGCCACTTTAGAAAAAATTTGTTTATTTGATTCAAATGATGTATCATAAGAATGCTCTTGCCAAATGCATTCCAATGCAACAAGAATCAGCTCCAAACTCCTTGTATTCTGCAAGTTATGATCGAAAGAGTGTATATTTCGCTAGTCTGCACAAGTGTCAACTTCCAGAAGGTATAGCTCCTAGAATATACGTTCAAATAAGGAAAATTACCTATCCATGGAAAGCTCTTTGAGTCTAGTTTCATTTGAAACTGGTCTCGTCTCAATCCAATGTGTAGTTTGTGAGTTATGCTCAAAATACCAAACCTGTGTCGAAAAGTGACGGTGATTTCACTGTATTCATCTATAGATCATATCTTCTTCATTTGAGCTTCTTTAAATCTGATCTTGGTGCACATTTTACGTGTTGGGAGTCTTCGTTCATATGCCACCAGTTTTGAGTCAATCCGATGTGTGTTTTGAGAGATATGACCAAAATACCAGACCTTGCTCAGGCTGAACGTAAAACAGAGTAGAACAGAGTGTTCATCCCGTGCTCGAGTGAGTTCTTCCTGTGCTCGAGTGAAACACCTCGTGCTCGAGCATAACTCCCCTAGAAGTGCCATAACTCACATATAAGTCATCTTAGCTTCGTATTAACCTATTCCAACCATTATTTGATCATAGAAACCTCCGGTATCATCATAGAAACCTCCAGTATCACTTATAACAACTTGAATCTTGATATTCATGATAGATCTTCCAAGTTCTTCATTCTTCAATATCTTTCTTCTTGGTTTTCCTTTTGATAATAATTCTTCATAATCTGAGTAGGCATCTCCTTGACTATCTTCAATTTCTCTTCTTCTTCTTCCTCTTGTTCATTTTCATTAATTCAATCTTCTTCATTCTTTGCTTGACTAATCTACAAAATATATAACATTAAATATAGTAGTTAGTCAAAGAAAGACATTATATAAACCTTTTGCTCTTATCATTTCACATCTATATTTGACATCATCAAAATTAATCATATCTAACACCATGAACTTTATCTTCACCTCAAGACACGTGCATGTCGATTCCCTTTCTCTATGTCCTTGCCTTTTGATCCACTGTACCTGCTAAGATGTTTGGTTTAGAAAAAGGGGTGAGATTCTATGGAATCCCAATAGAAACATGCTATCATTCATATAAAATATGAAAAGTAAATATGATATGCGTTGTGTATGCACCTATTAATGAGCGAATAACACATTATTGTCATATCATCGTCATGTATACATGAGTAGTGCCTATCCCCGTTAATTGTACACCAGTTGGATTCTTACCTAACTCCAAGTGTAAGTGCACATCTGGCACTGACTGCCCTTTCTAGGCAAACCATATTGATTAATATAACATTTACAAATAATGGTGACCACACAATTATATGAACTATGACATGATGTATAAAGGATAATGTTCCTACCTCGAAGCTCTATCACCCCTGTATTGCGTGCCTCGTAAAACGTGTTGCTTTTCGGCTCCCGACTCGGTCCTAAAATGTTAAATGTATAAGAATTAGGATAAAAACCATTATGTATCATTTTGGGTACTACTATAGTGTTTCTTGTGGTTATATTAGCCTATGAAAATTTACCAAAATGCCCCCGGGACCCTAACCCGGCCTAGCCTACCATACTTTTCTTGAAATTTTGATTAGGGTTATTCTGAAATATTTTTTCCCAAGGAATCCATTTCTAGACTCAAAATTACCAAATTCATTATCAAATTACAAAAATACCCTTGAAAGACCCGCTTGAAAGGTTTCAGGGGCATTTTCGTAATTATGCTTTTTCGAGCTTTTCCAAAAAAATGACCAATTGTAATCCAACCTAATTTCCCCTCCTGAATGCAATAGAACCATAAAATCATTAAAAATATAAATACTACCCCTAGATATAGCCCTGACCAAAATTATGGGATCCTCTGGAAGAAAATCAGGGTTTTGCGATTTCGGCTCCGTAAATGCGTTCCTTTCTATTCCTAACTACTTTATTAACCATTCCATTAGGTTACAGCTACCATTTAGTACCAATTTGGGCAGCATGACACCTAGGCATACACATTTCCAAAATTTAAAACCAAGGATAATCCGTCAAAATTTCATCGTTTAAATTGTCTACAGCAGCCAGAATAGTCCATATACGAAGGTTTGGAAGTTACCTAAAGCTCCCACTAGCTTTTCCTCAATATGACTAAAACCCTAGCCCTTCTACAGCAGATTTTTGAGCCTCCAAACCTTAAAGAACAAAGAGGAGTAGCTTAGGATCGGAGTTATACGCGTTAGGAATCAATTTACCGAAGAAATCACTTACATTTGCAATTTTTTTTCTCTTTCTCTCTCTAGAAATCTTACACATTCTCTCTCTAGTTCAGCTTCTATGTGCATCAAAAATGAGTTGAGGAGGAAGAAGGAGATGATTAAATATTATGCTTATGTCATCTTTTGTTTATTTAATAATTTTCCAAAATTACAAAAATCACATTTTATGCATATAAACTCTATGTACATGTGACTTTGCTTATTAAGCGAAAATAATATTTCTTTCTTCATGCTATATGTAGGAGACACCTAAGGGTCCTTCCCTATGGTCTCAATCCACATCACAACTTGTTCGGTTACGTATATACGTAAAGTCCCAATTTTTGTCAAATTAGCATTTTTGCTCAAATTTTCCATAAATTCATATTTAATTGACCAAAATATTTCAAAAATATTTTTTCTCTTTATTTTCCTTAATTAATTGAAATTAAATTTAATTAATTGAAAAATAATTAATTTAGCACTTATTTGGTAAAATTACAAGTTTGCCATTACAGTTTTCATTATTTTTAGATTTTCTGGCAGTTTTTATACACAAATTTTGTAAAATCATAACTAAATTTGTAGACATTTTTTTTGGAGCAGTTCTAAAGGCTATAGAACCCTTATTGAGTCTAGTTTCAAGGAAACATATGGACCTTAGCCAGTTGGATGCACATCACTTCCAGATTTAATTTCTTTGAGCAATACTCCAGAAACTTTCTAGTTTTTCTTAGCTAAGTTTAAAAATCCATATCTTTTTGCATATCACTTCAAATTATTCACATGACCTATCAAATTAAAGCTTGAAATGTCTACTTTCATCCTATAAAAATTTCATATTTTTTTCTCATCATTTGTTCTTCCAAAATTATATGAAAAACTCACTACCTCACAGGCGATTTCACTAAAACATTGTTCACCTTTCCATTTCCAATATTTAATTCCTTTAGCTGTAAATATGCACCATTTTATTGAATATATATAATAATTACAATATATTTTTGTGAATAAAATCTAGGGAGTTATACGCTTCATTCTGTTTGGTCTGGGTTTTTATCCCCAGACCACCATCCTTTATGTCTCTGGTTACTTGATCCCATGCTACCAGATGTAGCTTCCTTTCATCATCCTTCTCACCCCCACAAGAAGCTTATGCTTTTCCTTTCATCAATACACCTTTAGGTAAAAGCACCGTTTTCATGTGATAAGATAGTAATGCAGAAAGGACTTCCTTGATAGGAGTAGTACAACCGGCTAAATTAAGACAACCTCTTTTCCAACCAGCCAACTTCTTTTGAGTTTTCTCCAAAATAAGCACAAAAGTAACTCTAGAGACCTTTTTGTAGATCAAAGGAATTCCCAGGTACTTCCCCAGGTCACCAATTAGCTGTACTCCTATAAGACAACTCAAACTCAGAGCTCTGGATGCATGAACATTCTTGGAGAAACAGACTTTAGTCTTGCCCTTATTCATATTTTGCCCAGAAGCTTAACAAAAAGATTGCAAGCAATTCAACATCCCTTCTACTTGTCTTACTGATGCTTCACCAAACAAAGATAAGATCATCCACAAAGAATAGATGGGTTATAGGAGGGCCACCTCTTCTAAACTGAATTGGTATCCAAGATCCTTTATCAAGAGCATCCTTGATTATATGACTTAATCGTTCCATACATAGAGTTAAAATATATAGAGAAATTGGATCCACTTATGTGATTCCCCTAGATGAGGTAAAAGTATCAGTAACCTCACTATTCTATAGTACTTGAAATGTTGGGCTCGTAATACAAGCCATGATAGCTTCACAAAATTTCAACTCAAAGCCAATGATTCTCAGTGTGTTAAGGATGAATGGCCACTCTAATTGTTCATATGCCTTTTCAAGATCCTCTTTAACTGCCATTCAGCCATTAGCATCTAGCTTAGATTTAATGGAATGAAAAACTTCTTGAGCAATAATAATATTATCACTACTCTGCCTCCTTGCAATGAAGCTATATTGGTGGCTCCCCACCAGTTTCCCCATTTATCCCACAACCTGCTGCTAATGATCTTCGTGATAATCTTGTAGCTCACATTGCATAGAGATATAGGCCTAAAATCCATAATTGTTTATAGGTTCTCCTTCTTAGGAATGAGTACAATATTGGTGTTATTAATGTCCTTGATCTTATAAGGATGTTGAAAGAATTCTTTAACTAGGTACAAATAGAGTCTCGAACCAAAATCCAATACTCCTGGTATATAACTGCTTGAATCCCATCCAGTCCCGATGCTTTGAATGCACCAAGATCAATAGTAGCTGATTTGATCTCTTCCATGATCACTTCCCGTTGAATATAATTTCTCCTCCGTAGTTAAATTTAGAAAAAGTGCCTATTTGTTAAGTCTATTAGAAGCATTCTGATCACTTCTAAACAAACCCATGTAATAATTAAGGACAAGGCTCTTCAATTCTTTATCATCAAATGACCATTTCCTATCCTCTATCTTTAAACCCTCAATTTAATTTTGTCTTCTCTTGATAACCGTTGCAGTATGAAAGAATTTACTGTTTCTATCACCCCATTTCAGCCAATTACATCTTGATTTTTGATACCACATTAACTCTTCCTATGCAAGGACGTTATTGTATTCCTTCTATAATTCCTTCTCAGTTTGAACTAAATGCTAATTATCCCTTCTTCCTCTAGCTCTATCTATAACCTCAATTCTTTTCCAAAATGGTCTTCTTTTTTGCTCCCAAATTCCCACTCTTGTCCTATTCCAATCCCCTGCAACTCTGGTAAACTTAGTTATTTTCTTATTCCACTTATCTTCACTCCAACAATGCTTGATAATTTCATCAAAATCCTCCTCCAAAAACCAAGCAGCTTGGTAATAAAAAGAAGGTTTATGTTACCTTTGATATGAGATCGACAAGCTACAGAGCAAAATTGGCCTATGATCTGACCCATATTTATTTAGATGGTGCACTTTAGTGAAAGGATAGCACTTATTCCAATCAGAGTTAATGAAGGCCCAATTTATTCACTCCTTGAATAAAAACCTATACAATTCCAGGCTAGAATAATCATAATTAAAATAAAAAGGATAAAGATAAAAACCTAGCATGGATAGCTTAATTACATTGAATTAGATAAGGCTATAACTTCATTAACAACCTATGCTTCTTCTCGACCCTCAGCTTATTTGTCACAACATATATTATTGGTATTACTCTGGTTCCGATTAGAAGCAAACTCTTCTCGATCATCTATCGGTTCCAATATTGTCATCACATCTGGGGGTTGAGCTCTAAATTCATAGTTTTGTAACTCTCCACTTGGGACACAAATGTTAAGCTCATTGTTGTTACTTTGCTTAATTGACTTGATATTTCCTTCCCCATTTTTAATAGTAACCTCTTTGAAATTGAGAAGCCCAGCCATGGATATTGACAGAAAAACAAGCTGGTGGGCCTGCCTAGCCTACTTCTTCTTGAACATGGGAGTTAATATTTACTGCTTTGGTAGAGTGTTTTTTTTCTCTGTAGTAGCTTTTGACTTCATTGGGCTTACATCTATACTTTGGACCAATTCTTTCGACCAGACAAAAAGTAAAAAGCACCTTCTGATCCACTTTGTCTTTCACTTGTTTGTCTTTTCTTCCATTTGTATTTTACCACCTTAACCTTTTAACCTTTAGTACCCTTCACACCACTTGGTTCGCCAAACTCAAAACCCGATTATGAACCTTCAATACTCCCTTTCTATTTCGTATTAGCTCTACTATTTAGAGTAGGTTCTATCACTTCTTTCCTTTTCTTTTGAAGTATAGGACTCTTATTTTTACTAGGGTTTAGTTTCTCAACCAATGGGGAAACTGGATCTACCTGGTACAACATATCAAATCTTGAACTTAAGCCTCGCATAGCATCCTTGTTGGCCATTTAATCGTTATGTGATGTTTGGGAGCTCTACCATCTATTCATTTCAGAGTTTAGGTTGTACCCGTTAATTTGAGTTGTACCACTCTCCGTACTCTTCCTCGACCGAATACCAGGTATGCTAACCAGAGGATGTTTACCATCATTTCTGCCTTTATCAAATAATACCGGTGCTTTTTCCGATGGTCCTTGTGCCACCGTTAAGTTCTGGCTTTTTTCTTTCAACTGGCAGACTTCTTTTGTATGCCTATATAATCCACAATTAAAATAAAGTGCATCTAGTCCCTCATATTCCACTGTAAATCCCCTATTTCGAAGAACAAAATATGATTAAAGGTACTTGTTAAGATCCACCTCTACACTAACTCTTGTAAATTTCCCCTCTCTACTGATTACTTGTTGTTGTCCCTATTAGCTAGAGTGTTCAAATCAATCTTAAGTACATGCTCAATCAAGTTTCCTATCTATAGCATGCAATCTTCTGAGTACATGTGTATTGGAAGTGTAGGAATTCTAATCTAAACTACAACCTTCCTCACCTTATTACAACATGAATTGAAATTTGGGGTCCATCTTTGTATAGCCAAATAGTGACCCTATATCAACCAAAGACCATCAACAAGGAGTTTAGAACACAAAGATTTATCAACACTTCAAAAGATAAAATAGTTATTAGCTAAATCTATGCGTTTGAAATTTTCAGACTAAAAAAGCCATTTAACCCTGTCCTTCATCATGGCTAAGTTAACTTTTTTCCCAGCAATGTCATAACCAGGGCATCTTTCCATGGTTTACAAAGTTCCTTTAAACGTTCATTTGATATATTAAGACGTAGGAGGGACTCCAACAAATTTTTTTGTTCCTCTGTCATTTCTGGAGCTATTTCTTGTCCCTCCCTCAACCATTCTTTCATCTATTCTTCTAATATGCTACTTCTTCAATGTCATTCATGCTACCAGCTTAGTATATTTGGTCAACTAATATTCAAACCTTACCTTTATAATGGTTAAGGTGACATTCCAAGCCAATATTACTCTTGAGTGAAAACTTTTAGGGCAAATTTGTACTCTAAACAAAAATGACATGGATGACATGTGGACCTACTAGCTCATCATATTTGGTCAACTAATAGTCAAACTTAATGTAGATAATGGCTCGAGAACAATTGCTACAATTTGGAAACTTTCAAGGTAACATTACTCCAAAACTAACTTCTGGGGCTAAATTGAGATTTTATAACAACTATCGGGGTAAAAATGGACCTTAACCCTCTGTTAACTATTACCAATCTAACCCCAAGTTGACCCCCGTTTTGACCCACTAACCCTTGATCTGCTATCTCGGTCGGTTCATTGACCAATCCAGTTTTAAATACCTTGAAAACACATGGTTTCATAGAGATTAGTTTGTTGCCTTTGTAGCAGTTTGCATTGGATTTAAGTGTTTTGATGCTAACAAATCTTGGATACATTATTTTGCTTGACTAAAAAGTGTTTAAAAAGGTTAAGTTGTCAAAATATCAATTATGAAAATTGATATACGTATTTTTGTCAAAATCAACTTGAGTCCTATTTCAAAATACCTGAAGTTCTATCTTATTTGGACACCTCGTTTAAAACTTGCAAGTTACAATCTTAATCTTTCAACAATTCACTTTAGCTTGAGTCAAAACTGATTTTCACTTGAGTTGTGTTAGCTTCTATAGTCAACTCGCTTGAGACCTGCAAGTTTTTCTATTGATGAAACTTGGTAAAAATATTTTCAAGTAGCACTCAAGCTATGAGGATCAACTCGAGTGATATTTGTTCTTGTTAGCTCTTATGCTTTGATAATAACAAATCTTGATATCTAAGTATACTTTGACAAGCAAAAAGAATGATACAAAGTTGACTTGATGATTCAAGTCACTCGAGTGAAGTTTAAAACACTTGAGTGATATAAGTATTTTTTGGAAAAACTTGAATTAACAAGTCACTCAAGTGATGATTTTCCACTTTAAGTGATTAAAGTAAAACTCTATGGTAATCATTTCTATCTTGGTAAAATCACTCAAGTGATAGTTTTAACATTCGAGTGATAGCCAAATAAGAACTAAGATTATCAAAGAGAATCACTCGAGTGATAGTAAATGCACTCGAGTAATGAAGTTTCACCTTTAAAAATTCAGCAAGTCACTTAATGGTCATAAGGCCAAGAAAAGTGTTCTGAGACAAAATTGCTTGAGTGATATGATAAGCACTCAAGTGATAAAGTGATATGAGAATTTGTGGTAAGTTGAATTAGATTACTTGAGTGACAAATTTGTGTACTTAAGTGATTCACTTTATCACAAACCAAGATCACTTGAGTGATGTGATTATCATCGAGTGATGTCATTAACTTGTGAGTCACTCACAAGTAATCTTGAGAACTTGTGATCTTCTAATGAAGATCACTCGAGTGATTTAGGAAATCACTTGAGTGATCTGTGATCACTTACAAGGTGTCACACCCTTATTATGTTTTCAGTTATTTCAGAGTATTTGCGGAAAATGATACGCAGTTTGGTGAGTAATACAGGAATAGCATAGATATACTGATAATAAGTACATGATTACAAAAATTTCCTATAGGGGTCCGTACATGGTAATTATAATCAATGTAGCCACTCAGGGTTACTTGAGTGTTTAAACCCGTCCTAGTGAAACAGAGACATCTTCCCATCTTTGTTCCACCACTGAAATCCCCTTATACGGTTCTGTTTTTTATTATCAGCATATCTTCTGTCTCTTCCTGTCTAAATTGTTGGTAGGGGAGGGTGAGATTCGAGAGAATCTCATTAGGAAAACAGTACCAATATGCATGCAAGATAAGTGTTTAATGTATGACATGCTTGCATTACATAACTCGTGCTTACACAATGACATATCCACATGCTCAATGTTTCAAACAACATACTTATGACCATAGCATAAATAGAAACAAAGCTTAAATCAGTCATATATGTTTCACATAATCAAGTAAAGCAATAACATGTATCAATACACTAGCACAAATATCAAATACACGCAGGAGAGGTAAGTTCCCTACACAATTTTCCATTCTAAATCCAATGGAATCATCAAAACCACCAAAATCAAGTTTAAACATAGCCAAAACAGTTGCGGGACAAAATTCCATAAAAATTAGAGAAAATGAAGTTTTATGATTTCAATCCATAAAACACCTTTTTATCACCTTTAATCACTTCTTTAACCACTTAATTACACTTTCCACATGATTAATCCAAATTTGGCCGGCGCCTCCCCTTAGGGTTTGTGTTCCCAAAATCATAAAACTAACTAATACAAGCCAAGAATCCAATCACAACAACAACACAACCTTCAATTCAATCAAGAAAGTAAGATTTGAGTTTACCTTTGATTTCTCTCTCTAGACTCAAATTTCTTCCTCCCTCTCTCCTTCTTTCCCTTGATTTTCCTCTTGCTATATGTATGTTTGAAGAAGGATTAGGGGTTAGATATAGTTGCTCATGAATTTGGAGGCAAGAACAAGTAGAAATCACCTTGAATTTACCTTTGGATTTTGGCTCCTCAAGCTCCTTCTTCTCTCTAAGTTTTCCTTAAGACTCTTCTCTCTCTCTCTCTCTCAATATGATGCTAGGCTTGAGAAATGGCAAGGGAAAAGATGAAGTAAGACTTAAAATATCTTCATTGTTTTCTTAATTTACTTTATTACTAAAACAGAATTTATGACACCATATGTGTACTTGATCTTATCTTTATCAAATTTGTGTCATAATCTCCATTACACTTGAACTAAATTTTCCTCCCTCTAGTTGGCCCAAGAATTACATCCCAAAAGGTCCTTCATACTCCAATTTAGGCTTCTTCAATTATCTTAATGAATTAGTCAACATATAATACTTTATTGAATTTCCACATGTGCTTTCTTTTCACAAATTCATATTTAATTGTTTGGCTTAAGATGATGCCACTTGGCATGTTTATGAGCCAAATAATTATTTTCCCCTCTTATTTCCTTATTCCACAATTTACACAATTGCCAACACATTTTATTTTTCAATTTTCGGAATAGTTGGCATTCCTAGCAGATTTTCACCCCTAAATTTAAAAAATCATAACTAAATTTGTGGAAATCGTTTCAAAGCAATTCTAAATGCTATAGAACTTTTATTGAGTCTAATTTCAAGGAAAAATATAGACTCTTACCAGTTGGAAGCACAAAATTCCCAGAATTTCAATATTCGCATGTTGTTCTAAAAAATAATCCATTTCACTGGACAAATTTCAAAAATTCATAACTCTTTGTATATAGCTTCAATTGATTCATATGACCTACCAAATTAAAGTTTAGGATATCCACTTTCACCCTTAAAATTTCATAATTTTGGCTCATCATTTAGTCTTCCAAAACTTCATGATAAGCTCATTGTCTCGCAAGAAATTTCACTGGAAGAATAATCACTTTCTTCAAAATTCACCATTTTATTTTCTTTAATACCCTAGAGATATAAGAAACATTAGAGAATAGATTTAGGACATTTACTAAACCGGGGCTTAGTGGTCCACTTAGTTCAGGCTTAATCCCAAGCCTCCAATCCCATAATTTGGGATATTACACGAGGCATCTACAAATGATCTGAAAATGCACTCAAGTTGCTCAATAGTGATTGAGCGAAACTTTTTCAAAACCTATGGAAGATTACTAGAGTGAATGAATATGTACTCGAGTGATGTTTATTTTTTCAAACATCACTACCAAGTCACTCACTAGTGATTATCAAGACAAAATCACTTGAAAACTCGAGTAACAGAGTCAGCACTCAAGTTATGAGAGACTACTTGAGTGACATTGAATCACACTCGAGTGACATTAAATCACACTCGAGTAAATGTTCTTCTGAACTTAGAATCAGTGTCTCAATAATTTTGATACCTGTCATAAACATTCTTTTAACACAATAATCTCTTGTGTTACTCTTAAATGTTACTAATCCAACTTATATATGAGTTTCATGTGTTTTATCCATGGATTAGCTTCTAGATTTCAAAAGAAAAATGTTGTCAGAAGCATTAAATACGAAGTAGCCTTGATCAAGCCAAACACTCTCTTTCATCAACGGCTACATTTATTCTCTAACGGACATATTTGAATGCTCTCAACAGTCATTAAAGACATTCTACCTATAAATATTAAAGCATCCAAGATGGAGCAAAAAAAAGCGAACGACAAAATCAATTCTATGTATCAAGTGCTCTATTTCTTTATGATATTCTTTGATATTCCTATTGTTCTTTAGTATTCATTTATCAACCCTTTGAAAGAGATTTTAAAAATCATTTATTACTCTTGTAAAGAGAATCTCAACATAGTGGGACCTTGAGTGAGGGTATCGGCTTACAAAGTGTAAGGGGGAGTGAGTGTCCTATCGATGAACTCTCTTGTACTGTGATGCCAAGAATCCATCAAATCTTAGAAGTATAGTGAAAATCTCATAGGCATTCTGAGGACTGGACATAGGTCAAGAGGTTAAGACTGAACAGTATAAACTCCGATGTACACGTTGGCAAAATTTCTCCAACTCTCATCTTTCGATTAAGTGTCTTTCCTTCTATAACTTTTTTCAAAACTTGCAAGTTACTAGCTAAATTTGAAAATTGGAAATTGGAAAAGACAACTCGAGTAATGAATTGAAAACTCAAAAGTTCAACTAGCAAGTTTTGATCTGGTTCATCAAGTATCAATAAACAATTATATTTATAACCCAAGTCTTTTTTTTAAAAAAAATCCACTCAAGTCATTTGTGCATTTCCGAGACCAATTTGCAAGTTTTATATAGGTTCAGAGTCTCTGAATAAATATTATAACTTGGGACATTATCTATCACTCAAGTTATTACTTTATTTTTTAAACTGTTCAAGAAAACCTGGAGTTTTATTCAAGTAATAATTTGAAAAATTATAATATGCAAGTGCAATCCGAGTTATGCTCTTTCCAATTTCTAATCTTCATCTCAAATTTTCCTAAACTCTTCAAAACTCAATCAAACTAAGATGAACCTTTGTCTAAAATTCTAAAACATCTTAAATCAAGTTTATTATGAGTTTAAGTGTAATTAATTGAAGATTAAGCCTTAAACAACTACATTACATAAAAAATGCTTGTGTCAGAAGCATTTAATAGGAAGATCAATGGTCATTTTGTTGAGTAATAGGAAGAGTCGAGCTTCAATAGTCACTTACATCTTCCTACCAATAAATAGAAGAGCATTGAAGATGGAGTAACCACCGAACCAACTTGATTTACTATGCAATCAATTCCTGTGTTCTAAAGCTCCAAACTCTGTTTATTGATCTTCAATGGTTAGCATTTACTCAGAGAGAAATATATATATATATATATATTATTTGCTATACTCTTTACCAAGAGAGTTAAGATTGTGGAATCTCTATGTATTGGATATAGGTCAAGTGGTTGATGGTTGATACTTGAGACCAAACTAGTACAAATCTTTGTGTTCTTTCTATCTCCATGGTGATATCTTCCTAACTTAATCTTTCAAATTATTTTATTTAAATTTTTTATATTTTTTAATATCATCTAAGTTGCCCCCTCTTGGATGAAATCCTTTCTAATAGTTTTGACTGCTACTAAATGAATTAATAGTGGTTTATGAAACTGTTACTAAATGACTAATGATTTTGTATTAGCTTTCTATAACCACTACACATGTGCTCAAACCTACAACTAAGTTAGTAGAAGCAAAAGACAATCGCTACAAATGCTAATGCTAAGTGTGCATCTCAAAATGACTTTTGTAGAGGTGGATAACCGCTACAAATGATAAAGTTAAGTTTTTTAGGCCATTTCTGAAAAATATTATTGATGATTAAAGAGATTACTAATATAAATTGTTTTAAATTTTAAATATTTAAAAGTGCTATATATATATCTTAAATTAAATATTAAATAATTATTCAATAAGAGAAAATAATAACTTAAATTAATTAATTAGTTTAAGAATTACTAAATTATTTTCTATATAACTATGATACTATAAATTTAAAGAAATGTTTACCGATCGAAACTATACAAAAAATGATAGAGATATGTCATCCTTTATATCCTTGAGTGTAAAAAATACATGTTAGTAAAACCAACAAATAAATTGTAAACAAGTTAATGAAAATTAAAAAATAGATATAATCTTACAAAAAATAATGATGGCATCCTTCAAATAGTGATAAAAGCAATAATTTAAAAGACAAATCGAACATCAAACCTAAGAAACCAATAGGTCATGGTTCAAATTATTGGTGGCACAATCTCACCAAAGAGGAGGTGAAAGGGTAATAATAAAAATTGATAAAATAAATCTAAAATATAGAGTGAGAAAGATATCACTATATGCCTAGGATAAGAGAAGAGTACACATAACTATTTATATTGGTTTAGTACCACTTGACTTGACTTACGTCCAGCCTTAAGAGTGCTTCTACGAGTTTCCACTATATTTTTCAAGATTCCAATAGGCTCTAGGTGGTACCTCAATAGAATTCCAATATAGAAACAATTTCCTAACACCAAGGTAATTAGTTCACCTTACTGCACTTAAAGTACAATCAACCCAAGATTAGAGGTAGAAATAGGCCAATTGGCTTGTGGCCTAGCTTTTCTAAAAATAGGATCAGGCTCAGGCTATTTAGGAGGCATGTTTTTCTTAACAGGTTCGGCCTAGGCTCCCTGAGAAGCCAATTATGCTTGTTAGTGTAACCCCCTGCCGTAATTATATCCGAAATACGCAATTAAAGTGAAATAGAGACCAATAATAAACAAATAACAAATTGCAAACCCATCTACCAGACGGGGTTTTCATAAATGCCTTTCAAAATCATTGATAACTTGGTCTCACAGTCACATTCCGAATACAATTACTACGCGGAATATCACATTCATGGGAAATCAGAGTACACAATATAATCCCGGCAATCCCGGGTTCCATACATTAACTCAAAGCCTTATAGGGCATATTCGCCCCTACAAGCCCTCATATGGGGATTACACAAATTCTCATATCAAATACATACTCGAATATACATTCCAACCTACACAATTATATATCCAAATATACTTAATCCCAATCATGCATTGATAACCACCTATCACAAGATTACAACCCGAACGAGTCCTGTCGCCTTTGATTGATTACTCCATCCTCGATCCACCTACCCTGTCTAAATTGTTGGTAGGGGAGGGTGAGATTCGAGAGAATCTCAGTAGGATAACAATATCAAAATGCATGTATGATAGATGTTTAATGCATGACATGCTTGCATCACACAACTCATGATAACACAATGACAATTTGCAAGCTCAATGCTTCGAACAATATACTTATGGCCATAGCATAAATTGAAACATAGCTTCAAATTACACATAATTATGCAAAGCTAAGACATGCACCAACACACTAACACATATATCAAATACAAGCAGAAGAGATATGTTCCCTACCTTAACCCTTTTCCGCCTCGAAACGCGTGCCTCGATCTACGTGCAAACAGCTCGGGGCTCCATATTCGATCCTACAATGTCAAATGTACTATTTAGACACTTCCATAGTGTTTCTGGGGGTCATATGATTCTATCTTGAAAATTTACCAAAATGCCCCCGGGACCCCGGCCCGGCCCCGCCGTACCCGGTCCGGCTGTACTTTTCCTGAAATTTTGACATGGGCTATTCTGACATATTTTCGCCCAAGGAATCCATTTCCGGACTCGGAATTATCAAATTCAATGTCAATTTACAAATTTACCCTTGGCAGCCCCACTTTAAGGGTTTCAAGAGCGTTTCCGTAATTATGCTTTTTCGGCCTTTTCCGAAAAAGTGCCCAACTGTAACCCCACCTAATTTTCGCTCCTGAACTCAATGGAACCATCAAATCATTGAAAATCCAACTCTAAGACCCATTTCTAGAGCTGGCCGAAATTTATGAGTTCTCCGGGGAAAATCGGGGTTTTACGATTTCGGCTCCGTAAACGCGTTCCTTTCTACTCCTAACCACTTTATTGACTATTCCATTAGGTTACAACTACCATTTAGTATCAATTTGGGCAGCATAACAGCCCCTACAACCCATTTCCATAAATTAAAACCAACGGCAATCCGGCAAAATTTCACCGATTAAATTGCCCACAGCAGCCAGAATAGTCAATATACAAGAGTTTGGAAGTTACCTCAAGCTCCCACTAGCTTTTCTCAAAGTGGCTGAAACCCTAGCTCTCTTGAACACCAAATTTGAGCTTCCAACCCTTGAATCACATAGAAGAGAAGCTTAGGAACAAGGTTATACGCGTTAGGAGCTAGATCGTCGGAGAAATCGGCTTACCTTGCGAGATTTCTCCTCTTTCTCTCTCTAAGAGCTCTCAACTTTCTCTCACTATCTTCAGCTGAAAATGGCGTGAATGGCTGAAGAAGATGATCAATGTGATTAATAATCCATGCTGACATCATCTTTTAATGAGATGATATCATAATTCCCATTTTCGGATTTTCTGGCAGATTTTCTGCCCAAACTTTGAAAAATCATAACTAATTCTAGAAAAATCGAAATGAGGTGATCCCAAAGCCAAATGAAAGGTATTTAAGTCCTCTTCATTGGAAAAATATGATCCATTACTAGAAATCACCACACGATTCCAGAATTACACAAATTTCATCACTGCCCCAAAACAGAGTCCATTTTCGACCTCAAACTTTGGACAGCTATAACTCCCAGTTCCCAAAACGAAATGGCACAAGTTATATGTCCATTTTGAAGCTTGGGATGTGAACTTTAAGACTGGAAAGTTTCATAATTTTCTGACATCATTTGCCTATTAAAAACGTCCACACGAGAAGACTGCCTAGACAGAATTCACACTGGGCAACATTTCTAGTTTTGCAACCAATGTGTCCAATCCAATTTAAATCAATTCCAATGATTAAATACCACAACGTGACACTATTTCCATCACAATACCCCATTCAATTATTCCCTCTATTCTAAGTCAATTTGGATGTTAATCCACAATTGAACTCAAATACAGGGTTTTGGCGTTGTTCATAACACAAGTGACTACAATCCACTTTATATTCTCTAAAAGGGTTCATTGATCACTAACCACGTCCACTTTTGTAGTCATTAACCCCCAATCACAATTTGGGATCTTGCTAAACCGGGGCTTAGCAATCCACTAATCTTAGGCTTATTCTCTAGCCTCGAGTCTCGAAATTCGGGGTGTTACAGTTAGGCCAGCTAGGGCCTGCTAATTACTCTATTCTATAAAAAAAAGTTACTATATGTTTCTCTTCTCACTCACACGCTAACATTTGCTAGAACCGGCTGACACCCAAGAGGGGGGTGAATTAGGTGTAAGATAAAAACTTAAGAACTTTGAAAATCTTTTCGCATCTTAGTGGAAGCAATAAATATGAAAGTAATAAATCATAAATAAACAATTAATATATGTTGGAAATATAAGAGTTTAAGGAAGAGAGTATGCAAACTGTGTTTTATCCTGGTTAGGTTCAATCTGTGAAAGCTGATATCCAGTCCCTAGGCTCCTCCTGGGATTTTCAAGTCCACTATCTTCTTGTTTGATCCAGGCACAAGAAAAGCCTTTACAATCCCACAAGTTTAGCCGGGTACTTGTGAAACATTTTACAATTCTCTCACTGAAATACTCCCCCTTACACCATGTCTTACGAGCAGAGCAATCCCGAGGGTCTTCCTCTACTACTTACGCGTGCAAGTCATACTACCAGCAACATTCTCTCCTGCTTATACCTCTGTAAGTCTTACGAGCAGCAACGTTCTCTATTGCTTGTACCTTGTAAGTCTTATGATCAGAAAGTCTTACCGACAATTCTCTCTACAGCTTCTCCCGTAAGAAAATCAACCCTCTTAAGGTCCCTCTACCTTGAGATCAATTTAGAAATACAAGTGTTTACAAACTCTCTTACATAGTAGATAAAATACTCACTGAAGTACAATGCAAATAACTGTCTCAAATATACATGATATAGAAAACTAGCCGTTAGAACGTTGGACGCTTCTCTTCCGTAAAGTCAACTTTTGTCTCTACGCATCATCTCTTCATTGTATTCCTGTAGAAGCACATTAAACACTAATATAATGAAGTGTAAGAGTGATTGGAAGCAAGAAGAGTGAGTTTCATAATTAATCCCATGATTTTTGAAAGCTTCAATATGTTGTTATGTTCTCCTGGGAAGCATTACTCGAGTGGTCACTGGAGTAAGCCTGGGTCATTACTCAAGTGATCCCTTAAGTAATCACCTTCAAAATATGGCTGAGAGCATTTCCAACAGCATTACTCGAGTGATCCCTTGAGTAATGCTTTCTTTTCATTTCATGTTACTCGAGTGCTCCCTCAAGTAATATCACTCATTTCTTGGCTGAGAGCTACTAGATGATTTCTTCTCTGATTACTCGAGTGGTCCATCGAATAATGTTTCAAATAACTCTACAGATTAGTCGAGTGATTCCTTCAAGTAATTCTACTCAATTCTTGATAGAGAGCTTACTGGAACAAATTCTCACATATTACTCGAGTGGTCCTTTGAGTAAGATTTCAAATAACTTTGCGTATTACTTGAGTAAGTCCTTCAAGTGATCTCTTCTTTTTGATTCAAAACATGGAAAATTATATGTCATCGGAATGCTCTCATCTTCTACAATCCAATGCAACAAGAATCAGCTCTAAACTCATCAATATATATAATAGCAATAGGGGAATAAGCCACTTACTTTTAAAAGCCGCTTTTTGTCTCACAAGTTACTGTTCACAACAATAGTAATGGCTGTAACACCCCGAATTTCGAGACTCGAGGCTAGAGAATAAGCCTAAGATTAGTGGATTGCTAAGCCCCGGTTTAGCAAGATCCCAAATTGTGATTGGGGGTTAATGACTACAAAAGTGGACGTGGTTAGTGATCAATGAACCCTTTTAGAGAATATAAAGTGGATTGTAGTCACTTGTGTTATGAACAACGCCAAAACCCTGTATTTGAGTTCAATTGTGGATTAACATCCAAATTGACTTAGAATAGAGGGGATAATTGAATGGGGTATTGTGATGGAAATGGTGTCATGTTGTGGTATTTAATCATTGGAATTGATTTAAATTGGATTGGACACATTGGTTGCAAAACTAGAAATGTTGTCCAGTGTGAATTCTGTCTAGGCAGTCTTCTCGTGTGGACGTTTTTAATAGGTAAATGATGTCAGAAAATTATGAAACTTTCCAGTCTTAAATTTCACATCCCAAGCTTCAAAATGGACATATAATTTGTGCCATTTCGTTTTGGGAACTGGGAGATATGACTGTCCAAAGGTTGAGGTCGAAAATGGACTCTGTTCTGGGGCAGTGATGAAATTTGTGTAATTCTGGAATTTTGTGGTGATTTCTAGTAATGGATCATATTTTTCCAATGAAGAGGACTTAAATACCTTTCAATTGGCTTTGGGATCACCTCATTTCGATTTTTCTAGAATTAGTTATGATTTTTCAAAGTTTGGGCAGAAAATCTGCCAGAAAATCCGAAAATGGGAATTATGACATCATCTCATTAAAAGATGACATCAGCATGGAATTAAATATATTCTCATCTTCTTCAGCTATCATTTTCTGTCGTGCTGAAGCAGCTGAAACTTGTGAGAGAAAGTTGGGAGCTCTTAGAGAGAGAAGGAGAGAAGAAAACTCACAAGATAGGTCGATTTCTTCGGTGAATTCGTACCTAACGTGTATAATCCTTCTCCTAAGCTATTCTTCTATGTGATTCAAGGTTTGGAAGCTCATCTTTTGGTATTTCAAAGGTTAGGGTTTCAGCCAAGAAGAGAAAAAGCTAGTGGGAGCTTGAGGTAACTTCCAAACTTTCGTATATTTCTTATTCTGGCTGTTGTGGGCAATTTAATCGGTGAAATTTCGCCGGATTGCCATTGGTTGTAAAAATGGAAAATGGGTTTCCCTAGGGGTTATGCTGCCCAAATTGATACTAAATGGTAGTTGTAACCTAATGGAATAGTCAATAAAGTGGTTAGGAGTAGAAAGGAACGTGTTTACGGAGCCGAAACCGAAAAACCCTGATTTTCCCTAGAAAACCCATATATTTCGGTCTGGGCTATAAATGGGTCTTAGAGTTGGATTTTCAATGATTTGATGATTCCATTGAGTTCAGGAGGGAAAATTAGGTGGGGTTACAGTTGGACACTTTTTCGGAAAAGGCCGAGAAAGCATAATTACGGAAACGCCCCTAAAACCCTAAAAGTAGGGCTGTCAAGGGTAATTTTGTAATTGACATTGAATTTGATAATTCCGAGTCCGGAAATGGATTCCTTGGGCAAAAATATGTTAGAATAGCCCATGTCAAAATTTCAGGAAAAGTACAGTCGGACCGGGTACGGTGGGGCCGGACCGGGTCCCCGGGGGCATTTTAGCAAATTTTCAATATAGCCTCATATAACCCCCAGAAACACTATGGAAGTGTCTAAATGGTATATTTGACATTGTAGGATCGAATGTGAAGCCCGAGTTGCTGGCACGCAAATCGAGGAGAAAAGACTGGAGGTAGGGGACTTACCTTACTTGCATGTATTCGATATCTTTGCTTGTGTAGTGATGTATGTGATTGCTTTACTTGATTGTGTAGAGCATATTTGAATAAATGAAGCTCTGTTTCTGTTTTCGCTGTGGCCATAGTCTTGTTGTATGAAACATTGAGCTTGCAGAAATGTCATTATGGGGCATGCATCTAGATAAAGCTAACATGTCATACACATAGCATCTATCATGCATGCATTATGGTATCTGTTTCCTACTGAGATTCTCTCGAATCTCACTCTCCCCTACCAACAATTTAGACAGGGCAAGTGGCTCGTGGAGGGAGCGGCTAGGACTCCTCCGAGATGAGATTGTGTAATCCCCATTTGAAGAACTGTAATGGGTAATTGTACCCTGTGTATCTTTAGCGAAGGTATGTACCCGGGATTGTCGGGATGATTAAGTTGTGCACTCTGATATTTATATGAATGTGATTTATCTTCGCGTAGTAATTGTATTCGGAATGTGAATATGAGACCAAGTTTATAAATGATTTCAAAAAGTATTCGTGAAAACCCCGTCATGTGATGGGTTAGTAAATGTTATTTGATTATTATTGGTCTCTATTTCATTTTAATCGTGTATTTCGGATATAATTACAGAGGGGGTTACATTTTGGTATCAGAGATACAGTTCCTGGCAAACATGGGAATTTGCTAGGATAATGGCAGTAGTTGCTGCCTTAAGTCATAGGAGATGACTTTGTTTGTTGTGGTATACACATTAAGGTCCTTGCTATTTATGGATATATGAGTTTAAGGGCCATATGTATACATTAATTGTGTTGTGGATATGGTGAGTCAGTATGATTCACCCGAGGATTTGAGTTGTAGACCTAAAGGTGGAGGTAATCAGACCCATCGTCTGATTAGAGAACTAAGGAAAATGATTTCCTAGATGTGTGATATTGAGATTCTAGGTATCGTGACTAACCTAGATGTTGGGTGAGGAACTCAAGGTGGTATGATGTTACATGTAGTGATGTCATACTGAGCTTGTATGTTTAAAGGTCTTAAGACCTAGGGGGCTGAGGTGCCTTAGGCTGGTAGAGATATTTAAGTTTATGCTGAAGTGGATGATGCTCCGTGGATTTGAGGGAAGTGATTTCCCGGTTCAACTGAGGTTGAAGGTTTGAAAGATGAATTGTGATCTAAGGATCAGACTCAATAGTCAAGCTGGTCCTTAGGAGGTTGATATGACCTGTATGGTCTGTGGTACCAGGATGTGGTACTAGAATGGAATTGAAATGTGTATTACGTATCCTAAGGTTGCTAGTGTTAATCTAGCACAGGGAAAAGTGATTTTGTGGAGAATTTGAATTTGAAAGAGTTACCTACGAGGATTCGGAGCGGAAAAGGCAACCTACGGGGAGTTTTGATCGGAGAGGGCTACCTACGGTGACGTCTGACCGGAGCGGCTGTTTGTGAATTTATCACCTGCGGCCCACTGGGGGTGTGTATGGCACACAGTGGGAGGACCGTGCCTTCGGGGCGGTGGAAATACGGGGGATATGTATGAGTCCTGGGTGGTGGGTTAGCCCATGAGGGGTGAGACCAGCCAGCTCAGCCACCTGGCAGCCCCATGTACGTGAGCGGGGTGGGCACCGGCGCGGGGCATCCCTTGAGGGGGGTAAAACCGGGGTGTGACTATATTTGTGAAAGCCTCCATGACGACAAACCCTAGTGTGCAGCTGCCGTGATAACGAACCGTGGAGAGCAATAGCCGTGACGTTGAATCGTAGAATAGAGCTTTGGGAATGTTGGGAGTATGGGATCTCAACGAAGTGCTGGTTGTGGCTTTGGATGATTCAAGTTGAGTCGGGCCAAGGTCTGACACAGATAAATATATGTTATGAATGTTGTCAGTTGTGGTGGGAGATTCCTATAGGACTCTTGTTAAATCAACTTGACATTGTGAAAGCACAAATGAGGAGAAAGACCTCAGAGTGTGCAGCGGAAGCGTGTGAATGTGATGTTTGAGAATTGTGTTGAGCGGAAGCTCAAATTTGCAGAAAGTGCAATGTGTTAGTGATGTGGAAGCTGAAAGGCTATGTGTGAGCACCGCTACGCCAATAGTCCCTGAGTAGCTAATAACGGTTCGGGTTAGGACAGTGTGTCTTCCCGGCGGAGAAAGGGGATGAGGGTAGGGTGTGATTATGGATCTACTATTGTGAGCCAGAATGGCTATATGTGTGCACTGCCACGTCAATAGTCCCTGAGTAGCTAACAACGGTTCGGGTAAAGACTGTGTGTCTTCCTGGCGGAGAAAGGGGATGAGAGTGGAGTGTGATTGTGAATCTGTGACAATTGTGGATAAGCTGGGACTGAGGTATAGTTGTCTAGTAGAGCAGAGCTAATTCAGCTGATGGCTAATTCAACTACATGATCGGGGGTTCTCTATTTTGAGGGCACTACCCCGGCATGGCCAACCTGGCTAGCCACCACGTTGGTTGCACTGGTGTTAACCCAAGGCCGAAAGGCGGTGCGTAAAACTAGAATCTGCAATGTATGTTTGATAAGGAAATGGATTTTCTTGTGAGTCTTGGGTGAAAGGTGAGTAACCCAGCCACCGTCGCGGGGCATCCCCAGTGGGGGTAAAACCGGGGTGGGCACCACCGGCACGGGTCATCCCTAGAGGGGGTAAAACCGGGGTGGGTGTGACAATAAAAGGCGCCTGGATAGAAGAGATTGAGACTCTAGGTGGGCCATTATGGTAGGGTGCTTCGGATAGAAGAGATTGAGATTTCGGAGTGACTTGATGCGATTGTGGTTGATACCAAAAGTCCCGGTTACCACTAGTAGAGTTACTGGTGGGTGTACGGGTGAGGGTAAAGCTGTGAAAGTGGATATGGCAGAAGCTGAATGTTTGTGTATACAGCTGAGGCTGTTGTTTGATGTATTGAGGTTGTGATGGTTACTCCCGGAAGGGGTAACCAGATTGAGTTGAGCAGAGTGGTAGCCTATGCTGCCTAACTGCCAAAATCTTATGATATGGCTCATAAGTTAGAGCCTCCGGACATCGAGATGCACTAGCCACTCATGAATTGGGGGCTTGTGACGATTGTGGTTATGTGATGATGGTTTTGTGGCAATCGTATGTGGAAGCGATTGCATCGATTTGGCAAAAAAAAATATGGTGATTATGTTTGTGCGGCAATCGTGAAATGGGCCGATTGCAATTTGTGGCAACTGAGTTGCATTCATTGTTTGAGATTCTTGCGAGAATCGGATTTGTGGATTATCAGTTGTGTGTGGGTGATCTAGAGGAGACCATCCAATGTGACATGAATTGTGAAACTGAAGCTGTCGTGAAGAAGCATCCGTAGTTTATGGATTAAGTGGTATGACAAATTTCGAGGACGAAATTTATTGAACGGGGGGAGAAATGTAACACCCCGAATTTCGAGACTCGAGGCTAGAGAATAAGCCTAAGATTAGTGGATTGCTAAGCCCCGGTTTAGCAAGATCCCAAATTGTGATTGGGGGTTAATGACTACAAAAGTGGACGTGGTTAGTGATCAATGAACCCTTTTAGAGAATATAAAGTGGATTGTAGTCACTTGTGTTATGAACAACGCCAAAACCCTGTATTTGAGTTCAATTGTGGATTAACATCCAAATTGACTTAGAATAGAGGGGATAATTGAATGGGGTATTGTGATGGAAATGGTGTCATGTTGTGGTATTTAATCATTGGAATTGATTTAAATTGGATTGGACACATTGGTTGCAAAACTAGAAATGTTGTCCAGTGTGAATTCTGTCTAGGCAGTCTTCTCGTGTGGACGTTTTTAATAGGTAAATGATGTCAGAAAATTATGAAACTTTCCAGTCTTAAATTTCACATCCCAAGCTTCAAAATGGACATATAATTTGTGCCATTTCGTTTTGGGAACTGGGAGATATGACTGTCCAAAGGTTGAGGTCGAAAATGGACTCTGTTCTGGGGCAGTGATGAAATTTGTGTAATTCTGGAATTTTGTGGTGATTTCTAGTAATGGATCATATTTTTCCAATGAAGAGGACTTAAATACCTTTCAATTGGCTTTGGGATCACCTCATTTCGATTTTTCTAGAATTAGTTATGATTTTTCAAAGTTTGGGCAGAAAATCTGCCAGAAAATCCGAAAATGGGAATTATGACATCATCTCATTAAAAGATGACATCAGCATGGAATTAAATATATTCTCATCTTCTTCAGCTATCATTTTCTGTCGTGATGAAGCAGCTGAAACTTGTGAGAGAAAGTTGGGAGCTCTTAGAGAGAGAAGGAGAGAAGAAAACTCACAAGATAGGTCGATTTCTTCGGTGAATTCGTACCTAACGTGTATAATCCTTCTCCTAAGCTATTCTTCTATGTGATTCAAGGTTTGGAAGCTCATCTTTTGGTATTTCAAAGGTTAGGGTTTCAGCCAAGAAGAGAAAAAGCTAGTGGGAGCTTGAGGTAACTTCCAAACTTTCGTATATTTCTTATTCTGGCTGTTGTGGGCAATTTAATCGGTGAAATTTCGCCGGATTGCCATTGGTTGTAAAAATGGAAAATGGGTTTCCCTAGGGGTTATGCTGCCCAAATTGATACTAAATGGTAGTTGTAACCTAATGGAATAGTCAATAAAGTGGTTAGGAGTAGAAAGGAACGTGTTTACGGAGCCGAAACCGAAAAACCCTGATTTTCCCTAGAAAACCCATATATTTCGGTCTGGGCTATAAATGGGTCTTAGAGTTAGATTTTCAATGATTTGATGATTCCATTGAGTTCAGGAGGGAAAATTAGGTGGGGTTACAGTTGGACACTTTTTCGGAAAAGGCCGAGAAAGCATAATTACGGAAACGCCCCTAAAACCCTAAAAGTAGGGCTGTCAAGGGTAATTTTGTAATTGACATTGAATTTGATAATTCCGAGTCCGGAAATGGATTCCTTGGGCAAAAATATGTTAGAATAGCCCATGTCAAAATTTCAGGAAAAGTACAGTCGGACCGGGTACGGTGGGGCCGGACCGGGTCCCCGGGGGCATTTTAGCAAATTTTCAATATAGCCTCATATAACCCCCAGAAACACTATGGAAGTGTCTAAATGGTATATTTGACATTGTAGGATCGAATGTGAAGCCCGAGTTGCTGGCACGCAAATCGAGGAGAAAAGACTGGAGGTAGGGGACTTACCTTACTTGCATGTATTCGATATCTTTGCTTGTGTAGTGATGTATGTGATTGCTTTACTTGATTGTGTAGAGCATATTTGAATAAATGAAGCTCTGTTTCTGTTTTCGCTGTGGCCATAGTCTTGTTGTATGAAACATTGAGCTTGCAGAAATGTCATTATGGGGCATGCATCTAGATAAAGCTAACATGTCATACACATAGCATCTATCATGCATGCATTATGGTATCTGTTTCCTACTGAGATTCTCTCGAATCTCACTCTCCCCTACCAACAATTTAGACAGGGCAAGTGGCTCGTGGAGGGAGCGGCTAGGACTCCTCCGAGATGAGATTGTGTAATCCCCATTTGAAGAACTGTAATGGGTAATTGTACCCTGTGTATCTTTAGCGAAGGTATGTACCCGGGATTGTCGGGATGATTAAGTTGTGCACTCTGATATTTATATGAATGTGATTTATCTTCGCGTAGTAATTGTATTCGGAATGTGAATATGAGACCAAGTTTATAAATGATTTCAAAAAGTATTCGTGAAAACCCCGTCATGTGATGGGTTAGTAAATGTTATTTGATTATTATTGGTCTCTATTTCATTTTAATCGTGTATTTCGGATATAATTACAGAGGGGGTTACAATGGCTAACTCACATGAGCCGATCTTACTCCATTTGGCTTGGTTAATTTTCTACTCCAAGTGAACAGTTCACGGTTGCAAAAAGTAGCTTCAAGGGCATGATCACATCATATTTGCTTTGCCCATTTGTATTGTCATTTTCATTGTCAGGCGTTGAATTAGAGTTTGTCAAGTTGGAGAAAAAAGAGCTATCGGTTCGATAAAAATCCTTTCCTTCCTCCGTAGCCCACTCCGTCGTCATCAATCGGTCTCCGTTACAGAGGATCGAAGATTCAGCTCTAGCCCTATCACAATGTTCTGTGTATTCTATCGATGGAAGCCCAAGCCGCCGTTCGGGTATTTCATTTTTACTAACAGTCTTCTTTTCTTCTTCTTCTTCCTTTTTTTTGTATGAGTGACAATTAAAATTGATGAACTTAATATCGCTATAGGGGATTTTGCTGGCAATTTCTAAACTTTATCTTCACCTCTATGTATGTGTATATATAGCGAGGCTTTTTAACTGTACATTTCAAGTAGAGATTATTTGCCTGTTGCATTATGCTTTTTGCTTCTTTGACTGAGAAATCAGTTGAGCAGATAGATGTTGCTGCCTATGAAGCTTTAATGCAGTTGTTCTGAGTTTGAAGATACGTAAATTTGATTTTCCCCCTTAATCAAAGATTTGTAAATTTGGTGAAGTTTGATTCAATAGGAAAGAGAGAGAAGATTTAGGAGAAAATCCTATATCAAATAAACTTGAAGAAAATTCAAGGTGGTCAATTACAGAGAATGGATTATGGATATACGAGACCTTCTGCAGAATGAAGGCTGATTTAAATTAAAACTGATTATCTTCTATCTTCTTTTCCTTTTTTTTGTTGGGTTGAAAAACTAGCTTTGTGACAGGACTTAAAAGTTGTGAAAGATCAATCCGAAAGATGATAGTGCATCTTGCAAATATTGATGACTATGCTTAATTATGGGGTGATGCTTGCATATGGTTAACTGTTATCATTCCAGTCAGATATATAACAATTCTAAATCCCAAACCTATCATTACTTTGTCTTCTTCATACCACTTCTATACAATTAACTTTTTTTTCTAAAAAAATCTGTTTGTAGCTAAAAAAACTTATATTAGGAAAAGTACAGAATAATATGTTATTCCAAAATTTATTGTTTTAAAGTAACTAAAATTTGTTTAAGTATATATGTCTAACATGTTTTTAGCAAGTGCAACTCTTTCCATGAGTGCAAACTATCCATCTTTTTTATATTGTGCAACATATCTTTATCTATGGGCAAGATAGAGGACATTTGCATATAATTGAAAATATGGTGTATACCATTGAAGAAGAGTCGCATCCATTGAAAACGAGTTGCATCTAAGCCAATGATTTGGTGCTTAAGGAGTTTAATAATAAATTTTGCAATATAAGATTTTTTAGCAATTTTACCATTTATTTTTTTAAAAATTAATTTAAACAATGCATGTACGATTGCTTCAGCTGGTAGTATAGTCATTAACAGACTAACCTAAATCATGACCTTATTTTGAAGAGTTATGTATATTCTAATATCAAACTTAGAAAAATGCTGCTTTTTGTCTATAATGGAGGTCCACTACTTCTAGTAATGTTATTACTTACTAATTAATTAGTTGAAAGGGTGTCACTTATTGGTATTTGATTTCAGTTAGTATCATATACAATCACAGTGGATAACATCTCGGTGGAGTTTGTAATTGTCTTAGAATGAACTATAAGCAAAAAGTAGATTCAGTGAAGGGCGGTCATTTTTTATGGATAAACCATTTTCAAGGTATTGCAATCCCTGAAATCTTAGTGGAGTTTGTAATTGTCTGTGATGTCTCTGAGCACAACTTAAATACCTGTCAATCAATGTCTCATATGCGAGATTTTTTCACTGATCTATTGTAAATGATCACAATGTATACAATCTGTCAATTAGGTGTAGTTTTTGACTATGATGGGTAATGAAGTAGGTGACACAGCAGCTCCATACTTGACTTAGTATGAATAGTAACCTGCCATAGTACAGTTCCAAATCTCTGCTATCATTTTTTAAATGCCTAATGCCTAATGGTCATAATATCTTTTATTAGGTTTGTTCTTTAAAGTTAACACATTCCAGGCTTTTCAATTAAATAAATTATACAATTGTAGGTTGAACTTAGTTTTTCAATAGGTATGCCGGAGGTATACACATAATATCTTTTATAGCGGGTAGTATCTTGGTAAAATATCGAACTAAAATATTTTAAAATGTGTTGCAGAAATGTTTCATACAAAAAGATTTTCATTGATTTTGTTGCCTTAGTAGCTTCTACATATTACAGACTGGATAGTAGTAATGATGTCCATGAAAGTGGACTTATATCTTACTATCTATGATTTAATAGGAAGTCCAATGTCTGGTAGGAAAATCTCTTTGTTTTGTATAATGGATTTTGTTGTACTTAAAAATTGCAGCATAGACTTTGAAAATCCGTGGCTATATTGACAATTAGACCTAGCTTAGTTACTGTGACTTTCAATGTGCTCTGTGTCCTCTGTGACTGAAATGACTATATGTTTGGTATGAGGTCAGTTAAAGAAGTGTTGTTGTAGACATATTCTTTAAGTAGTATAATATTAGTTTGAAAGTGGAATTCCCTAATAAGTTATGAGTTTTTACACAATTGGATTTTTGAAGGGCATATAATCCAACTTTAGTCATTGATCTGTCTAAAGCAACTTAGTGTCTGAAAAAATACTCATGAAGAAGATTTCCTTTAATCTTAAGGTCTGCCACAGATGTTCAGCAATCACTTCTGTCCCAGTATGGTGCAACACTCATGAAGTCTTAAACTAGTATGTTATTTTTCAACATATATGCAGCTATTGGACTGTTATACCTGTTCCATCTGCAATAATCTTTCTGTCCTAGCAGCAATTCCTCAAGTTTATTAATGAAACTTTTTGTTGTTGGTTCTTCTATATGGGAGTGTGGTATTGGTATTATATAGTCAAACCTTTTTTGTTCATTTTTAAGGGGTTCCTTGGTGATGTAGGCATGCCTTATGATACAGATATATGTTGCGAGGATGATATTACAAGTGGAGGCATGTTTTAAAGGGGTTCCTTGGTAAGGTAGTCAAACATATGTTGTGAGGATCATATTTTATTCAGATGCAAGTTTATGACTGCATTCTTTCATGTATGCATGTTTTATCTGCCTTTTAATATTGGTGACTGTGGTTAAATCATGTTGAGTTATTTTCAAACTTATATTGCTTCATACTTTCTCATGCTAAGTAGGTTAATACATGGCAGAAGAGGGTTCTATTTCATTTGCTCACAGTATATGATTTTTGAATTGCTATTCAAAACATGATTATGATATATGGCCTCATTGGTATTTACATGTGGGAAGGGGCAGTAAATACTACCTTAATGTATTTGTGGTTCAAATTGAAGGTTTTTGTTTGTAGGTTCAGTTATTGAATAGGTCTGCAAGAGGTGTACACATTATTTTTTGTGTCACATAGTGTCTTGGGAAATTATAAGTCATGATAAAAACGTTAATACGTGGGAGAGGAGGGTTCTGTTTCATTTACTCATGATTAAAAGTTTGCAGATGGTGTTCTCATACTTCTTATTGTAGCATGTTCAATATGGTTTTGAACACACATGCTGCACTAAGTGATGGTTTTAGATTGGCATACCTATTTTGGCTGAACTAATCTTTCTGTATTACCAGTAACTCTTCAAACTTATATTGCTTCATCTTAGTCATAATAAAAAGGTTAATACATGGGAGAGGAGGGTTCTGTTTTGAGTCACGTAATGTTTTGGGAAATTATATATGCATCAAATTCCAGAATAAGTCTTTGATCTTTTTCATAATATGTCATTCTCCCTCCTTCTTTAGCTAAGCTAGAGTCTACATTCTACAGGTTAACAAAAATGAGTTCTGACTTTAGTTTGATTAATCCATTGCAAAGAGGTTTTTTCACATTAACTAATTATTGGTATTTATATGGATTCTTTCATATGGGAAGGGGAAGATGTTGCATATGTGTTTTTTCTCATAGGAAAATAGGTATCCAATAAATTTGAATATTGGTGGCATATGATGCAGCTTTGGTGATTGATATGTCTTACGCAAGTTGGCGTCTAAAAATACTCATGAAGAAATGATAATTCATTACTAGGTCTATCATAAATTGAACCCATCTAGCTCCTTCCTAGTGTGGTCATACATTCAAACTTATATTGCTTCACAATTCCATAATGATAGAGAGGTTAATGTAATGGAGAGGATGGTTCTGATGATATAGCTATAGGAATTGTAGAAATTGGGTGTAGATATTATTTGATTTAATTTGACTATGTATTAATAATATAACATTGTATATTAATCATATATTCTCTTATTTTTCTCTTCGATTTTTTTGGTTGAAAATTTTTCTTATTGTCATTTTTTATTTAGGAGTTACCATTGATTGTATATGATATTGTTCAGAAATCATAAAAGTAGATCTTAAATTATAAGATTTGGGTCCAGATGCTATGGGATTATTTGATTTAATTTGATTATTATATATTAATGGTATATTTATTCATGGAAGGAGTTTATTGGAATTTTTAATTTACTGATTTGCTAAATGGTTTCTGTGTTTTCTTTTTTATTTTTAACTATGTTCTAATTCTTAGGGGATTGAATGCTTTAGTGTTTGCTTATATAGTTTTAATGCATGAGTAGTGCCTTGATTAATTTCTTTTACAGGAAAATAAAAGAAAATGTAAATAATGGGATTATTTATATTGTATTTACACATCACTAAACATAATTTTTCAAATTGTCTCATCAAGTTGCAAATGTAAGTCACCTTCTATAATATCTTTATGAATGTCACTTTTTCTTAGCTAATTGACTGTAGCATACGTTTTATTGTACTTTCACCCACAATATTATATATATATATATATATAAGTGAAAAATATTTTTTTTTAAAATGGAGGGAGGCATCTAAGCTATTTGTAGTTCCTATAATGTCATGTATGAGAAGACATTTCAGTTGGAGAAATGAAATATAGCTGATATTGTTGAAGAAGACATTTCAGTTGAAGAAATGAAATGTAGCTGATATATATTATTAAAGTTCTTAACTCCTTTAATTAATGTTGATATTATCATCGAAAACTTTAAATGGATGAGTGGAAGGTAATTGCATTGGTTGAATGTGAAATATAACAGATGTTGTTTGTGTAACTCATGAAGGAGTTCATACTTGAAATGTCATGTATTCGAAAAAGTTTTAATTGGACTATCGTATGTAAAAAATTTAAGACATGGAATAAAATTGTTTTGTATTAATTTAAAGCATATGCATGTCTTATGAATGCAATGGAAGTAAATGCACACAAGGTCAATTTGTGTCTCAAGTATTGTAGATATGCCCCGCGCAACGTGCGGCGGGAGTTGTTTCTCATTGCATATAGAAAGTTATGATCCAAAGAGTATATACTGTTCTTAGACAATCTCTGAAATCACGAGCAGTAAATTCCAGAAGACATAATTCTTGGTATATAGCTTCAAATGTGACAAATTATATATCCATGGAAAGCCCTTTGAGTCTACTTTCATATGGAACTAGTTTTGTCACAATCCGATGTGTAGTTTAAGAGTTATGTCCAAAATACCAAAGCTGTCCTGGAATATGACGGTGATTCATGTGTCAACTTCAACAGATCATAGCTCTCTCATATGAACTCCTTTTAATGTGATCTTGGCGTCCATAGTTCGTGTTGGGCATCTAGTTTCATATGCCACTGGTTTTAGCTCAATCCAACGTGTGGTTAGAGAGATATCCCTAAAAAACCAAACCTCTGTCCTGTCGGGTGAAAACAGAGCACAATAAAAATGCAGATTACTCGAGTAAGCCCTCGAGTAATCATTTCCAAAATGAGGCAGTGCCATATTAGTCAAGTGATTACTCGAGTAATCATCTTTGGAGGTGCTATAACTTCTGTATATGTCATTTTAACTTCATATTGACCCATTCCAATCTCCGGTATCACTTCAAAGCTTGAATCTTGATATTCTCATTTGATCTTGCAAGTTCTTCTTTCTTCAATCTCTTTCTTCTTGTTTTACCTCTAGATGATCATTCTTCATTACCCAACTAGATATCTTCTTGAATTGATTATCATTCTTTATAACTTAACTAGATATCTTCTTAAATATCTTCAATCTTCTTCTTGCTCTTGCTTGACTAATCTACAAGATATACAACATTAAATATAGTGTTAGTCAATGTAGAAGATTATGTACTCCTAATACTTGACATCTATATTTGACATCATCAAAACTAATCATGTCTAACATTCTCCACCTTTTTGATGATGGCAAATCCTTTAAGAAAAATTTGTATGAGTTATAAAAGTAAATTATAAAAGTAAATTAAAAACAACATATTTTTCTTGCCTTTCTCTCCCCTATTTGACATTAGCAAAAAGTTTGAAGTATAAAGAAGGAATGCTTGTAGAGAAGTAAATATGAAATCAAATGAGAAATGTCATTCTCCCCATTAATCAAAATAAATGCATCAGGAAAACAAGTTTCTCTCCTCCTTTTTGAAAGTAGTTTCATTTATAATTTGAGGCAAATGAAAAAAATTGGCTTTCATGAAAACAAATTTGAAACAATTTGGAGAGATTTTCAAGAAAAATTTCATAATCAAGGAAATGCATAGTAAGCTCAAAATATAAAGAGACGGTTTAGAAATGCTCATGTAGTTTTTAGAAAATGATGAAGCACTCCATGAAGTCCGTTGCTTTATTCTTTAGCAATGCTGGTTCATGATGTTGTGTTCACCACACTTCTATTGTCTAACTCTAATGTATATTCATGTTATTACTAGGATTCTTCAATTGAGTTGAGCTTCTATTCAGTATGCTTACTGCTCATTTGTATTGCCGTATGTATTTGTTTCTTTGAATGTTGCAGCCAATATATCTCCCTTGATCAATTGTTAAAGTATATGTCTTCATAGTTGATATATGCTTCTTTTAGTGTGTTGAGGAATGATCTAGCATAGAGCAAATTCTCTTGCTATAAGTAAAAACACTCTTGCAAGGAAAATGGTTTGCAATCAAGTATCAAAAGTTTCCTATCTATAAAATATATGCAAATGAAGATCATGGAAAAAAGAATATAAAAGTAGCTTTTCATCAAAAACTCATCAAGAAATAGGGAATGCATATGAGTATGCTAGAATGATTTTCTGCAAATAAAGGAGATGAGCTTTTTAAGATATAAAACATGTATCAATGTGAAGCTCCCCCTTAATGAATGCATGGCTTAAAAGAAAATATTCATGAGCAATATAATTAATAACTCTCTTGGATTAGTAAAATCATTGGAAATTTTATAAAGAGAATGATTGTGAAAGTATGAAGATTTAGAGAGAAACTAAGTTTTGAAAATAATGACGCTATTCAGGGTTTTAAGGCTATAACCTTGTATTACTTGTGTCATTACTAAGTGTTCACTTTGAGTGATGCAACTTAGAGAATTTGAATTAAAGAATACAATACCTCACTCGAGTAATATCATAATCACTCGAGCCATAATCCTCTTAGTCCATTAAGGCATTGTTGGCTATCTGATGATGTGATTAGTACTAAGGGATTCTGAAATGTAGTCTCATTCACATGAGTGATGAACTCATCTTGTTTGTTGTAAGGATGTGATTGTTGAAGCTCCTCTCTCAAATAGCCCTGGACAGATGGACCAGGGAGACCAACTCTAGCAAAATGTTGTATCTCATCTGTCCTTAGAGTATTAGCTCCCATCCTTTATGCCTCTTGTGTTAAATTATATTGAGATTTAGATTTTTTTGGAGTAATTGCGAATTACTTGAAGGCTACTTGAAGTAATTGTCGATTACTTGAAGGTCTACTTGAAGTAATTTCATATTACTTGGAGTAAGTCCTATATAAGTATATATACACCTCTTGTTCTCTGACAGACATGATCTTTCCAGTATTCCTCTCCTCCTTGCTTATAATATAGGCCATTATATGGTAATTCTTCTCGATAAAGTGAGTGAAGTTGTTAGCCTTGTTCATCAAAGCTCTAGTTTAGATGTACCATATAATTTTGTGAAGATACATAGAGCTAGTATGGTAGTTGAGAATCCTCATTAGTTCTCATGGTTTGATGATTTTGTACTTCTCAAGCTCGTTGAACTCCTTGAAAGGTCTAGTGGGAGAGTGTTGAAGAATTCCAACCACTTATTGATCTTTGAGGCTGAGATGATGACCCTCTAATCTATGGTTATTGTCTCTAATGTCTCTTCAATTATTGTGCCTTCCTCAAAACATAACTCATCATGCTCCATGTTGCAATAGAGAAGTGTAACTCCTTTTGGCAGTAGGGAAGATGGCTAGATGGTGAAGGCTTATAGTGTTGAAAGTATGAGTCCAACTTATGAGTATCTTTGGTCTCTCTGCTTAAGCTTCTTCGAATTAAATTCCGTTAGGCCTACTAAGAGGTCTTCTTCCTCTTCGTCTTTCCCTGACTACACCACTAGTTTGTTACTTGCTAATGATGGGGTGTCACTCGAGTCATCAGTTGAGTAAAACCACATATTTAGCTTCTACTCATACTGCAACATTGCTAGTTACGTCACCTTTTTTAGCCTCTGATCTTTGTATTTGAAAATAGAGCATTTTGATCAACTCCTGCAAAAGTATAAATATATACTCTTTGGTACCCAACTTTCTCTTGGGTCCATACAGTATTAGACATTATAACTCTTATGCTCTTATGCAATTGAATCATATGATATTTGAGCAATGAGTATAATAATCAACAAAGACCAAGATATAATTTTACAGAATTAAATAAATTCAAGCAATTGAATCATAAACGGTAATAAGTGATATTAACGATCAATGACAGTTTGTAAATACATTTTAAATAGAAAATATGTCATTGACAAGATTTTCATGCAATCGATGTGAGTCAGACAAAGAGAGTTGAAAATCTATTTATAATGACCAACTATTTTGAAATGATAAATCATGAATGAAATCAAATTTTCCAAGAATGATAATGAGATATGCAAATTGTTTCAAATCTCATATATAATTTCAAATCATAACAATGCATTATGAAATAGAGATTTTGAATATATGCAAAACTCATCTTTGAAACATGTTTATAATCAATGTTCATGTTGAGAATGGTGGAAGTCAATAGTTTAAATATACATATACCAGAAAGCTTCTCTTTTAAAGAACAACTAAGATAACATGTTAGACATTGGAGTTTAGCATGTTTGAGAATTTTCCTAAGAGCAAAAGTCATCTGGAAAATGAATTAGCCAAAGAAAAAGCTTAGCTTCAAGGATGTATAGAAACATAATGACTTTGCTATTGACCAAGAGATAATTTTGACTCTTAGAGTCATTCTTAAAGAATAGGAATATTCATCTCAAAGATTTGAATACAATACACTAGTTACTCAGAGATATATGATATCAATGGTTCATGCATTTAAGCAACAAAATGAGTGCAAATGAATTATGATTGATTAATCACATACTCATTAGTCTAAATGACTAGAGTACTAGAATATTATCCTAGTAATTTATTCCACTATAATAGTTAATGCATTAAGATTCAATGCACTAATGATCATTCATAATATTTGGAATAACATGGACAACCAAAGATTTATGTATTAGGCATAAGGCTTTCACATATTGAATTCTTTTTACGAGAAATACACTTGAACCTCATATAGATAGTTAACTTGTCAGAAGTAAGGTCTAACATGTTAGAGAATAAACACTAAAGGTTTCAAGCATTGGATAGAACATTTAAGATCAATGATCAATATGTCAATGATAGGGAAATACTCTGGTAGATGAATTTGAAGCATTTCTGACTTTCAGTATACAAAAATATTAACTTCCAATTTTGAAGCCGATGCGAATATAGACAAAATATGAATAATTTTTAAATCATGTGTATGCATTTTTATAAACAAGATGAATTGAAATCTAAGTACATTTTTGAAATGTGCATTTCAAAACTCAAATACATAGAAAGATTATGCACAATTTTACTTTCAGTCCATTTAGCAATCTAAAAACAATTTGAAAATCATAATTGATTGATTGCTAATGGTTTTCAATAATGAGCAAGTTATTCATTACCCAAATAAGTAATTCATATAAGCATAGAGTAAGGATTAGATATCACCGTAATTCTTCTTGTCCTTGCGATAGCTTGCTTGGTTTTTGTGGAACTGATTTTCCTCCTTTGAATACTCAGCACCAAAATCCAAACTCCACAACTCAGCATCATCAAGATATAAATTTGTTTTCATGTGGCAATAGTCTTGAGAAGCTTTTTCTTATCCTACAAAACTATATAAATTTCTTTTTCTTCATGGTATCCAACCTTGCTTGGATCCATTTCTTGTTAGCTTGTAAGAAACAAGATAAAATTCACATACTCTAAGAATATAATTAATTCAAGGCAATTGAGCATAACGAATTAAATATGTCTTTATGCATAAAATAAATATTTTCTTTTCAAATCATTATATATGCATAAAGAATTAACCTATTGAGCTTTGCAATCCCTTTATAAATAAACCTATTAACTGGCTTTTTAAAGGATGTGAAAACATAATTTCAAAATCGTTTGCAATGCTCTTTCCTAAGGTTCCAAAATATAAAACCTCAATAAATATTACAGACAATAGCATAGGAGGTTTTATCATTGTGTACCTTTGCCTTTGATACTTAGAGGATTGTTTTTGCTTACCTACTGCATCTTTTTATGATGTTGATACTTTGAATATCTTGCTTTGGGTGCTGGTAATATTCTCTCAAAATATATAGACTCCAGGAGTCTTTTACTTAATGCTTGAGAGATCCTCTTTTTCTTATTCTCCTCAAGATAGTTGAATGGTACTCTATAACAGTCCATTCTTAAGGTGGAACGTACTCCTTTTCACCATTGCCTTTCTTTGTGGTTAAACTTTGTAGTTCCAGTAATGGGTGATTCGAGATTTCTCCTAATTGATGTGAATCTCCATTTTGGTGCATTAGAAACTTTTGGAATCTTCTTCATTTTCTCAGTACCCTTTTGTCCATTCTTTCTATAATCAATCTACACACGTGAAACACCATATGGACATTTTGGTAGCCAATTTGCTTTAGGTCCTTGAATGTTAGCATTTGAACTCACTTGCATTTTAGGAATCCAAACAAATTTATTTCTCACATTAGAATTTATACTAATATAGCATGTGTGAGAAATATAACCTGATTTACCACAATAATTGCAAATAATATGATGATATGCATTATGAGATTCTATGCAAGTATTGTGTCGATCAAGAAAAGATGATCTCAAATAATCAGTTTGCCTAAGTTCTTTCTTCCTACATGAATTCCAGCATAATTGAAAACCTTTTTGCTTTTCTCAATAGAATCAATAATTGGTTGAAAAACTATTTTATGCAAACTTTCAAAATCTGTTTTTAAAATAACTCTAGAAGAATTGGAATTGTTTACTATATGTGCATCTTGAGATCTAGAGGATGATCCATCAAATTCATCTGTAATGAGCTCTTCTCGGGAATCCTCTTCTTGTCTATCCATGTTGACTGTAAGGAAGTGTTCTATGATTTCTTCTTCTTCTTTATCAAGTTCCAATTGTTCATGTACCATAGATATGCAGCTTATAGTTTCACATGAACTGTCAACACTTTCAACTTCAACATACTTGTCAGAAGTATACATAAAATCAAGAGTATCCCAAATATCTCTAGCAGTAGAGCAAAATCTAATTTTCTCAAAATCATTTTTGGTTAAAGCAATATACAAAATTTTCATTACTCTAATGTTCAATGAAAACATTTTCTTTTCTATTTTTGTCCAATCCTTTCTCGGTTTGAAATCAAAGACATTTGTAAAAACATCCCACATATCATAACAAATGCATTTTATAAAAGATGTCATCCTAGCTTTCCAAAACCAAAAATCAATATCTTTCAAAATAAGTGGAATTATATTAGTCAAAACCTTCAGAAAGCATATACTACCCAAAATCATCCATTTTAAACTCTTGAGATGGTTAAGACCATTAAACGAGAGTCTAGCTCTGATACCAAATAATAGAACCGGCTGACACCTAAAAGGGGGTGAACTGGGTGTAAGATAAAAACTTAAGAACTTTGAAAATCTTTTCGCGTCTTAGTGGAAGCAATAAATATGAAAGTAATGAATCATAAATCAACAGTTAATATATATTGGAAATATAAGAGTTTAAGGAAGAGAGTATGCAAACTGTGTCTTATCTTGGTTGGGTCCAATCTGTGAAAGCTGATATCTAGTCCCCAGGCTCCTCCTAAGATTTTCAAATCCACTATCTTCTTGTTTGATCCAGGCACAAGAAAAGCCTTTACAATCCCACAAGTTTAGCCATGTACTTGTGAAACATTTTACAATTCTCTCACTGAAATACTCCCCCTTACAACATGTCTTACGAGCAGAGCAATCCCGAGAGTCTTCCTCTACTACTTACGAGTGCAAGTCTTACTACCAGCAACATTCTCTCCTGCTTACACCTCTGTAAGTCTTACGAGCAGCAACGTTCTCTACTGCTTGTACCTTGTAAGCCTTATGATCAGAAAGTCTTACCGACAATTCTCTCTACAACTTCTCCCGTAAGAAAATCAACCCTCTTAAGGTCCCTCTACCTTGAGATCAATTTAGAAATACAAGTGTGTACAAACTCTCTTACATAGTAGATAAAATACTCACTGAAGTACAATGCAAATAACTGTCTCAAATATACATGATATAGAAAACTAGCCGTTAGAACGCTGGACACTTCTCTTCTGTAAAGTCAACTTTTGTCTCTACGCATGATCTCTTCATTGTATTCCTGTAGAAGCACATTAAACACTAATATAATGAAGTGTAAGAGTGATTGGAAGCAAGAAGAGTGAGTTTCATAATTAATCCCATGATTTTTGAAAGCTTCAATATGTTGTTTTGTTCTCCTGGGAAGCATTACTCGAGTGGTCACTGGAGTAAGCCTGGGTCATTACTCGAGTGATCCCTCAAGTAATCACCTCAAAATCTGGCCAAGAGCATTTCTAAGTTTATTACTTGAGTGATCCCTTAAGTAATGATTTCTTTTCATTTCATGTTACTCTAGTGCTACCTCGAGTAATATCACTCATTTCTTGGCCGAGAGCTACTGGATGATTTCTTCTCTGATTACTCGAGTGGTCCATCGAGTAATGTTTCAAATAACTCTATATATTACTTGAGTGATCCCTTCAAGTAATTCTACTCAATTCTTGATAGAGAGCTTACTGGAACAAATTCTCACACATTACTTTAGTGGTCCCTTGAGTAAGGTGTCAAATAACTTTGCATATTACTCGAGTAAGCCCTTCAAGTGTAATGACCTATAAATGGGATTAAGGGCTAATGACTTCAAAAGTGATTGTAATTATAGTAATTAAGCACTTTTGTAGAATACAATGTGAATTTTTATTCGAACGTGTTCTGATCGTAGCTAAACTCTATATTTAAGTTTAATGGTGGATTAACATCTAAATTGAGTTAAATAAGAGGGAGGGCGCATGGTTAAGTGATATGAACCCTAAAAATGCTTTCAAAGATAATTTGGTAGATATTGCCTTAATCAGGGGTAAAATAGGTAAAAGGGAAAGTTACTGACCAGTTGGTCAATTACTGAAGAGGAAACTCACTGGTAAATTGAAGACCAATGGTTAGGATTAAATGTCAAGAGATCAAGAAATTATGAGAGAGTGATCCTTTGCTTGCATGAACATGGAAGGAGTTGGAAGGAGGAACAAGATCATGACACTTGGCTTCATGAGAACCATGGATCATGGTCAAAGTGTCAAAATTTTCTTTTTCTCTTTCCTCTCTCATTTAGGATGTCCAACAAGCAATTGAAGGGAAAAATTTAGATCAACATCTCTATCTTTTGAATCTAATTCTTTCTATTGTTAAACCTACAGATAGGGCGGGTGGTTCTATAGGGAAGCAGACAACCAAGAATGTTTAAGACTCCTTGGAGATATTTGATTTTTGTTGTTGGTTAATCATTTTGATTTAGGATGTAAATACTATTTTGGATATACTTGTGTAATCCCCTATATGGGAAATTGTAAACCCTTAGTGAATGAATGAAACCCAAGGGTTGCCAGGATTTTTGTTATACACTCTGATACATATAAATGTGATTTAACTGCATAGGTAATTATATTCAAATTTGAAATGTAGACTAAGATAGGGAAAGGTTTTTCAAAAAAATTTTGAGAAAACCCTACCGTATAGAAGGGATTGAAATGAGTTTTAGTTATCCGTTGGTCTCTAATCCATTTTAAATACGCATTTTCAAATCATAAATATGGTTATCAATGCACGGGGTTACATCAAGTGATCTCTTCATTTTAATTCAAAACATGGAAAATTATATATCATCGAAAAATTTTCATTGTCTACATTCCAATGCAACAAGAATCAGCTCTAAACTTATTGTATATAGAAAGTTATGATCCAAAGAGTATCACTATTCTTAGACAATATCTGAAAACATGAGCAGCAACTTCCAGAAGACATAATTCTTAGTATATAGCTTCAAATGTGACTAATTATATATCCACTGAAAGCCCTTTGAGTCTACTTTCATATGGCACTAGTTTGGTCACAATCCGATGTGTAGTTGAGAGTTATGTCCAAAATACTGAAGTTGTCCTGGAATATGATGGTGATTCATATGTCAACTTTAATAGATCATAGCTCTCTCATATGAACTCCTTTTAATGTGATCTTGGTGTCCATAGTTTATGTTGGTATCTAGTTTCATATGCCACTTGTTTTAGCTCAATTTGACGTGTTGTTAGAGAGATATCCCTGAAATTCCAAACCTCTATCCTATCGTGTGAAAATAGAGCACAATAAAAATGCAGATTACTCGAGTAAGCCCTTGAGTAATCATTTCCAAAATGTGGCAGTGACATATTAGTTAAGTGATTACTCGAGTAATTATCTCTGGAGGTGTCATAACTTCTATATATGTCATTTTAACTTCGTATTGACCCATTCCAACCTCTGGTATCACTTCAAAGCTTGAATCTTGATATTCTCATTTGATCTTGCAAGTTCTTCTTTCTTCAATCTCTTTCTTCTTGTTTTACCTCTAGATGATCATTCTTCATCACCCAACTAGATATCTTATTGAATCGATGATCATTCTTCATCACCCAACTAGATATCTTATTGAATCGATGATCATTCTTCATAACTTAACTAGATATCTTCTTGAATATCTTCAATCTTCTTCTTGCTCTTGCTTCACTAATCAACCAGATATACAACATTAAATATAGTAGTTAGTCAATGTAGAAGATTATGTACTCTTAATACTTGACATCTATATTTGACATCATCAAAACTAATCATGTCTAACAACATTCACACTTTTCTTTCAAACTTCAAACCTAACCCCTTTTGCGCTTTTAACTCTTGTTCATGCTTGTCTGCCACTGCTCTTCTCTTATGTAATATCTTGAATTTTGGGCTTAGAGAGTTAAGGATAAGCCTATATTAAGTATACGAGTAAACCCGGGTTGGGAAGAGTCCCAAGAATGATGTGAGATAGAATGACTCCAAGAGACTGTATGAATCGGCCCTCTGAGTAGAGATTTACTCTCCATATTGTATCAAGGCTTGATATGTGAAAGACATCGGATAGAGTATATCGGTATGTGTGTACTAGAGTACACTTGGCTCCATTTCCATGGCTTAAGGGAGGCATGTGTAGCACCATATTGGGCAAGCCTCGGTATGCGTGCCGCAATCCTAAGTAAAACCCGAGTAAGACCTAAGTGGTATCTCAAGCAAACACCGATAAAGTAACTTTATTAAAATAGCTTTAATAAAGTAAGTTATGTAGCTAATGATGACACGACTTTTGTGGTGACACTGCAAGAAATTGACAAGTGTCCTCTATCATGACTATCATGACAAAGTACAATATCACTTTTGTATTGGCATGCTAAGAAGATGACAAGTATCCCTAATGGTGACATTTGCTTTTTGCCTTTTAAGGTGGCACTCCCTAAAGGCGCCACCTAGCCTCTAAGTCCGAGGAATCCACCGGACTCAGACCTAGTCACGTACTTGATCTCCCCGAACATCGAACTTGGGAGTCAGGAGAATTAATCAAACCTCTCTTCCCTAACCAAAAAGTCACCGAAGAGAGAGAAAAAGGGAGAAGAGGATGAATTTGGAGGACACTTATCACTCTAAGATTTAATCTTGGGCATATGGCACTATAAGATTGTAACACATGGGAAATGAAATCCAAGACTTCCCTCATTCCTTAAATTTTGGCCTGTAGCCCTAAAATAGAGGGAAAAATCAATAAAATCATAAGGAAAAAAAAGAGAAGGGAAGGAAGGTGAATAGTGAAAGTTCATGAGCTCTGGAGCCGATTTTACCCTGATTTGGCATTTCTAGCTCGCGGAGTCTTCTCTAACATTGTTCCTTTTAGTAAGAGAAACATTCTTACAGTTTTGGATTCTTGATCAGAGGTGTTTGGTGCCATCTAGCTAGCCAGAGTGTAGCCAAAATCAAGAACCAGTTATAGAATCAGGTAGAGGTACGTATAAACTTCGATTTGAACCTAAAATCTTGAGATTATTAGGGTCCCTATGTTCCGGCAAGACCAGGAACATTAGGGAGGGATGTGATTTTTCTATTTTGAGGCTTTAAAAGGATTTTACATGAAAAAATGTGTAGGAATAGCTGTCGGAGGAGTTTTAGAAAGACCGGATTGAAAACCCAAAAATCAAGGTTAAGGAATAGGGCTGCCAGATTTTTTTTCTAGAGGCAGTCTGCTTGTGACTAGTTTTTGAATAACCAAATCTTGTCTAATGGCCATGAAACATTCTAGAATTAAAGTAGACATGATGAGCTTTAATATAATATATAATATGTGCCATTTGAGTTAGTAGATTGAAAGATATGAATTTTTGAAGTTGGACCTTTAAAACTAGAAATATTCTGTGACAGTAAGGATAAAATGGGAATTCTGGATCTGTATGTCTGAAAGTGGCAATAGGAAGCATTTTTCCCTCAAAATAGAGTTAAAAAGTGACAGTTAGAATTTTGAACCACCTAAATTGGAGTTCACTAGAAAAAGCATATGAATTTTTAAAGTTGGTTGAAAATTCTGCCAGCTTTTAGTAATTATGCGAAAATAAGAAAGTAATGGCATTTGAGGTAATTTGGGATAAGTATAGGTCAAAATATAAGGGACATGTTCTAGAGGCTAATGTAGCAATAACCACCTTCCTTGCAAGCCATTAATAGAGTTTGAAAATGTGTCATAAATGTTAAATTGGAGACCAAAGGATAATTTAGAACTCGTTAAAGGTCCTGACTTCAAAACAGGATTCGGTTCTGTGATAAAGTGGATTTTCAAAAAAATTTTCAAAACCTATTTAATACTGTCTCACTTCCACTTTTTGAATCTATTTGGCCTATTCAGTTTAGTTCCATTCATCATTATCAGAGTATTTAACAAAGTTTACCAATGGATTTTCTGGTTATAATCATTATCTAATAGGGTCTACAGGGCCTCATCACCCGTTTTAATTCCTATACCGGGGATTACACACCAATGCACAAGTCTACGGTGGATACGTCTACTTCTACTACCTTGATCTTACATTTACATCACTACACATATATATTTATCTAAAATTGATAACCATTACGAGGCTCTAATCTCCTAGCCGTGAGCATTAGCCGCCTTTGGTTACCTGCTTCTCCTTCTATCAGCTTGCTCTGGCTATAAGTTAGTCATTGGAAAGAGTGAGATTCATAGGAATCTCAATAGTAACATTTCATTTATATGATATATAATAACAAGCATGTAAGTAATTATCACAAAGTAACATCCATAATAGTATTCACATTCATCACGATCACGACAGCTCTCACAGTTGTATGCACATTCGTGTCATTCATCATATTCACGATAGCTCTCACAGTTGTATACACATTCACAACAACTTCCACAGCTGTATACATATTCACAACATCTTTCACAGCTCTATACACATTCGTGATATTCACAATAGCTTTCATAGCAACATATACAACAACATTCACGTTCGTCACAATTAAATAATAAGAACATACATACAAAGCATTATAAATGATATAAGAGAAGGAGTCACAACCTTGTTCTTTCCGTTCGTGCTCGAGCACAGGTTTCTTACACTCAGGGCAGATGTCAAGTCCTATAAATCACAATCAAGGATGATGAGGTATTCCTTATTTCAATTCTTAACTCTAAAACACTTATAGTTGGTTTTCATTTGAGACTTTTAGGTGGCTATGTCAAGCTCAAACAAAAGCCTAAAAGGGTTAGGGAGAGCTAGACTAGAAATCACCTTTCAAAAGTTTAAAGTGCTAAAATTAAGGGTTGGTCGCGGCCAAGGGATTCTTTGGTTGCGGCCAAAAATAGGTCAGAAGGTTTTTAGCTGTAGCCTAAAGTAGGTCTGACACTTTCTAGCTGTGGCCAATAACCTTTGGCTACGACCAAGGAAACTCCTATTTCTTGGCTGAACTTCAAAAAATCATAACTAAATCTACAAAAATTGAAATGGGGTGGCTCTAAGTCCTACTTGAAGAGTTTTAAATCCTCTTTATAGGAAAAATATAAACCATTGCCATATACAACTAAAAGAATACAAAATTCAATGAATTTCCATATAGTTCCAAAATAGATTCCAGTTCCAACCTCCAACTTTGGAAATACATTACTTTTAGCATGCACATTGAAATGACACCCATTATAGATCAATTTAAACATTGAAGTGTCTACTACTAGACTGGAAAGTTTTAGAATTTTTAGATGTCAACACCTATTTCCATTTCAATATATATAGAGTAATAGAGACCAAGTTCCATAAGCATACAAAAAAGTACAAATATATTGATAAAAGTATTTGTTTACAAACCGGAATCAACAGTGCAGAATTCGATAATATTTACAAATAATACAAAATATCCTAAAAGTGTTCTCAATATAGACTATATATAACCATGAACTTTGTCTCGAGAAATGTGTCCATTAGTTTCTAGTAGCTACGCCTTACCTTTTTAGCTGCTGGCACCCGCTGAGATATTTTGTTTAGAAAAATGGGTGAGATTCTGAGGAATCCCAATAGAAACATACTATCAAACATATAAAATGCAGAATTAAATATGCAATACACCATATCAAGTAAATGAAAATTCACAAAATTCAGGGCCAACCATCCAGTTGAAAGCCTTACATGTCCTCAGCCGAGTCACCGACTATAGCTAGGCAATACTAGTGTACCTTGGCTGGACACCGAACCACAACAGGTAATGTGCCCCCAGCACATGTTCATATAACAAAATACAGTAACATACATCATATAAACAGTCACATCGCATATGAGAGATAGTATTCCCTACCTTAACCCTTTTTCATCTCAAAAGGTCTGCTTCATTAAACATGCCAAGCTTAGGCTCCCAACTCCATCCTAAAATATCCAATGTACAAAAATAGGTTAAAACCCATTCATGTACCATTTTAGAAACTTCTATAGTGTTTATTGTGGTTATATTAGCATATGGTAAAAATTTACTAAAAAGTCCGCAGGACCCTGGCCCCGCCGTACCCATCCTATTGTACTTTTTCTGAAATCCTTATTGAGCTATTCTGACATATTTTCACCCAAGGAATCCATTCTAGAGTCAAAATTATCAAATTCACTTCCAAAAGACAAAAATGCCCTTGGCAAGCCCTACTTTAGGGTTCCAGGTGCATTTTCATAATTATGCTTTTTCGGGCTTTTCCGAAAATGTGACCAACTGTATTCCCAACTAATTTTCCCTCTTGAACTTAATGGAATCATCAAATCATTGAAAATCCACCTCTAAACCCCTCTAATAGCCTTAGCCAAACTACTCACAACTCTGGGGAAAAATCAGGGTTTTTCAGTTTCGACTACACAGACGTGTTTATTTCTACTCCTAACGACTATATTAACTATATAATTAGGTTACAACTACCATTTAGATAAAATTTTGGAAGCATAACCCTTATGTCACATCTTTTCCAAAATTTAAAACCAAAGACAATCAGGCTAAATTTAATCGATTAAATTGTCCACAGCAGCTAGAACAGTCAATATACAAAGGTTTAGAAGTTACCTCAAGCTTCCTCTGGCTTTTCACAAAGTAGCTAAAACCTTAGCCTTTTAAAAAGCCAAATTTGAGCTTCCCAACCTTGTAGAACATAGAAGAGTAGCTTAGGAGCAGAGTTATATGTGTTAGGAACCGATTTACCGAAGAAATTACTTACCTTTACAAGCTTTTTCCCTCTCTGTCTCTCTCTAAAATTCTGTACTTCCTCTCTCTCTTTAGGGTTGTTTCACGTTAGTTTATGAGGAGGAAGGAGATGAGAAATTGTTTTAATCTTATGATGATGTCATAAATGCAATATTATGTAATTTCCCAAAATTCCAAAATTAAGCTTTATGCACATAATTCCTATGTACATGTGACTTTGCTCATTAAGCCAAAATAATATTTCCTTCTTCATGCTACATATAGGAGACACCTAAGGGTCCCTCTCTATGATCTCAATTGGCTTCACAACTTGTTCTGGTTACGTATACACGTAAAGTCCCAATTTTGATCAAATTTAAATTTTTGCTCAAATTTTCCATAAATTCATATTTATTTGACCAAAATATTCCAAATATATTTTTCCCCTTTATTTTAATTAATTAATTGAAATTAACTTCAATTAATTAGAAAATAATTAATTTTGTGCTTGTTTGGCAAAATTACAAGTTTTTCGTTACATTTTCTTTCATTTTTGGATTTCTGGCATAATTTCTGCCCAAACTTTGAAAAATCATAACTAAATTTATAAACATCGTATTGGAGTGATTCCAAAGGCTATAGAACTCTTATTGAGTCCAGTCTCAAGGAAAAATATAGCCTCTAACCAGTTGGAAACACAAAATTTCTAGAATTAATTTCTTTGAATACTATTCCAGAAAATTCACAGTTTTTCTAGGCTAACTTCAAAATTCATCACTTTTTGCATATAGCTCTAGTTGAGTCATATGACCTATCAAATTAAAGCTTAGGATGTCTATTTTTAGCTTGTAAATTTCATAATTTTTGCACATCATTAGATCATACAAAGTCACATGACAAGCTCACTGCCTCACAAGAAATCTCACTGGCAGCACTATTCACCTTCCCCAAAATTCACCATTCCATTTTATTGAATGTTTTCAAATAAGTACAATGCATTTTGATGAATAAAATTTTGGGTGTTACATTAGACACCATTTATTCATTCAAAAATGTCATGCAATCTAGTTGCCTTGCACAGAGTTTTCATTGACGAAACTTCCTTCAACATAAGTTTCCAATTATCAGAATTCACAACCGGAGCTGCTCCCTACACTATTTTTTGTATAGAATCCAATAGAAACATCAAAACAATTAAATTCACATTCCTTTCACATGTTTTGTTTTGGGGCAAAAATTCTACATAAAACTCACAATTGCCAAACTTCACATTTGAGTCTTAAATCAAGTTCATTTATCTAAACCACAATACAAGACACCATTTCTATAATCAAAACATCATGGACCCTCTAAAACCCTAATTACACAAAAATAGGGCAAAAATCCACAAGCCAAAGCTCTCAACCAATAGCCACAATATATATATCAAAGAGTTGATCTTACTCACCTCTATCACTTCTTCTAGCTTGTTCTTTGATTCTTCAACCTCTAGTTTTCCTTGAGTACACAAAACACTTCCTCTTGAAAATATAAAACCATACAAATGAAGCTCTCATCAAGAAGAATAAGGTTAGAAAAGAGGTTTTGAGCAATAGAGGTCATCTACAAGGTCAAACCTTAAGTAGAAATCTCACCTTCACCTTGAATCCTTTCTCTTTCCTCCTCCTTGCTTTGGACATCTAAAGCTTAAGAGAGAGAAAGTAACAGATGATGAGTGATCATATTTTTAGCCTTCTATGCCTCCTTGTAACTGACTTGAAAAAGAGAGAGGGAAGAGAAAAAGAGTTTGAAATGTTGACCTCAATCCCATGGTGCCAAGTGTCACAATTTTATAACTCCCTTGAAAGCATGTAACCATGTAGTTATTCTAACTAATAATATTAGCCATTTAGTCACACCTCTTACTCTTTTAGTTGATGGTGAATTTCTTCTTCAGTAGCTGACTAATTGGCCGATAAATTTCTTTCTTCTCATTTTGCCCCTTGTGTAATACCCTAAATTTTGAGACTCAAGGCTAGAGAATAAGTCTGAAATTAGTGGATTGCTAAGCCCCGATTTAGCAAGATCCTAAATTGTGATTAAGGGTTAATGACTTCAAAAGTAGATGTGGTTAGTGATAAATAACCCTTTTGGAGAATATGATGTGATTTGGCACTCGAATGTGATTCATGTGTGTTATGAGCAGCGCCAAAACCCTGTATTTGAGTTCAATTGTGGATTAACATCCAAATTGACTTAGAATAGAGGGAATAATTGAATGGGGTATTGTGTTGGAAATGGTGTCATGTTGTGGTATTTAATTATTGGAATTGATTTGAATTGGATTGGACACATTGGTTGCAAAACTGGAAATGCTGTCCAGTGTGAATTCTGTCTAGGCAGTCTTCTCGTTTGGATGTTTTCACTAGGAAACTGTTGTCTGAAAATTATGAAACTTTACAGTCATAAATTTCACATCCCAAGCTTCAAATTGGACATATAATTTATGCCGTTTCATGTTGGGAACTGGGAGATATGACTATCCAAAGTTTGAAGTCGAAAATGGACTATGTTTTGGGGCAGTGATGAAATTTGTGTAATTCTGGAATTGTGTGGTGATTTCTAGTATTGTTAAATATTTTTCCTATAAATAGGACTTAAATAAATTTCATTTGGATTTGGAATCACCTCATTTTTATTTTTCTAGAATTAGTTATGATTTTGTAAAGTTTGGGCAGAAATCTGCCAAAAATCCGAAAATTGAGAATTATGACGTCATCATGTTACATTGATGACATAAGTATGGGATATGTTATTAAACGGTTTTTTCCTTCTTCCTCCTCATTTCTGACGCTGAGAACAGCTAAAATAGAGAGAGAGCATATGGGATCTTTAGAGAGAGAAAGAGGAAGAAATCTCGTAAGGTAAGCCGATTTCTCTGACGATCTAGCTCCTAACGCGTATAACTCCGCTCCTAAGCTATTCTTCTATGTGATTCAAGGGTTGGAAGCTCAAATTTTCTTGTTGAAGTGAGCTAGGGTTCAACCACTCTTGAGAAAAGCTAGTGGGAGCTTAAGGTAACTTCCAAACTCTTGTGTATTGACTATTCTGGCTGTTGTGGACAATTTATTCGGTGAAATTTCACCGGATTGTCTTTGTTTGTGAATTTGGAAAATGGGTTGGCCTAGGTGTTATGCTGCCCAAATTGATACTAAATGGTAGTTCTAACCCAATGTAATGGTCAATAAAGTGGTTAGGAGTAGAAAAGAACGCGTTTACAGAGCCGAAACCGAAAAACCCCAATTTTTCTTGGGGAATTGAGAATTTCGGCCAAGCCTAGTTTGGAGGGGTTAGAGATGGATTTTCAATGATTTGATAATTCCATTGAGTTCAAGAACGAAAATTAGGTGGGGTTACAGTTGGTCACTTTTTCGGAAAAGGCCGAAAAAACATAATTACGAAAATGCCCCTGAAACCCTTAAAGAGTGGCTGCCAAGGGTAAATTTGTAAATTGACATTAAATTTGATAATTCTGAGTCGGGAAATAGATTCCTTGGGCGAAAATATGTAAGAATAGCCCATGTTAAAGGTTCAAGAAACGTACAGCCAGACCGGGTACGGCCGGGCCGGGTCCTTGGGGGTATTTTAGTAAATTTTCAATATAGCCTCATAGAACCCCCAGAAACACTATGGAAGTGTCTAAATAGTACATTTGACATTGTAGGATTGAATGTGAAGCCCCGAGTTGTTGGCACGCAAATCAAGGAGAAAAGACTGGAGGTAGGGGACTTACCTTACTTGCATGTATTTGATATCTTTGCTTGTGTAGTGATGTATGTGATTTCTTTACTTGATTGTGTAGAGAATATTTGAATAAATGAAGCTCTACTTTTGTTTTGTTGTGGCCATAGTTTTGTTACATGAAACATTGAGCATACAAAAATGTCATTATGGGGCATGCATCTAGATAAAGCTAACATGTCATACACATAGCATCTATCATGCATGCATTATGGTATCTGTTCCTACTGAGATTCTCTCAAATCTCACCCTCCCCTACCAACAATTTAGACAGGGCAAGTGGCTCGCGGAGGGAGTGGCTAGGACTCCTTCGAGATGAGAATTGGTAGTTGTTACCAATGAGTTGTGAAAACTGTATATGATTCGGTTGAATATATGGTTATGAATTTGAGATGAGATTATGTAATCCCCATTTGAAGAATTGTAATGGGCAATTGTGCCATATGTATCTTTAGCGAAGGTATGTACCCGGGATTGTCGGGATGATTATGTTGTGCACTCTGATATTTATATAAATGTGATTTATCTTCACGTAGTAATTGTATTTGAAATGTGAATATGAGACCAAGTTTATAAATGATTTCAAAAGGTATTTGTGAAACCCCGTCATGTGATGGGTTAGTAAATGTTATTTGATTATTATTGGTCTCTATTTCATTTTAATCGTGTATTTTGGATATAAATACGGAGGGGGTTACACCTGGCTATGGCAATTTTTAGCTAGATTGCCACTTAACACATTATTTGGCCCCTTTATCTCATGCCATGTGCTGTCCCCTTCTTCTTTAATTCAATTTAGGCTTTGTCATATTATTGAGCTTAAATACAGGGTTTGGGCAGTTTTTACTGCTAATTCAGGTCATAATCCACATTGTATTCTCCAAAAGTATTTGTCTAAAAATCATTACATTCACTCTTGGAGCCATGAGCCCATATACACAATTTAAGGCATTACAATATCTATATTAGACAATCATTTTTCATGGCTCTAATGGTGTGAGTATGTATGTAGGGCTATGAGATAACAAGAAAGAGGAAATGGAAGGTTTCCCAAGCAACTTCGGTCTTTGGTAGAACAAGGAACAAGAGAAGAACTCAAAGACATAAGGTAGTGAACTTACCTAACTTGCATGTACTTGATATGTATGATTGCTTTGCTTGACTATGTGGAGCATATATAAATGAGTGAAGCTCTGTTCCTATTTATACTGTGGCCATAGGTATGTTGCATGAAATATTGAGCATGCAGATATGTCATTATGTTAGCATGAGCCTATATAAGACAAGCAAGTCATACACTAGCAATTTAGCTTACATGCATTGTTGGTATTGTTTACTACTGAGATTTCCTCAAATCTCACCCCCTCAACCAACCATATAGGCAGCCGAGCACAAAAGAGGAGTACAGGACGTTATGCCAGAAGAAGTTGCAATGAAGAAGAGAAGAATTATTTTTGCAATGTACCATTTTGTTATTGATGTATGAGTGATTAATTGTATATCATTGCATAATGAATGAATTGAATTTCCTAAGTGTAAAAAATGAACTAGGAATGGGTAATCCTACAGTATAAGCCTATTAGTTAAGAAAGCAGAATGATTATTAAGAAAAGAAATACTCCGATAATAATAAAAGGAATTAAGGAAACAATGAGTTACGAAGAAGTTACGAACCACCTTATGATAGTTTTGAAACATTTTAAATTATTCAGAAAAACCTACTCAACTGCAAGTTTGAGTCTTGTCTTGATGTTGGGAATTGAAAGAGCTGTACCAAGAAATACAGCTTAATGGTTTGATTTTGCTGCATAAAACTCATCGGATTGTAGGGTGTTACATCTTGGCCATCTTTGACCTCCATATTCTATTCGTGCTTGTCGGCTACCACTATTCTCTTGGCTCTTCTCCATCTTCGACCTCCATTCTTGTTTGTGTTTGACGATCATGCTAGCCTTCTCCTTTGCCATTCAGGTAATATTTATGTGACTCAGCATTCCTACTTTTCTCTTCTACTTTTCTTGATTTTTTGTTCTCCTTCTTCCACTTTTTCTCTTCCTCTGCTGCTATATATCTTTACAATTATTGAATTGTTTTCATATATAAAGTTCAGGTTCACTTCTCATGATGATGGTTTTTAGATTTAAGATTGCATTTTCACCATGACTTGAATGAATGCTTCAAGTTTTGGCACTATTTTTCCTTACTATTTCTTTTTTTGGACATTGACCTTGATTGTGTATGTTGTTGCCCTTTTCAACACAAATTCTGAAAGGAAAGTTGCAAATTCTGAATTTGTTATATCAGGCTGATTTGGCCTTTTTTTCCTAAATTTTTCCTCAGCATTATATTGTTATGAATTATAACAAATGAGGTAAAATTCATTTTCAGCACCTTTTTAATGCTTGCTTGTAAAATCATGTAAAATATTGTCTTGTTAGTCTTGTAGGTGCCTTTTGGCCATTTAAACACCATCAATCTATGACATGAATTAAATTAGTTTAAAATTTTGAGGATGGCTCAAAATAGATTTATTGCATGTTTAAGCAATTGTAATCTATAATACTATGACTCTTTTGGTTAAGCAGTTGTAATATGCCATGACTATAGTCTTTATTTTCCCCTTGTGTCTTTCTGTTATGATATTTTTTGGCAAGAGCTTTTCATGTTCTTATTCTTGGAGGGAAAATATAGTATCTTTATGAATGGTTATCACCTGTTGGAATGTTTCTTTGATTCCTAAATTTACTTTATCGTATATTTCCTATAATTTAATGTGTTGATTTTACTCATGACATGTTTCCTTTTGATTTTTGTAATTGTTTAAATACTTTGTTCTTAGAAACTAAATCTTGCCTTATATAAATCATAACTGTTTGACCTTTCCCTTAATCTATAGCTTGCAGGTTCAATGAAAATATTGCATTGCTTAACTAAAATTAAAACAATACAAATTCTTATAGCTATTACATGTTAAATTGTGCTATGACCTAATAATAAACATTTGATTTATTCTTTTCCTGGTGTTAGAACAAGAAGAAGAAATTATGTTTAAGATTTAATGTTTTGCAACTCGTGACTTTGGTATAAATGGTTGCAACCATAATTGAAATTGTTCTATTATTGTCTTTAGTTTTGTCTTGTTGATTAATTAGATTATAACATATTTTATGATGTATTTTGGATTAGTTTATGTAATTTTGACACGCTTTTAGCCTGTTTTCTTTGAAAGCCTATGGTCTATTACCTTGTTTATGAAGTTTTCTTTTTACATCTAAGCTTTTTTAATAGGCTTCAAGCTAGGCTAGGCCTTTGTACATGCCAGACTTAGGTAAAAAAAAGGCCTATTGCAGTCCACAGGCCAACCTATTATAAAACAAGCCTAGCTTGTTAAGGGTGAAGCTTGGTCTGTTTCTACCCCTACTCAAGATCCTACAATCTTGAGCAATGAATAAAAACCAAACTTTATTGAATATTATCTAAAAAAACAATAAATGATGATACTAGAGTATATATATTTGGTGCTCTTGTGAGTAGTAGAGAATGTGTGATGATAGCTTTTCTTACTTACATCTTTTTTCTTTTATTGAATGCTTTCCATTTATATGAAAACTTAAATTATATCCGTTAGATACATTATTCTTCATGTTGAAGCTTAAGTTAGAGGTAGTGAAGCCATTATATGCTTCTGACAAAAAGTAATCATGATATCTTAAATATTTGTTGATTTTCAAATTAAACTTAATTACCTACAAATGGTGTTTTTTGTATTTGCTAATATATATTTTAAGCTAAAGACACTCTTTTCAAAAAGGTTAATCTTGATTAGACTTAAGTTGAGCCTTATTTTATAAATATGATAAGATGGTGATAGCTCTGTCATTATAACTTGTATAAATGCATATACCTCAAGGTAATATTAACCATGATCCTTTGTTCTCTTATTCGAGGTGTAAAAGGTATAATCTACTTTTTTTTATGATCCAGGTAAGAAAAAATGACTTGGGGCAACTTTTCATATTTTGCAGAGACTTTCTTACTTTGATTTTAGTCAAGGTGATTATGCCTTGGGGTATTAGGATGTTGCTTATTTGTCTCAAGCATTGAAATGTCTAGGAGTATAGAAATTAGAACACTAATCTCTTGATTGTTTCATAATTTCTCAACAAATTATGTTGATACTCTCATACTTAAGTTAGTAAACTAATCATTAAAAAGATAAATTTAACTAGACAAAATGAAATATGTGTGCTAGTTGCAAATTTGTTGGAATGAACTCAACCTTGACACCCTTCTTTTGTACATGATCTCTTAGAAAATGATGTATGATGTCAATATGCTTATTCTTGAGTGAGCATTGGATTCTTTGATAAACTAATTGTGCTTGTATTGTTAGAAAAGAATGGAACTTGTTTGAAATAAATTCTCAAATCTTGTAGCACTTGAGCATAGTGATGTCGCTTGTTATTAGAACTCAAATTAATAACTAAATTAATCTCTATATAATATAGAGGTCAACCTAGGTCATATCTCTACATGGAGTTAATGCTTAGCTTTAATTCTAGATTAATTAAAGTATGATTAGAGCCCCACCTAATAAATTAAGAAAATGAAGAAAAGTAAACATATCTAAGATGAGATGGCAAGGTGGAAGAAAAAATGGTGGATAGATATGTGATGTTTGATGACAACATGCATAAAAGATGGAGGAGACATAAGATACTCAAAGTTGATGGTGAGATGTAAACCGTCACTAAGGTCAATGGAAACATGGAAGTTTGTACCACAAGTTTAGAAATCAAACACCAAGTCACAACTAAAGAACTCAGGTTATAGAGCTGGAGTCAATGCGATGGAGATGGACAGCTGAGTAGATGACAACGAAGATGGGGAGTTGGAGACAGTGGAGATGGAGAGCTGAGTAATAATGCCATAATGGCAAGTGCTAGTTGTGGTTAGTGACAACAAGGGAGAGTTGCTCGTGCTCAGTAAAAAAGATTGAACGGTGAGAGAGAGTAAGAAATTGTTAGCTATCAAGGTTAAGGGTGATGGTGTAATGACCCAAAATAGGATTAAGGGCTAATGACTTCAAAAGTGAATGTAATTATTGTAAATTAAACACTTTTGAAGAATATGATGTGAATTTCGATTTGAATGTGTTACAATAAGTGCCTAAACCCTGCATTTGAGCATAATTATGTGATAAGCTTAAAATGAATCCTAATGGTAAGGAGGGCGAATGATTGAGTGAAATAAAGATAAAAATGTGTTTAGTAGTGATTTGAGTGGAATTGCCATAATTAGGGACAAAATGGGAAAAAGGAAAGTTAACGACCAATTGGTCAGCTAATAAAGAGAAAACTCATAGGTAATTAAAGATCAATGGTTAGGATTAATTGCTAAGTGATCCATTGGGTGGAATCGTATGCATAAAGGATTCATGTGTGGTCATGGAAGGTGAACAAGATCTTGCCAAGTGTCAAAGTGTGAGCCATAGCAATTGGTCAAAGTGTCAAACCATTTTTCCCACTCTCTTTCCTCTCCAAGGTCGGCTATAGGGGTCCTTCTTTCCCCTAAAAACTTTTTCTAGCTTTATTATCATCATTTCACATTTTTTCTCTCTCCCTCCTCCATTTTCATTGAGATCAAGCAAGAAAGAGAAAGGAAAAGCTCAAAGTTTATGTGAGATATAGACCTTGAATGCTCAAACTCATTTCATTAATATTGTTCATGTTGATGAGAACTTTCATCCTATGGTTTTAGATTTTCAAGAGGAGGTGTTTTGGTGTTTGAGAAAATTTGAAAGTTAAAGAATCAAGGGATTCACTTTGGGAAGAGAAAGAGGTGAGTGTTTGTTATATTTTGACATAACTATTGTGGTCATTGGCTAAGTCTTGAGATTTGTGATTTTTACCCTGATTTTAGTGTAATTTTGAAATGTATGAATTGGTTAGTGTATTATGGTGGAATTGGTGTCAAGATGAGTCTTTGTGCCATTGGAATTGATTTGGAATTTTGGAATGGAAAGAATTGCAATGTAGAATTTTTAATTGTGTTAGTGTGACATGTTGTGACCATTGGGAAACATGTCAATGTGATATGAATTAGGTAGTTTTGGTGTTTCCAATGGCTTCCTTATGCAAATTTGTGTGGGAATGGAGTTTGATTGGAATTTGGAACCATTGGAAGCATTGGTGCAAAAATCTGGAATTTTGGAATTTTGGCTAGGTCTAAAATGTAGTGTAGGGACCTAACTTTGCATGGTATTTTGACATAGCAAATGGAGTTGAAATATTATGAATTTTTCTAGATTTATAGTTCACATTGCAAGCTTTCCATGCATATAAAATTGGAGTCATTCTGAATTTTGTGCACAAAGATATGACCATTTGAAAAACAGACAGGAGTCAGGTCATTGGTTGGCCGATGCCCAAAGTACTGGCCGTGACCCAAAACCTTCTGACCATATACTGGCTGTAGCCTAAGAGGGGCTGGCCACGGCTCAAAACTTTTAACCTGCTTTTAGTCGCGGCCCAAAGAGGCTGGCCGCGACCCAAAAGTTTTTTACCTGATACTGGCCGCTGCCCAAAGGTGCTAACCGTGACCTAAATCTTTCTAACCATCTGTTGGCTGCGGCCCAAGGGGGCTGGCCGGGGCCAACCATTCAAAGATGGTCTTTGAGCAAGCTTTTCCCAATCCTTTAGGCAGGGGTCTAAACTTCTAGTAGCCACCCAAAGAGTCCAAATGATAACCAACTTTAATTGTTGTTAAAGTAAGAAATTGGAGTAGAGAATTAATCCGCCATTCTTGATTTTGGTTATAGGGTTCGACATTTGCCATGCTCATGAACGAATCGTGCCAGAGCAAGCTCGAAAAGAACCAGGTAGTGACTCTTCTCTTATGCTTGTGTAAATGCATTGTATGTATGTTAATCATGTTATGTGATGAATTGTGATGCTGCTGCTCTTACAGCTAGTGATAGCTTTCGTTATACAGCACAAGCTGTCATTTTATAGCGTAAGCTTTCGTTACATGATTACAGCGTGAGCTGTTGTATTGTGTTTACAGCTATGAGTGCTGTCATTTATGCTGATGTTGATACTACTGTTTGTGATTTTCTTACATGCTTTGCGCTTATATATTGTATAAGTGATTTGTTACTACTGGGATTCTCTTGAATCTCATTCTTTCCATTTGACTAACCTTAAGACAGGGCAAGTGACTCCAAGGGAAAGGAGACAACTAGAAGCGGCTAAGATTCCTTAAGGATATTTGTATTTGGTTGTTGGTTATCAATTTTGATTTGGGATTACTGTATGTATATGAGATGTTGTTTTGGAATTTGGTTATGTAATCCCCTAAATGGGAATTGTATAAACCCTTAGTTCATATATGAAACCTGGGGGTTACTAGGATTTTTACTGTACACTCTGATATGTATGAATGTAGCTTAATTGCACAGGAGAATTATATTCGAGATGTGACTTTGAGACTAGGTGATCTAGATTGTGAAACAAATTTATAATGACCCTATATCAAGAGGGGAGCAAAAATGAAATTTTGTTATTCGCTAGTCTTTAATCCTTTTAATTACGCATCTTTGAATCATAATTACTGTTTTAGGGAAGGGGGTTACAGAAGGTTTGAGGGAGACACAAGCTAGAATGCTACTAAGACAGTGAGTACTAGGGTTTATAGGGTGTCTTTGTGTGTGTCTAGATCAGATAACTTATATGAAAAAAAAATTGAAAAAAATATATCTACACTAATGGGTAACTAGGGGCACAAGCTACCCATGGTTGGGTGTATTCGTGCCCCATCCCGTTTAAGCCGTAACATGCTTGTTTGCGGGTTGTTTGTTCAATCCTAATATTGTAACTGTAAGAACAAGACTAAGTCAAAAATAAAAACGTTAAGAAAACTCTTAAGTCTAATTATTTATTTCTTTAATAACCATTTGGTTTGATTCCACAGGAGGTGATTGTGTAATATCCCGAATTTTGAGACTTGAGGCTAGAGAATAAGCCTGAAATAAGTGGATTGCTAAGCCCCGGTTTAGCAAGATCCTAAATTGTGATTAAGGGTTAATGACTCCAAAAGTGGATGTCAATAGTGATAAATGAACCCTTTTGGAGATTTTGGTGTGAGTTGGCACCTGATGTGATTCGTATGTGCTGTGAGCAGCGCCAAAACCCATATTTGATTTCAATTATGGATTAACCTCTAAATTGACTTAAAATAAAGGGGAGGGCGCATTGTTAAAGAAAATGAATGAGAAAATGATTTTGATGGTGATTCCAAGTGAATTACCGAAATCAGGGGCAAAACGGTAAAGTTACCGACCGATTGGTCAGTTACCGAAGAGGAAACTCATTGGTAACTTCATGATCAATGGTTGAGATTGATTTGTGTAATAGATCAAAGGGTGGAATCCCATGTGGTGTGCTCATGTGAACTCATGGTTGATGGAACAAGATCTTGACAAGTGGCACAATGTGAGCCCTTGGATTGGTCAAAGTGTCAAACCTCCATTCCTCTCTCCTCTCCTTCTTTTGGTCGGTTTTAGTGGCCAAAACTGATCCTCTCTTCATTCATTTCATCATCTCATCTCTCTCTCAAGACTCCATGGCGCCATGCTTCAAGGGGGAAAGAGAAAAGAAAAAGGTGATGTTTTGGCATTGTTCTTGTCCTCTAATGTTCAAACACTCTTCATTAATATTGTTCATAGTGATGAGAGCTTCATCTCTATGGTTTTAGATTCTTGATTGGTGGTGTTTGATGGCTTGAGGAAATTTGGAAAGATGGAGAATCAAAGAGTTGGTTTGAGAAAGGGGAAGAGGTGAGTATGTGAAGACTTTTGATCTAAGTTTTGTGAGTTTTGGTTGAGCTTTGTGAATTTCGAATTTTGCCCTGATTTTCTTGTGATTTTGGATTGGATGAATTGGGTTGTGTTTTATGTTGGAAATGATGTCATGTTGTGGCATTTAATCATTGGAATTGGTTTGAATTGGATTGGATACAATGGTTGCACAACTGGAAATTCTGTCCAGTGAGAATTCTGTCTGGACAGTCTGTTTGTGTTGCCGTTTTGAATGGGCAAATGATGTTAGAAAATTCTGAAACTTTCCAGTCTTGAAGTTCACATCTTAAGCTTCAAAATGGACATACAATATGGGTCATTTCGTTTTGTGAACTGAGATTTATGTTTGTCCAAAGTTTGGGGACGAAACTGGATTCTGTTTTGGAGTAATGTTGGATTTTGTGTAAATCTGGATTTGTGTGGTGATTTCTAGTAAGGGCCAATATTTTTCCTGTGTAGAGGATTTGAATAGCTTTCATTTGGCTTTGGGATCACCTCATTTCGATTTTTGTGTAATTAGTTATGATTTTTGGAAGTTCAGCCAGAAACTGGATTTTATTGGGCCGCGGCCCAAGGATGTTGGGCCGCAGCCCAAATGTTTCTGTGCATCTCTGGACAGCCTTGGGCCGCAGCCCAAGGATTGTGGGCAGCGGCCCACCCCCAAAAATCAGTGTTATGTGTTTTTGAAAGGTGATCTTTGGTCAAGTGTTTCCCAAGCCTTTAGGCATATGTTTGGGCTTTAATTAGCCTCCTAAAGGTCATGAATGATAACCAACTTAAGTGTTTGAGAGTTAAGGAATTGGAAAAGGGATTTAACCCTATGTCCTTGCTTTGGTTATAGGGTTGATATTCGCCCTGGACGTGGTTTGGTGTTCGTTCTGATCGCGAGTAAACGGAGCTGGAGCATACGTGGAAAGAGAGTAGGGAACATATCTCTTCTGCTTGTATTTGATATATGTGTTAGTGTGTTGGTGCATGTCTTAGCTTTGCATAATTGTGTGTAATTTGAAGCTATGTTTCAATTTATGCTATGGCCATAGGTATATTGTTCGAAGCATTGAGCTTGCAAATTGTCATTGTGTTAGCATGAGTTGTGTGATGCAAGCATGTCATGCATTAAACATGTATCGTACGTGCATATTGATATTGTTATCCTACTGAGATTCTCTAGAATCTCACCCTCCCCTACTAACCTTTCAGACAGGGTAGAAGATCGATGATGGAGTAAGCAGACAAGGGCGATGAAGACTCCTTCGGATTATCGTTTTGATAGTTGGTTATCATAGTTGGGAGTATAGATATTGGTAATTGGATTTAGTTGTGTATATGTGGATGAGGATTTGATTATGTGTATGAGTAAGATTTGTGTAATCCCCATATGAGGGCTTGTATGGGCGATTGTGCCCTGTAAGGCTTGATTAATAAATGGAATCCGAAATTGCCAGGATTATTGTTGTATACTCTGATATTTGTTATGAATGTGATATTCCGCGTAGTAATTGTATTCGGAAATATGATTCTGAGACCAAGTTTATAAATGATTTCGAAAGGCATTTGTGAAAACCCCGTCTGGTAGATGGGTTTATAATATTAAATTTTGTTCTTATTGGTCTCTATTTCACTTTATTGCGTAATCCGAATATTAATTACGGCAGGGGGTTACAGATTGCATGTAATCCTAATGCAACATACTGATTACGATGTTTGGTCGAGCTTATATAATATAAAGAAGATTACATTTTGTAATCTTGATTACATTATTTGATTTAATGAGGATTATACTATTAGGATTGATGAATGGGATGCAAACCTCTTGTAATCAAGTGAAAAAGACGTGATTACCATTATAATTTTTTAAATTGACCAAAGTGCCCACCCATAAATACTATTAAACGTTAAAAAAGGCACCATTAAATACTAAAAAATTAAAAATAATAATGAATAAGTTTTTTGACAATCTCTTCAATTTAAAGCACGTTTTAAATTTCTTTGATTATCGTGAGAAATATGAATATTCTGATCAATATGAGTACGTTGAGCATGAACATTTTTTAGCATATGAACCACCTTCAATATAAGTATGTTTATCAACATAAATATGTTATCCATCATCTGTATAATTATGTTGAATCTTATCAATACAAGGAAGAAGTTCATGAGTAACACAAGGATGATTTGAAGGAAGAACAATTTACAACTATGATAGATTAAATCCAATAAAGATGGAAGCAAGAATATGATGAAAGGAAATGTCGATAGGATGCTTAGTGAATGCTCTTCAGCAATCAATAAAGACTATTGGCAATACATTGATAATAGGGCAAGGATTTAATCAAATAGACAAAAGGGTATTATGTGAGAAAACAAAGTTCCCACATAAATTTTGGTAGCTAAGGTGAATGAGGTCTCCGGTCATCTTGTCAATTACAATATTCTTTGAGTAAAAACCATGTTGTTCCAGCTACACCAGTAAAAGTGTCACCATCTCACATTGTGACCATCGAGGATCAACTTCATCATGTATCCACTCCAATGCAACCTGCATTACCTATAGTTGTCCCATCATCTGATGACTCTTTTCATGAGTATCTTGTCTATTGAAAAACTTTCCAAATGTTATTGATGAAGTTGACAAAGAAGTTGTTAGGAAGTAAGAAAAAGTGGATGAATCAAAAGAAATCTCTATAAAATATGAAGATAAGAGTCTTAAACTAAATCAATATTTTTGATTGACAGACAAATATCATGATTGATAGGATGTAGAGATTCATCATGTTGGAAATCTTGGCAAGAAAGGTGTTCAAATTTCTACTACATATTATCCTTACATTCTATAAATCATCAAATTCATTATGCACATCATCTTGGACTTGTTGTGGTTATAAAAGAGCATATTGTTTTTTCACTTAATGATAACCTCTTCAACTATCTTGTTCATTGGAAAAGTTTTCGAAATCAGTATGATTAGATTGCTTACTTTCGACAATATTTTATTTTTCAACACCTAGTTGGTTGGAAAGGATTTCCGAATTGAAGTGGCATACTAAATACCACAATTTTGTCCCCAAATCTATGCTTCTATTTTAACTTGTTAGGAGTTGAGTTCTCGAGCAGGAGAGAAAAGATGGAATATGAGAATTAAACATATTTTGAAGATATATTCTAAAAACAAATGAGTTGTTGTTTTATTACTTTTTTGTTATTTTAATTACTTTGTATTAGCAAGTTGTGTTTTGACTTTGTCATTTTAAATGATTTTGTATTAACAAGTTGTTGAGCAAGTGGGTTGAGGTTACTTCATATGGAAGGAACAAGATTTCTTCATGGGCAAGGAAAAATTAACTAATAAATAGGATTGAAAGCACTTATATTTGGAAGACTTAATGAAATGATATTTTGATGTTGTGATACTCAGAGAGCTCTCCCTATTGATTTATTTCTCTCGATTTCCCCTCTATTTTTGTTGCCCCAAATTTTTCTAATTCACCCTCAATTCCATTCTACCTCTCCTAATCTCTTTTCTCTATTTCTATCACCTACCTAAATCACCTATGTTTCTCTCACTCTTTCCCTAAAATCATCTCAGTTTGCATCAAAGTTGTGTGTGAGTGAGTGTTTTGTATGTGTTTGGGATTCAGAGATATAAAAAGATATGCCTCTATCATATGAAAGAATTGCACATGAGTTAGTTAGCAATGAAAAGAAATTTAAGGCCATGAATCTTTCCACCAAGGCTATCCTATTACGAGATATTCACAAAGTCTAATTGAAGACTAAATGATCGCAAAGCATTTGCTACACCAATTGCTAAAATTAACTTTTTTTAATCAAAAAATAAGTAGGGAAATGTATTTTATTTAGTACTACTATTTACTACCTAAATTATATATCAAAAACTACCAAATACTACTATTAGAAGGTCTCTCCCCCACATATCTCAAATAATGAAGCTCAAAGCATTGAAAAAGAGAGAAAAGAAGGAAAGAGACAACCTTGTGTGTTTAGATCATTTGAGGATCTTGAAGTTAAAATTCTTATGTAATGAGAAACATACCCTTGACCTGGTGTGCTTTCTATTTATTGCCTTCGCTAGCATTTGGGTGTGGTGCCTTAGTGTCAATTTGTGTATCTTTAAAGATGTAGGGTTTGAGGTGAGAACCATATAAAACTTCTGAGTGAGATGCTTAGAAGAAATTCAATAGACCCCAAGCAATGTGTTTTCCAACACTGAGTATAGGACTAGAATCATAATATTTGAAGGCATGGAAGGGCTTCAAGCATACAAGGTTACTTGCCTAAGTATAAGATATGAGAGATATAGAGAAAGATAAGAATTTATCACATCTACTAAAATAAAGATTCTCTTTAGTAAGAGTCTTGACATTAACTGAGAGAATCATAATATAATAGTTAGGAGTCACTTCCTTATCAGGTGGCAAATCACATGACAGTAGGGCTAGAATCATAATATTCAATAGTGGGCATGATTTGCAATGGTTTTTGCTTGATTCCCTTTAGTTTATATGTTATCCTTCTTGGTTGCACTTTTATTCATTGTTGAAATTTTTTATTTGCCAAGGAAATGTTTTAGGGAAGCTTTCTTGTATAATGTTACAACTCTTTCTCTAGCTTTTAGCTCCTTAGGTTCTTGTAATATAACAACAACATCTTTCGCCTCATGAATGTTGTGACTGTCATAAATAGGGGAGTTATTCTTATTTGTTTCATTAGATTTGTGTAAAGAAAGGTCCTCAAACAAACACTTGGTAACAAGAGCATAGGAAATTAATTAAGGATGATGAATAACCTCCTTTGATTTTATTTTCTTGTCATCTATTATATTATAAGAATGATGTGTGTAACATCTCAAAAACTTAGAATGCAAAAGTTAGGCAACTTGCCTTAATAAGCAAGATACTCACCAAAGTGACTTAGCTAAAACCGAAGGAGTGACTCTCTATGTCACTTGCTTTGGCAAGTAATGCACTTGCTGAGGTGCGTCATCAAAATTATATAAATATAAGGGGCTCGTGATAGCTCATTATTTTTTAGAAACTCTAACACAAAAAGGGTAGAGCTCTCGTAAGGTTTCATGAGGAAGACTCCTAAGGGTTCTAATCCATCGGGTAAGCCTCCCTAGTCCTCCTTAATCCTCATTCTTCTTCCTAGATTAAGATGTTCTAGAGATCTAAGATAGGATTTGAGAACCTCAATTTGGGAGATTTTCTATAGAACTAGGTTTTAAAGGTCCAAACCCTAAATTGATGATATGAAGTTGTTATGCTAGCTTAGTCTAACACTTCATTAAAGAAAATTCTCAATTCTAACTTAGTTATCGATTATTGTTGCTTACTTGTAGGAAATTATGAGCAACTGAATAGAGAAAAATTATGAATAGTTAGTGTTGCTAAATGATTTTGCATTAATTATGGTTTGTTGTTACTCTGTAGAGTTGTTTTAGAGTCCAAGAGCAGTTTTCCCTTGTTATAGCTCATAGATATATGTATCATGATTTCTATATGCTTTGCTTTATGGTTTTTGCTCCAGGGAAATTTGAGAAAACTCACAAGCTTAAGAAATATTCTGGATTAGGTCTAGTATGCTTTTCATTTTACCCTTTTTTGAAAAGTATGTGACTTGTGGGTTGTTTGTGACTAGATCCTATGAATGTTAGGATTGAAAACTTGGATATGATTGAATATGCCTTTAACTAGAATTTTGCAAACTAAAGCCCTGCTTCAGTAAAGGACTAGCTCGATGAAGTGAGTCAGGGCCATACTCGCCACAGCACGTGGATCACTTACTAAGGCAAATAATAAATAATTTCGCCCCAGTGAGCACTAATCTTGATGAGTTGAGTTGTTTGGAATAAACTATTAACTAATTTTTCCTTTGTATAGATTAAGATGTATGATAATATGGTTTTGTTGCAATGCTAGATAATGATAAGAACTATTGTATGTTAGAATGGTTATGATGAGAGTTGTTGTGATTTGTCCCATGATAATAATAATATGATATGTGATTTGTGATGTTTAGTATTAAAATGCATGGTGTAAGATACAGAAATTTCAGTAACCAGAATGCATAGTGTGTGTGATTAGTCGGACAAAATATGTCGGTGCATGTAGAACAGGGGTACTTGGCATTTTTTTAAGGCACACTCACTTTTGGAATTTTTAGATGACACAAAGAAGCATACTTGGCATCTTCTTGAGGGACACGGGCTTAGAACCATTTGCAGGGGGGATACAGGCCCATACATGGCGAAATCCTGAGGTGCAAGGACATATGTGGAGCCATGTGGATCTCACACACATAAAATAGCTTTATTAAAGTAGCTTTATTAAAGTGGCTTTTTACTTAACTTCACTTTTGTGTTGGAACAATATGACAGTGCCACCTAAGTCCCTTCAGCTTTTTGCTTTTCGGTTAAAACCCTAATAAGCTGCCACTTAGCTCCTAATGAATCACAGGTTTAATTAATCAAGACAACTCATCGGTTTTCAGTCAAGACATATATCTGACTTTCCCCTAATGTCAATCATGCAAACCAGATGAAATTATAAGACTTCTCCCCAAACATGAAAAGTCGGCCAAGGGCCAGAAGAAAGAGTTTGCCAAGTTTCTACAAGGACACGTGTAACCTTATAGACCAAACACTTAGACACACGTATGGTAATTAATCCTAACACTCTCACACTCTGTAAAATTCGTTCAATGCAGAAAAGAAGGGAAAAAATAAGAGAAAAGAAAGAGTAAAAGAAAGAGAGAGAAGGAGGACGAAATCTTGAAGAACACAAGAGAGAGGAAGTATTCCCCAGTGATTTTCATCCCCGAATTCATGATTTTAGCTCCGAGAGTCTTCACCAATATTCTTCTTGTCATTGAGAGAAAAATTTCTATGATTTTAGATTCTTGAAAAGAGGAATTTGGTGCTATCTAAAGGCTGTAGGAATTAGAAGAACCAGGAATAGGTTATTGCACAAGATAAAGGTAAGTATAAGCTCTAATTTGAGTACAGGATCTTGAAATTTAGTTGAGTTTTCATAAGGTTATCATGCCACCCTAATTTTCATTCAAGAAGTAAACTTAGGGTTTGATGATCTTATGAACACGAACATGATGATTAATGAGGTTTAAGTATGGTAGGAATGAAATAGAGTAAGTATTATGGATTAAAATTACAAAACCACCTTGTTTGAAATTATGGGGAGTTTTGGCCTGATTAGGGCAAAGGGGAAAGGTTGTGATTTTGTTGATTTTGAGATTTCCAATGGGTTTAGAATGAAAAATTGTGTAGTTTAAAGGTAAGAGATTGATTTTAGAAGTATTGAAATTGAAAACAGAATTTTGCCTACAAAACCCTAATGATTCAGCCAAAGCAGGTTCATAGGAAAGGAATTGGATTTTGCCAAATTTGAGATTCCAATGGATTATATATACACAACCCATACATCCACCTTTCTCCATCTTATGACCTCAAGCATAGGTTTAGCCCATCCTTGTTGAGAAATCTAGCCACAAGTCACTTTACTCACTGCATGCCTAAGTTCCCAACTGACCCCCTCCCGCACAACTTGCATCAGGCAAGCTATAAGAGGTGTCCACCCACATAAGCTCATCTCCAACTAACTTCTTAACAATACAATACAATCCCATACACAGAAGATACGATAGATAGTTTTCAAAACACTTGATAACATCTTCTCATATATGCATACTTACAATCTACACACAGATATTTACCATAGTCATTCCAATATTCAAATAGCAACATATCCTAATTATAGCATATAGTTTCAAACATATATGTTGAAATTCACTACTTCATTAGATTAAGTTTATTATCAAACATATAAGAGATTCTCTAAAATATATTTAGATAATATATGGAAAATTAAGGTTTAGGAAACACCTTATAGTCTAAAGCATGCATATAAAGTAAATTAACTCTAGTTAACTCAACTCCAAGCTCTACCTCAACTTATGGACATGCACTAGCAATCACTAATTACAAGCAAGCTTCACATTAACAATATAGATACAAATCAATTACAAGAAAAATTAAAGGATATTAATACAACTCAACTCTCAAACTCCAAATCTCAACAACCCAAGTCTATCTATATGATCCCTCAAGCTGAATTCTCCTTAAGCACCTTAATCAACTTTAATGTCACCCTCTCATATTAATTACTCAGTTTCACAACTTAATGTTTCATCTCTAATATACCCATAGTCACAAAACCATCAATATTAACATTCTAAACTGATTGATCCTCTATTCTAACTCATATAGGTATAGCCCAATCATCAAACAACTCCTGAAACCATTGCAATATCAAAATCCTACAAAACCCTAACTCAAAATTCAAACCCTAGCTCCAATCTTCATATAATTCAAAATCTAAAAAAACTAAACTTACTAAACCTTTAATTTACTCCATATAACTCATTTAAACCCAAAAGGTTAGGTGTAAGCTTCAACTATTTTGAATTCTCTAAGAACCCTAAAATTTTAAAACTTCCAAATATGAAAAGTAAAGTAGGAATGTGAGAAAAAAAACTAATTAAAAACACTTACATTGATATTTGGAAGCCTCAAAATGCACCCCATAGTCAAAATCCATAAACCCTAGTAGAGCTTGGCACTCCTTCTCTTCCTTATCTTTTGTTTCAGTCGCATATCATGACTTAAAATCTTTACAAATCATTAAATTGCTTCAACGAGTGACACACTTATTGAGGCAAGTAATATAGAAACTCCAGGTTAGTGCTTTAAGGTACTTGCCTTGATGATCCATTAACTCACTAAAGCAATAAGTATATTCATAGGAGGCACTTGTTAGAATCGACTAACATCCAAGAGGGGGTTAATTGGGTGTAAGAAAAAATTTAAGAACTTTGAAAAAAATTTCACATCTTAGTGAAAGCAATAAGTATGAAAGTAATAAATTATAAATTTATAGTCAGTTATTCAAACCATATATGGTAGAAATATAAAAGCTTGGGGAAGAGAAGATGCAAACTATGATTTATCCTGGTTCGATCCAATCCATGATGACCTACGTCCAGTCTATAGGCTCCTCCTAAGATTTTAATCTACTATCTCCCTCAACGTTAAATGGGTACTTGAGAACTACTACAATCTCACAAGTTTGATCCCGGTACTTGCGAAGCCTTTACAATTCTCGCACTGAGAAAAGAACTCCTGCTTACTCACTATAAGGATATAATCTGTTTCCTACTCAAGAGCCACCAATCTTGAGTAACTCTCACAAAAATAGAATGATTACAATGAAAGCATACTTCTCTCTATATGAAGTAGATAATATTTAACATTGAAATACAAGGTGAAAGTATGATCATAGAGCTTCAGTTGGATAAGATTCAGAGTATCAGCATATCGATATTGTAGGCATAGGCTCTCATCATTGTTCATTTTAAATGCCTCTCCTATTATAGTTGATGAAGAGAATTTAACCATTGGCTCATTCTTCCAATTAAGCATCTTAGAATATGACCGTCGGACGTCCATTGGAAGTAGTTGTTAAAGCTTTTAACATAAAGTTGAGCTCTAATCCAAGTTGATTAGTGATGATTAGGAATGGTTAGGGACAAGATAATTACGATTTAAATGTGTTTGAAAGAATATCGAAAAATCTGAGTCAATGATTAAAAAATTGTGAATAAGATCACCCAAGTGTGACTTGAAATCACTTGAGTAATTTCCTCCATCACTCAAGTGATTTTCAAATCACTTACAAGTGTCTTGCAAGTGATCAAGAATCACTTGAGTATCTTCAAAGATCACTCGAGTGATCTTCATCAGAAGATCACTAACCTCATATCTCTTGTAAGTGACTCACAAGCGACTTGCAGGTGATGCCCATCACTTAAGTGACTTTATCTTTGAACTCTTCACTTGATCCAATCATCATCGAGTGACTTGCTTAAATTATAGAAGTGAAGCTTCATCACTCGAGTTCCCTTTTCCTTTTTAGAACATAGATAGTTTGGCATAGAGGCCAACTTCCAGTGGGCATAACTCTTCAAATGTGACCCTAAATTTAGAAAATGACCTATCCCCAGAAAGCTCGTTAAGTCTTCTTTCTAATGTAACAAGAACCAATCCCAAATTCATTATATTCTAAAAGTTATGATCGCATTTGTAACATCTAGTCTGCAACATAGTGTTGATTACGAGCACCAAATTTTGAAGTTTATATCTCTTTTATCTGACAATATTTAAGCACAAATAATAGAGGTACAAGTGTCATCTTATGTGGTGTTCAATAAAGCATCAAAGTTGGCGACAAAGTACTACATGGAAGCTTAGGTGGCATCTACAAAGAACAAGATGTTGTCTCTATTATCCAACAAGATTCTAAGCAAGCCCAAGATCCTCTTCATGACATTGATGGCCTAATTACTAAAAGCCTAGAAAAGAGTGAAATGTTCAAGAGGTTAGAGAAAACATTTAGACATGATTTTCTTCATTAATGGCCCATAATGTTAGTATATATGTTGAGGGTGCAAATGAGTCCTTAACCATGCTTATTCGGGCCCATATACATGATTTTACAACACATAGGACCTTGGGCATGTGGCAAAGTATGAAGATCCATAAAATTGGTGTAACATAAAGTAGTAAGCCTAACAAGATGACGTACAAGGCCCATGTGCAATCCAGATTGAAGAATTCACTTAAAATACCAAGTGACAAGTATGTGCCTTGGAGGAGGATCATAAGTGATGTCCAAGACACATCAAGAAGCATATAGAAGGCGTCCTTATGCATCAAATTTAATTTAATTTTGTTTTTATTAGTTTCCTTTTTTTTAGGTAGTTGACTTAGTCTTAAAGAATAAGTATTTTCCTAATTTCTTTAGGTTTGAATGGTGCCAACCAAGATAATTAATCATCATTAAGGCATTATTTATTGCATTTATGACAAGGTTTTCAACTTTAGAGTGTTCTTTTGTGGCCTATATATGAAGGTTGCATTTTTTTTGTATTGGGGATGGAGAACATTATAATTATATGAATAAGAACTTTGTTCATGGAGAATTTTATTTCTCTTGTGTGAGCTTTGCTTGTATTCTTGTTTTCTTATGCGAACACTCAGACTGTATCAAGGACTGATCATCCTTGTTGTAACGCCCCAATTTTTTATTAAGGCCTAATGATAATTATTGAGGATAATTAAAGTGGAATAATTGTGTTTTTGTGGCAATATTAATTTGTATGTCATAATTGATGGAAAATTTAAACAATGGAATTATTGGCCATAAGTTAGTGATTAATGGGAGAAATTAATAAATGACTAAGAGAAAAATGAGAAGTGGGATTAAATTGCTAATGGAAGAATTAGATAAGTTAAATGGTGACTAAGTGTGGGAGAGCCAATAGGAGAATGACATGTGTCAAGGTTGTGGGTGTATGTGAAGGGAGAAAAGTCAAAGTGAATATTTTAGTATTTCTTTCTCCTCTTTTCCCTCTTTGTGCGCTGGACAAGGTATTGGGGGGAAGGATTGGATCATCATTTCTCTTCTTCTTCACTCCTCTTCACTATATCACTCTCATTTCTCTCTCTTCTCTCCTCATTTTTGTCAGCCATTGAAGGCCAAAGGGAAGGAAGAAAAGCTTGAAAAGGTAAGGGCAAATGATCTCTAATGCTCAAACTTCCTTCTATAAAGTTGTTCCTTGGAGTGAGAGCTTCATTTTGATGGTTTTAATGTGTTCATTGGTGTTAGTTTGTGATCTCAAGAGATTGTGAAAGTTGGAGAATTGAAAAGTCACTTTGAAAAAGTTAAACAGGTAAGTGAAACCTATCTACCCATCTAAGTTTTGTGCCATTTGAGGTTGCTTTGAATTTCTGGGATTTATTGGCCACTTTTCAAAAATGAGTGTTATTGGTCTTTTGGCATGTTAAAGGTATAGAAATGGTCTATTTGGAATGTGTATGGATAGATAGGATTGATTGGGAAAGAAATGAGTGAGATTGGAAAGTTAGTGTTTAGTGTGGCCATGGACCAAAGCATGCTAATGTAGTGAAAATTAGGTTGTTTAAATGGTTTTATTGGATTCCTTGAGTGTTTAAGTGTAAGGAATAGGCTTGGTTGTTGATTTTGGAGCCATTGGACACTTTGGTAGAAAATTGGAAATGCTGCCATTGAAAGTCTTTTCTGGGCAGTCTATTTGTATTGGCGTTTTGCATATACAAATGGTGTCTAAAAATTATGAAAATTTCTAATCATAAATTTCACATCCCAAGCTTCAAAATGGACATATATTTTGTGTCATTTCGTTTAGTATTCTATGAGTTATGGTTGTCCAAAGTTTTAGATTGAAACAGAACTCTGTTTTGGGGTAGTGATGCGTTTTGTGTAATTCTCGGATTTGTATGATGATTTCCAGTATTGGTTTATGTTTTTCCTATAAAGAGGACTAAAATATCTTTCAATGGGCTTTGGGATTACCTCATTTCGATTTTTCTATAATTAGTTATGAATTTATGAAGTTTCCTTGGCTGCAGCACAAAAGTTTCAGGGCGTGTTTTGGCCGCAGCCAGAAATTCTTGGCTACAGCCAGAAACCTTCTGTGCGTGTTTTGGCTGCAGCCAAAGGTTTCTTGGCTGCAGCCAACCCCCTATTTTCAACACCTTGGGATTTTGAAAAGTGGTTTCCAAGCCGGTGTTTCCCAATCCTTTAGGGCCTTTATTACAGCCAATTGTAGCTTCTTAAGGGTCATTATTGATAACCAAATCTAAGTGTTGAAGAGTTAATTGAGTATTGGAATAGAGAATAATGCTTCGTCCTTAATTATGACTTTAGGATTTGATATCTGCCCGGAGCATAGAAGGCCTATGCCTGCTCAAGGATGGAAAGACAAAAGTAGTAACACTTTATCCTATATCATGTGTATTGCATTGCTTGTTTGCATTAGTCATTAATTACAGTGAAAGTGAAGGGGATGTGGAGAAAGCCCAGACTCGAATATAGATAAAGTGAAGGGGGCGTGGCGTAAGCCTGACCTCGTATATAGTAAGGGAATATGGCGAAAGCCCGGTCTCGAATATTGATTGCTGCATTGTGATATATGTGACTTGCTTTATATATATGTATCATATAAATAAATTGTTGCTACTGGGATTCTCTAGAATCTCATTCTTTCCAAAATAACATTTTTATACAGGGCAAGTGGATGGAAAAGCAAGCAAGTGGATAAGGGCGATTAGGGCTGCCAGCGGTAGTCTTAGTTTGATATTTTGGTTGTATATCGAATTGGTTATCATTTTGGATCAATGTAAATATATTTTGTAGATCATAGTACTATAGTTTTGTGCAATCCCCAGTATGGATTCTTAGATGGGCGATGATGCCCTGAACAATATTTTGGATTAAATGTTATTATCCCAGGTGAACGTCGGGAATTGTGCTGATACTCTGATATTGTATATGTAACAGACCAAACAGGCTATTTGTTTTAATGAATAAAATGAATGGAGATCCAGTTGTATAGTTTCCACAAAAAGTTTTTAATTGTTCTAGATTTCTTATTCGATTATTAAATGTGTTTAAACAATAATCCCAGCCTGATTATCGAAGGGGGTAACATTTGTGGTATCATAGCAGTTTTCCTGGCATTTGTATGAATTGCTAGGATAGTTGCCCTAGTTTATTGCCTGAGTGTTAGAGGATTGATATAGTTGATTGTATACACATGAATATTCCAGATATTGATTGGTATATAAGAGTTTAAGAAATATGTGTATACTTCTATTGTGATTTCTGACTGGGTGAATCATTTATAGATTGAAGAGAACAATGGCTCGCCTTAGAAATAGACTACCGGATCCAGAGGTGGAAGAGCTCAATGATAACCCTCCTGATCCGATGCAAGAGATGATGACTTTGATAAGAGAATAAAGAGATATATCTGTGAGCTAAGAGAAGAGCTCAGGGAAGAAAGAGCTAAGAGAAATGAGGAAAGGCTCCAGTCTACTCACGAAGAGACCAGAGAGGAGACCCAACCAGAAGAGACAGCTGAGGGGTCACATCGACCTCAAGAATCCCCACCTCATATTGAGCATAATCAAGGGTCACATGGGGTGCCAGCTTAAAATGATGGAGACCTTAATTCTTGGGTGTCCAAATTCTGTAAACACATGCCTCCTGTGTTTAAAGGAAGATTTGACCCTCAAGCAGTGGAGGATTGGATCATGAGGCTAGAAAAGATCTTCGAGGTGCTTGAGTGCCCATCGGAGGTGAAAGCAAAGCTAGCAATCTACAAGCTAGAAGGAGATGTAGATCGATGGTGGCGAAACATTGCCATGACCATGCGGGCCCAGAATGTGCAAGTGACTTGGGAAGTGTTTCAAAGAGAATTCAATGACAAGCTCTTCCCTAAGTTCGTGAGAATAGAGAAAGAGTCAGAGTTTCTGAAGATAAAGCAAGGGGACGATGAGACCTTTGACGAGTACTTGTCTCGGTTTGTTCATTTATCCCGGTATTCCTCCTACCTCCGGTATAAAGATGATGAGGAATGGAGCTCCGATATACTAATCCGGGGTTTGAGGAGGGAGTTGAAGAAAAGATTGGCTGCCCGGCAGTTTGACAAGTTCAACAAAGCGGTGGAAGAGTGTCGGATCACCGAGAACAACTTGAGGGAGGTTAACCCAAATAAGGGTGGTGGTCACGGTGACACTGGTAAGGGAAGCTCATCCCAGAAATGTAAAGGCCAAGGGTTCTCATCCAACCAAGGGTACTCATCCAAAGGCAGTAGTAAGAAACTGTACCAAGGTGGAGATCGTGGGAATCAGGGACAGTTACCACAGTGGGTATGCCCTCGATGCAATAAAGCACATGCTAACAAAAATTGTGAAGGCCAATGGGTGTGCTTCCTCTGCAAGCAGCCCGGACATATGGCCAAAGATTGTAAAGGGTGACCGATAGAGTTAAGGCCCAAGAGTCAAGTGAGAGTGTTTACTATGACCCATGAAGAGGCAAGGAAATCTCCCAAATTGATCCAAGGTATTATTCTTCTTAATGGTAGTGTATTGCAAATTTTGATTGATTCGGGTGCTAGTCATTCATTCATAGCCTATGATTGTGTAAAGCGCTTAGGATTATATGTTCATAAATTGCCATTTGATATTGTTGTGTCAACACCTATGGGTGCTAAGACTATAATAGCGGAAGCTTGTATAAATAGTATTATAACCGTGGAAGGGTTGGAGTCTACCGTTAATTTGATTTGTTTACCTCTGCACCAAATAGAGGTTATTCTGGGTATTGATTGGTGGATGGCGGATTGCCTTTAGAATAGGATGTGGGAATGGCTTCTGAGTTCTCAATACAATGATACCCCCATCTAAAGACAACCAACTGGAAAGCGCTATCTATAGAGAATTCAAATTGGAAAGGGCTACCTGTGGAGAATTATGATAGAAAAGGGCTACCTATGGAGAGTTCTGATCGTAGAAAGCTACCTATGGGAAGTCTGATCGCAAAGGGCTACCTACGGAGAGTACGATACCGTAGTATAAAGCCACCGTGACGAAAAACCCTAGTGTGGAATTGTTGTGATGGGAAACCCTAGAGTGCAGCCACCTTGATGATGAACCGTGGATTGCAGTCGCCATGATGTTGACTCATAGACTAGTGTTACGGAAATGTTGGCTCTTAGTAATGGTACATTGTATTGAATCCCACAATGAATGGGTTTTCTTGAGATAAGAAGTCATACGGTTTAGAAGGATTCAAGTTGAAATGGACTATGGTCTGGCATGAGCAAATAGAGATTGTAAATGTTGTTAGTGGTAGTGAGAGATTCATTTGGGACTCCTATTAAATCAATTTAACATTGCTAAGGCATAGATAAAGAGATAGAAGCCCAAATGAAGTGAAGGTGACGTGTTTGAGAACTATAATGAATAGAAGCTCAAGACAGTGTGACTTACAGCATGTGAAATTTGATATGAGCTGTTGTGGGGTTTGACATTGGTCATCTCTACAATCGGCCGTGATATACCGATGTGAATGGAAATTTTGTAAGGTAATGTGTATATGTGACCATGCCAAGCGCACCGCTACTGGCTGACCCTGTTGAGGGATACGGGTGGGGTGTAGGCAGGGTGGACACCGCTACTGGCTAACCCTGTTGAGGGATACGGGTGGGGTGTGATAATGAAAGTATACGCCATACCAAGCGCGCTGCCATTGGCCGAGCCTCGGAGGGGGTATACGGGTGGAGTGTAGGCAGGGTAGGCTGTGATTGAAAGGTACTTTAGATAGAAGAGATTGAGATTCTGGAGTGGCCGGATATTGTTATTGAAACCCAAAAGTCCCGGTTATCACTAGCAGAGTCGTTGGTGGGTGTACGGGTAAGGGAAATATTGTGAAAGTGAATATAGTATAAAAGAAAGTATAGTGGAAAATAGCAAAAGTTGAGATAAGTGATTAACGGAAGCTGTTGGTTGCGCGTAGTGAGTCACGATGCTTTAAGATATTCCTGAAAGGGTAAAATAATTTAATGAATGAGATTGAAGAGGCTTAAAGCCGTAATAAATGAGTATAGTTCGTATCGTAGTAATCGAGTGAGGTGAAGACCTTTAAGGATTGAAATCGGAGATCACATATTCGTGAGAGTGTCTCCAAGTTTGAATAATGGTAAAGTGATTTAAAGAGAGAAATTGAGCCACGAAGTAGTGGTCCGTCTAAGATTCTGGTGCGAATCGGACCTGTAGTGTATTGTTGGAACAAATGGTCTTGAAGGGATTACTCGTAAAGAAAAGCAAATCACGTTCGGAGTTTATGTCCTAAGAGGAGTATCAAATTTCGAGGACGAAATTTATTGAACGGGGGGAGAATTGTAATGCCCCAATTTTCGATTAAGGCCTAATGATAATTATTGAGGATAATTAAAGTGGAATAACTGTGTTTTGGTGGCAATATTAATTTATATGTCATAATTGATGGAAAATTTAAACAATGGAATTATTGGCCATAAGTTAGTGATTAATGGGACAAATTAATTACTAACTAAGAGAAAAATGAGAAGTGGGATTAAATTGCTAATGGAAGAATTAGATAAGTTAAATGGTGACTAAGTGTGGGAGAGCCAATAGGAGAATGACATGTGTCAAGGTTGTGGGTGTATGTGAAGGGAGAAAAGTCAAAGTGAATATTTTAGTGTTTCACTCTCCTCTCTTCCTTCTTTGTGCGCTGGACAAGGTATTGGGGGGAGGGATTGGATCATCATTTCTCTTCTTCTTCACTCCTCTTCACTTTATGACTCTCATCTCTCTCTCTTCTCTACTCATTTTAGTCAGCCATTGAAGGCCAAAGGGAAGGAAGGAAAGCTTGAAAAGGTAAGGTCAAATGATCTCTAATGCTTAAACTTCCTTCAATAAAGTTGTTCCTTGGAGTGAGAGCTTCATTTTGATGGTTGTAATGTGTTCATTGGTGTTAGTTTGTGATCTCAAGAGATTGTGAAAGTTGGAGAATTGAAAAGTCACTTTGAAAAAGTTAAACAGGTAAGTGAAACCTATCTACCCATATAAGTTTTGTGCCATTTGAGGTTGCTTTGAATTTCTGGGATTTATTGGCCATTTTCAAAAATGAGTGTTATTAGTCTTTTGGCATGTTAAAGGTATAGAAATGGTCTATTTGGAATGTGTATGGATAGATAGGATTGATTGGGAAAGAAATGAGTGAGATTGGAAAGTTTGGAAAGTTAGTGTTTAGTATGGCCATGGACCAAAGCATGCTAATATAGTGGAAATTAGGTTGTTTAAATGGTTTTCTTGGATTCCTGAGTGTTTTAGTGTAAAGAATAGGCTTGGTTGTTGATTTTGGAGCCATTGGACACTTTGGTAGAAAATTGGAAATGTTGCCATTGAAAGCCTTTTCTGGGCAGTTTGTTTCTATTGGCATTTTCAATGTCCAAATGGTGTCTAAAAATTATGAAACTTTCCAGCCTAAAATTTCACATACCAAGCTTCAAAATGAACATATATTTTGTGTCATTTCGTTTAGTATTCTGTGAGTTATGGTTGTCCAAAGTTTGGGATTGAAACAGAACTCTGTTTTGGGGTAGTGATGAGTTTTGTGTAATTCTGGGATTTGTATGGTGATTTCCAGTATTGGTTCATGTTTTTCCTATGAAGAGGATTAAAATAGCTTTCAATGGGCTTTGGGATCACCTCATTTCAATTTTTCTATAATTAGTTATGAATTTCTGAATTTTCCTTGGCTGCAACAGAAAAGTCTTGGCTGCAGCACAAAAGTTTCTGTGCGTGTTTTGGCCGCAGCCAGAAATTCTTGGCTACAGCCAGAAACCTTCTGTGCGTGTTCTGGCTATTGCCAGAGGTTTCTTGGCTGCAGCCAACCCCTTGTTTTCAGCACCTTGGGATTTTGAAAAGTGGTTTCCAAGCCGGTGTTTCCCAATCCTTTAGGGCCTTTATTACAGCCAATTGTAGCTTCTTAAGGGTCATTATTGATAACCAAATCTAAGTGTTGAAGAGTTAATTGAGTATTGGAATAGAGAATAATGCTTCGTCCTTAATTATGACTTTAGGATTTGATATCTTCCCGGAGCATAAAAGGCCTGTGCCTGCTCAAGGACAGAAAGACAAAAGTAGTAACACTTTATCCTATATCATGTGTATTGCATTGCTTGTTTGCATTAGTCATTGATTACAGTGAAAGTGAAGGGGATGTGGCGAAAGCCCGGACTCGAATATAGATAAAGTAAAGGGGGCGTGGTGTAAGCCCGACCTCATATATAGTGAAAGGAACATGGCGAAAGCCCGGTCTCGAATATTGATTGCTGCATTGTGATATATATGACTTGCTTTGTATATATGCATCATATAAATAAACTGTTGCTACTGGGATTCGTTAGAATCTCATTCTTTCCAAAATAACATTTTTAGACAGGGCAAGTGGATCGAAAAGCAAGCAAGTGGATAAGGGCGATTAAGGCTGCCAGCGGTAGTCTTAGTTTGATATTTTGGTTGTATATCGAATTGGTTATCATTTTGGATCAATGTAAATATATTGTGTAGATCATAGTACTATAGTTTTGTGTAATTCCCGGTATGGATTCTGAGATGGGCAATGATGCCCTGAACAATATTTTGGATTAAATTTTATTATCCCGGGTGAACGTCGGGAATTGTGCTGATACTCTGATATTGTATATGTAACAGACCAAACAGGGCATTTGTTTTAATGAATGAAATGAATTGAGATCCAGTTGTACAGTTTCTACAAAAAGTTTTTAATTGTTTCGGATTTCTCATTCGATTATTAAATGTGATTAAACACTAATCCCGGCCTGATTATCGAAGGGGGTTACACTTGTGGTGTCTTTATGGCTAGGGTTGTAAGAGACAAGTTCTCTTAAGGTCCAACCTTTGATCATCCATCCTTTTCGTATCTTCAAACTTGTTTTCTAGCCTGTCTATTTCCCCTCATCATATCTAGTGGAATTGAAGTTGTTGAAATGAATCTTGAGTATACTTTTATATGCAATAAGTTTCAATCCAAAATTCATTGTCTTTCAAAAGTTATGATCTGAAGAATGACTGTTGTTTTGGAACATTGTGAGAACATCTAGCATCAACTTCCAAGATCTATATTTCTTTTATCTAAGCCTCTTTGGTCTTAATAATGGATTTTGAGAAATGCATTTTGAGTGCCATTTCATATGCAGCAAGTTTCACCTCATTTGAAGTTTTGGTGCAAGAGATATGTCCAAAACCTGTTTTGGAATAGCATGAAAAATTCTAGTGTCAACTTCCAAAACTCATATCTTCTTTATTTGAACTCCTTTGAGCTTGATCTTAGTGTTTTTGTGTCACATTTAAAGTCTAGTTTCATATGAAATAAGTTTCAACTCAATCATATTTTTTTGGTTTAGGAGATATGGACAAATTACCAAACATTTCTCATGTTGAATAAAAATAGAGCTAAACAATGTATGCTAAAATTTGATAATCACTTGAGTGGAGCTTCTATCACTCAAGTGAAACATGTAAAAATCACTTTTGGAGGTGCAACTTGAGCGGTAATTAAGTATCACTTGAGTGAAGTTGATATGACTTCAATATAAGACACTTTAACTTCCAATTAAGCCATTCCAACTTCTATTTGATCATAGAGACCTCCAATATCAAATCTAAGAACTTGAAACTTGATATTCCTATTATATTTTGCAAGTTCCTCTTTCTTTAATCTCTTCTCTTCTTCTTATTGATTATTCTCCACGATCATTTTATAACTCCTTGCTTTCTTGACTAATGTCTTCAATCTCCTTCGTCTTCTTCCTCTAAATCATTCTCAACAATCCAACTCAACATCTTCTTTCTTTTCTTGACTTCTTCTCCCCATATTTGATAACTTCTTTGTTTAATAGCTTATTAATCTTCTCCTTCACCATAATCCAACTTGATATCTTCTTTCTTTTCTTCACTAATCTACAATATATTTCACATTAAATATAGTAGTTAGTTAATGTATATGATAAATACATTATGTAAACTGTTGGCTTTTAATATTTAACATCTATATTTGACATATTCAAAACTATATCTAACAGCATTCACCTGCGAGCATCATACTAACTGGGGTTAGTGACACAGAGACTCACTCTCTAGGTTAGCCGAGACTCGCTTTGGCAATTAAGAGTATGATAAAGATGCATCATAATCTCTACTTGCACTAGAAAGAGACTAATCACATATGAAGGTAGAAGTATCATTTATAAAATCCATGTTTTTTTAATTGGAATTTTTATTTTATAATTAAAAAATCCTAATTAAATCTAGTTGAAATACTAAAATATAAGATCAGCCATACACTATTTAATAAAGGTTTAATCAGATCTTTAGGAGACTTATTGTCATACACAACGATCTATGAGTTTGCTTGAGGTGATTATTTGATCTCACACGACATGATTAAAATTTTTTCTTATTTATACTTAGTTTAATTAAAAAAAATCATCGGTTAAACTCTTGTAATTATCGCACTATTTAAATTTACAATTCAATTCGTGTAAAAAACACATGCACTTATAAATATTAGATACATTAGTATTTTTTTTTACCTGGATCAGATACATTAGTTGAGCTATTGTTAAATGAGGACTTGTACATTTTGGGGGATGATTTACAAATTATTTAATGTTCGCTTATAAATCATGCATTAATACAAAAAAAATGCTCTTAGCGTGATAGCGTCTTTTCTCTCCTCTGTGAGAGCGTTTCTTTCTCTTCGAGTGAGAGCAGATCTAGTCCATCAGAGTCTCTACTCTGTTTAATCGTTAGTTTTCAAGTGTTTCTCTATATCGGAACTGCTGTTCCGATTGAGTGTGAGAGAGAGTTTCGTGAAATTTGAGAGAGATGGAAGTAGAAATGCGTGAATCGAATGACCTAGATTTGGATTGGGAAGATGACGAATCGAAGAATGTGGGCCTGGCGCTAGTCGGGAAATTGATAGCGTCACGTGTGATCAATAGAACTATGGTCCGGAAGGCAGTTGAACGAAGCTGGAATGTACGGGGTAAGTTTGAGATTGGTTTTGTTTATGATTTCATTTTCACCTTCCACTTCGAAGAACAATCAGAGTATGATCGGATCTTGAGGGATAGCCCGTAGGCAGTGGACGGTTTCCAGCTGAATCTATGTCTATGGTCTCTATTGATAACAGTGAAGGAGGTGATGACTACAAAATGCATATACTGGATTCAGGTACATGATCTTCCCCCTAAGATTATGACGAGGAAGAATATTGTTAAAATTGGAAGTATAGTGGGTGATGTGCTCTGTTTTGAAGATCTAAAACTTAATGATCTGGTTTTTAGAACTTTTGTGGGAATTAGAGTAGAGGTGGATCTGGCTAAACCTCTAGTTGCTAGTTTATGGGTGCCGAGACCTGAGTTAGACAGAGTTTGGGCCACTATTCGGTATGAGAAACTTCAGAATTTTTGCTATAATTGTGGCATTATAGGTCATAATCATAGGGGTTGCGGAGCTGTGAGGGTTATGTCAGAGAGGGATCCTTTGCAACCTATGTTTTCAGCGGCATTAAGAGCTAATCTAGTCAAGACTATTGCAACAATTGTGATGTTTAGGGAGGGTGAATATGCATCGGTCCAGATGGATTCAGGGCGAGATACTTTATCATCTCATAGGAGTGTGGAAGGAAATATGTCAAGAATAAGGGCTGAAGATCATCTGGTAATGTCTCAAAATTTAGAAAAAAAGGAGTATAGTCAAGAGGGCTGGCGTGAAGGGAAGGGTAGTGTGAATGTGTCTGATAGAATACCTGCTAATGGATTATTGGGTGTTCCTGAAGGTTTAGGCAGTAGATTAGATGGTGAGGAAGTTACAAGCCCGGTGAAAGAGACAAGAGAGAAGGTTATTCAGCAAGTAGGTACTGTTTTACAAACTAAAGGACAAGAACTAGGTCCAAGTCTACATATCTGCAAAAAGGCTTTGTTTAGGGAGCCTATCAAGCTACTGGGGTCCCACAAGTCAGAACCATATATTGTGGAACTTCCAGAGGAAAGAGAGAGCCCTAAGAAATGTAAAGTGCCTATTATACGTCGACCTGCACCTCAGTTAACATATGAAGTAACTCTAGTTAAAAAACCAGAAAGGGTCCAACTGAAGAAAGGGTTGGAGGAGATAAAGAATCGACCGGGCCCAAAGAGGGTTAAGAAGTTGGATGTGATAGACAGTTCTTTACAGCTGCCAGCAGAAACACAGTTATCTTTCTCTGAAGGATCTAAGAACATTTCTGAGGAGAACAAGAAGAAGTCTAAAGTGAAGGGTGCTGGTTCTACTGCATGTTCAGGCTTAATAGAAGTACCAATAGTGGAAGTGACATCGATGACTTGGAAGAAGGAGGTTTTTGATGCTAAGTTTGTTTTTTCTGCTGAAAGGCTTGGTGGTCAGCCACAAGTGACCACCAGGTCATTATGAGTCTTCTAAGTTGGAATTGTCAAGGGTTAGCGTCTCCCTTGATAGGTAAGAACTTGAGGTTCTTGTGGGGTAAATATCGACCCTCCTTAGTTTTTTTTATGGAAACTAGGGTTAACATGAAAAAAGTAGAAAGAATCGTAGAAGTCTGAAATTTCAGAATAAGTGTTGTGTTGAACCGGAGGGCATTAGTGGAGGGCTTGCTTTATGGTGGGTGGATGGAATACAAATTGAAATCCTTCCGACGGAAAAACATTTTATTCATATGAAGATCTTGAGTGGAATAGATCCTATAAGGGGCTTTGTGACTCTGGTCTATGGCCCTCCTAAAGAACAACAAAGGGGTAATTGGTGGCGAAGGCTCAAGGGTTTGAATCCAGGGCAAGACTTCCCATGGCTTTGTATAGGAGACTTTAACGAAATTCTTTATGATTTTGAGAAAGAAGGAAGGAGAACAAGGTCACTAAGGTCTTTTGATGAATTTCAATCTTTTATGTCCATATGCGAGATGGTAGATCTTGGCCATAAAGGGCTTCAATTCACATGGTCCAACAACAGATTGGAGGAGGATCACATAAAGGAGCGGATTGACAGAGCAATCAGTAATGGCTACTGGAGGGAGATATGCCCGGAAGCTCAAGTAAGTATGTTGGAGCCTTTGGGTTCTGATCATTCCCCTTTACTGTTGCTGCCTAATTATTCTGGTTTTAGAAGTGATAAATGTTTTAAATTTGAGTTAAATTGGATGGATCATGTGGAATATGATGCTATGATAAAAGATAATTGGAATAGTTTGGATAGAAGCCAGGATAATATTATTTCACTTTTTCAAGATAATTTGTCAAAGCTAAGAAGAATCTTGAAAGAGTGGAGTAAAAGAGAATTTCCAAATAATAGTAAAATGATGCAAAAACTACTGTTGGAATTCAAAAGTTGTTATGAGGCTAAATGGACTGAAATAGTTGCTAAGAAAGCAAAGAGTATTGTGTCTCAAATTGAAGAGATATGGAGTAGGGAGGAGAAGTATTGGTTCCAAAGAGCAAGGACTAATTGGTTGAAATGGGGTGATGGTAATTCAAAGTTCTTTCATGCTGTCACTACACACCATAGAAGAAGAAATAAAATAGTAAGACTAAAAAATAATGAAAAAGTGTGGACTGATGATATTTGTGAAATTAGTTCTTGTTTTACTTCTTTCTATAATGATCTATTTAAAGGGAGAGGTAACAGAAGGTATGATGCTATTTTGTCTTATGTTGAACCTATGGTTACTAGTGCTGATAATAAGTGTCTTCTATCCCCTATGTCTTTGGAAGAGATTAAACGTGCAGTATTTGATTTAGGGGGTTTAAAGGCCCCGGGACCTGATGGCTTTCCATGAATTTTCTATCAACATTCTTGGGAAACTGTCGGTCCCCAAATTTGTACTATGGTTAGCAAATGCTTTGAGAATGATATGGATATTGGAAACCTGAATAGGACTGATCTGATCCTTATTCCTAAGGTTGACTCTCCTAAAACAGTGACTCAATTTAGACCAATAAGTTTATGTAATTTTAGCTACAAGGTGTTCTCTAAGGTTCTACGTAATAGGATGAGACAAATTCTGGGTAGGGTAGTTACAGAACAGTAGAGAGCATTTGTCCCTGGCAGACAAATTTAGGATAATATTTTTGTGGTACATGAGGCTTTCCATTACTTGAGGAATAAAACAGGTAAAAAGTATGAGACAGCAGTGAAATTGGATATGAATAAGGCCTATGATCGAGTGGATTGGGGTTTTTTAGAAGCTTTGTTGCTTAAAATGAATTTTCATCCAAAATGGGTAAGAAACATAATGAAATGTGTGTCTTTAGTTCATTTTAATCTGAGGGTGGAAGGTAGGAAGATTGAGGAAATTCAGCCTCAGTGTGGGTTAAGGCAAGGGGATCCTCTTTCCCCCTACCTTTTCATTCTGGTGGCTATTGCTTTGTCAAGTATGATTAATAAACATGTAGAGCTAGGTGATTTGGAAGGAATTAAAATCACAGCTAGATGCCCTGTTCTGTCCCATTATTTATTTGCAGATGATTCGATTTTCTTCTTGAAAGCTTTAAAAGCTTGCTTGAAGAATATTGTTCTGCTTCAGGACAACAAGTTAACCTTGATAAGTCTTATGTATTTCTGTCCTAAAATGCTCCGGTGGATATAAAGGATATGGTAAGTAGTATGTTGGGTATTCCAGTTGCTGATTCTCCAGGGATGTATTTGTGGATATAAAGCTTGTCTTATGTATGTTGGATATAAAGGAGATGATTCGATTTTCTTCTTGAAAGCTCTAGCGTTTGTTAGAGATAGAATAAGGAAAAAAATGCTAGGTTAGAATAAATCTTTTTTGTCCCAAGCTGGTAGAGAGGTTCTTATCAAATCAGTTGCTAATGCTATTCCTACTTATTCCATGGCTTGTTTTCTTTATCCAAAGAAAACTTGTCAAGAGCTTGACAGTACTATCTCGAATTTTTGTTGGGGAGGAGTAGAGGATAGGAGGAAAATCCATTGGAGAGCTTGGAGTGCTTTAACAAAGAAAAAGTCAGAGGGAGGCCTTGGTTTTAAGGATTTTCAAAACTACAATTTGGCACTTTTAGGCAAGCAATGTTAGAGAATATTGAATGAACCTAAATCTTTCTGGGTAAAAATTTTAAAAGGATTATATTTCCCTAATTGTTATTTTTTGGATGCAGAAAAGGGCTCTAGAGCTTCATAGGCTTGGTCTAGTCTTTTAGAGGGCCGAAATCTGTTTTTGAACCAGGTTCTGTGGAGAGTGGGACATGGTAATCAGATAAACATTTGGAAAGACCCCTGGTTGCATTCTTTAGATAATTTCAAAATGCCTAATTATGATATTCCTCTAGGACTAGAAAACCTCACAGTGGTAGATTTAATAGTTGATAAACAATGGGCTTTGGAAGGGTTACCAATTCCTTGCTATGTTTTAGAAGCCATAAAACAAGTTAGGATCCCTGTCATGGAGTTTGAAGATATGATTGTTTGGACTAGTGATCCTAAAGGATTATATACTATCAAATGTGGCTATAGATGGCTGCAAGAAAATCAGGTAGTAAAATAGAAAATAAGGCCTAGTACATCCTCTACCCAGAATAATGAGTTGTGGAAATTTATTTGGAATCTTAAAGTCCAACCAAAAATTAAGCATTTCTTGTGGAAAGCTTGTTCAAAGGCTTTACCTACCAGGGAAGCTTTAGCCTAAAGAAGATGTGGTATTAATCATTTGTGTGCTAATTGTAATTCTTATTCAGAAACCATTGAGCATTGTTTGCTGCTGTGTGATTGGGTAAAGAAGCTGTGGTTTGCATCTCCTTTAGCTTTACATATTAATGAACATGATATTACATGTTTTGAGCTATGGTTGTTTAATATCCTTAAAGAACTAAAGGATGATGATTACTTACGGGCTCTTGTAGCCTATCTCTACTGGTATGTATGGAAAGCAAGGTGCTATGAGGTATTTGAGCATAAAGCATCTGAATTTGAGTGGGTCTTAAATTCTGTAGCTTCAAGCCTGCAAGAATTCTGGCGTGTTCAGGGATGCTTTTTGCAGATTAATACTGCAGTTTCTTGTTCTAACAGAAAAATAACCACGTGGCAACCTCCTAGATTACATTCTCTGAAATTAAATGTTGATGGGTCTTTTGTGGCTTCTACAGGTAAGAGTGGTTATGGATATGTCTTGTGCAATGGAAATGGAGATGTGGTGGATATATACTGCCATGAAGGAGAAGCAGAATCGGCTTTTGGCAGTGAAGCAAAAGCTCTTCATTCGGCGGTTTTCAGGTGTAAAGATCGAGGTCTAGGACGCCTAGAAGTGGAATTAGATTGTTTGCAGCTTGTTCAGGCTGTTAATTATAATGCTTCTTATCCTGATTGGAGAGTAAATTCATTAGTTACAGATTTGCAATGTCTCTTTGCCTCATGTAGAGAGTTTTCTTTAGCTTTTGTTCCTAGGAAGTGTAATTTGGTTGCTGATTGGCTAGCCAAATCAGGTTGTAAGGGGTTGAGTCCTTATGGATGGGAGTTTTGTCCCCCACCCCCTCTTTTTGATCTTCTTAGCAAAGACAAACAAGGCTGTAGATAGGCTGATGCCATTTTGAATGAAGAAGAATTTGTTTTTTACCAAAAAAAAAAATCATGCATTAATACACTGGTCCTTTTAACAAAATCATTAATACACTTTTTTAGCAAAATCATTAATACACTAGTTAAGATATAAATTTACTTTCAGGTGTGTTAGGATTCACGATAGTAAAAGTAGTTTTTTTTAATATGATTGTGCAAACGTAAAATAGGATAAAAGTCAGATAGTGCAATATGATTTATGTTTGGATTGACGATAACAGAAGTGACTTTTTTAAGCTGAAATATGTTTGGATAAAGGACATGATTCTTATTAAATAATACACACACACACACACACACACATTATATATATATTGCGATAATTTTAAGAGAAAAATTAAATTATAAAAAATAAAAATAGTTAATTTATTATTTAGAAAAGCTTGAAAACACTACATAATTAATATATTTAATAGATAAAAATGTATATAAATTAGAAATCATACAAATGCAAAACTTTCTAAGAGAATAATGTTGCATAACTAATTGTAACACATGTTCCCTACAATTTAGTTTGTGATAAAAGAGATAGCGATGCTTATTAGAGAAGAGAATCAAGGGTAAATTAAGGTTAGTTAAAAAATATTAAATGCACTAATGGTCATAAGCCAAAGTAGTGACTACATAAGCACCTCCATCCCCTAGTTAAGATTTTAAACTACTTTAGGCCCATAAACCAAATGGATTGAAAGCTAATCCAAACATCTCAAAGTTTTCGAAATGCATTTAAAAGCACAATTCAGCAAGTTAAGCATATTTAATTGTGGATCCAAACACACACGAAGTTTTTGTAAGTTTCAAAAGTCAATGTATAAATTGTATATAAAAATTTGTAAATAACAATAAAGTTTAAGTTATCACAAATTATATTTTATTTATTTATTTAATGAATGCGTAAATTAGTTCAAAGTCATGACATGCGGTAGTGGAGGATTCACTTAGTTAATTTTGCTTGTTCATTTGTTTGCATTTTGCTTGTTTTCTTGCTTTTGTGGATGTTTCTTTTCCATCCCATAAAAGAAATAGTTCAAAGCCATGAAATGAGGTAATACTCTAAGTGGCATTTAAAAAACAAAACGGGTAGGGTAATTATGTCTTTTGGCAACATTTCTGAATCTCAAATTAGTCCTGGTGGGTTAATTTGATATTTGATAAATTGGACATCTTGATTTGTCTTTCCTTTACTTCTACGGTATTTCAGTGTTCTGTTCCCAAATAAAATCTTATTGAGGGGGGGAAAAAGCCTCATGTCAGTGTTCTCTCGTCAGTCTCATCTCTTGCTCCAAAATCCCCGAGCTCCACGAGAAATGGTGACGTCTTTGAAATTACCCTCTCTAACCCACCTCTTCTCCTCGCCTTCTATTGCTGCTATTTCTAGTATCTCTGGCCGGTCACCGGTAATTCTTCGACGTCGCTTCCACGGGCTATGTCTCCGGTCGCGGCCACTTGCAGCTGGCTTCTCCACCCAAAGCATGGCGGCGGAGGCCCAAGACCGAATAGATAGCTTGAAGAACCGAGTTCCCGATCAAGTTATCACGCCCAGGTCACAGGACTTCAATGCTTGGTACCTCAATGTTATAGCCAACGCCGAGCTAGCCGATTATGGGCCAGTTCGCGGGACAATGGTTATTCGGCCTTATGGCTACGCAATATGGGAATCAATCCAGGTTAGCTAATAAAGGAATCTCTTTGTTTATCACTACATGTTGTGCAATCCACGAAGATGATTTCTTCAATAATGTTCATTTGTTTGTTGACATTTGGTGGTTCAGCAATTTTGCGCCGTTGCTGCCTCTAAGTTTGTAAGGCAGTTTGAAATCCTAAATTGACATTTTTTGGCCCCCTATGGTGTGCAGGAGTATTTGAATGTGAAGTTCAAGGATACTGGACATAGTAACATGTATTTTCCACAGGTGAGGACTTCAGATGCTGTATTTTGTTGGGGTAGCGATTATTGAGCAACTTGTTGTGCTATAGGTGTATTGAAATTTTACAAGTGACACTATTGTTTTCCTATTATTAACTTAACTGATGAAACTGTATGGTCCGGACGAAAGAGGCTAACTTCTGGTTTATGTTGTTTTGTTCCCGTTTCCCTGTCTAAAATTGCACTTGGGCATAGTAATTTTACATAACACTCCTCCATATTGTTGACTGCAGCATTTTCCATATTATAATTTTCAAGACCAATGTTCTTTTTGTTACCTACACTTTATAGCAGTAACGAAACGATGAAAAAGCTTAAGAGTTTCTATGTATCTCTCATCTGTTATATTATTTATTCCATTATCCTTTTGTTGTTGCAAGCTTAATCATATCACTTTGTGGTGTGCGTTTATGTTTTGAAGTTGACAGTAATACAAATATCTTGTTAATGTAGTACATAACAGAAAATAAAAGTACAAATCTATCATTTGCTTTGTGATTTTTATTCAAACTGTCCTGCAGTTTATTCCATACTCATTTATAGAGAAAGAAGCTAGTCATGTTGAGGGTTTTAGCCCAGAGTTAGCGCTGGTGACCATTGGAGGAGGCGAGGAACTTGAGGAAAAACTCGTGGTGTGTATACTCATCGCTCAATTGTTACAATTGTTTTCAGATATGTATCGTTTCATTTTATGTTCACTTCAATCTATAACTGAATTGAGGAAGTTGCTAATATGTGGTTCTACTATGTTGGGCCTAAGTCTTGGCTTTGATTTTTGCAATTCTTGAGGTTGTGGCAGGTCCGACCCACTAGCGAAACTATTGTGAATCACATGTTTACTCAGTGGATTCATAGTTACCGTGATCTCCCGCTTATGATTAACCAGGCAAGTGCTTTGCATATCTGATCCTTTTGTGGTTTTTTTGTTGGGTACTAAAGTGCTTTGTATATATGATTAGAATTCAGAAGACTGTTTTTGTATGGTGAAACAATGCATTACCTTGTTTATTTCTTCTGCAAAATGAATGTGGCTTAGTGGGCAAACGTCACGAGGTGGGAGATGCGAACCAAGCCATTTGTGAGGACTCTGGAATTTCTTTGGCAGGAGGGCCACACTGCTCATGCAACTCCTGAAGAGGCAGAAAATGAGGTCTGCTTGCTAAGGCATCAAAACTAAAAATGCCTTTACTACTTTATCTGAACTCTTTTTATTTCATCAAAATAAAGATTAGCTGTTCAACTGCAGGCTAGACAGATGATTGACATCTATACCAGATTTGCTTATGAGCAAGCTGCAATACCTGTTATTGCGGGTCGAAAATCTAAATTCGAAACATTTGCTGGTGCCTCTAAGACTTACACAATTGAAGCCATGATGGGTGACAAGAAAGCATTACAGGCAGGAACCAGCCACAACCTTGGGCAAAATTTCTCTCGTGCCTTTGGAACACAGGTGTTTTTTCACTTGAAAATGACAAAATATATCATTTGACCTTCAGATGTGTTTCTAGCACCTTTTAAGGCATTTTGAAATAATAAGGTTGTTTGTGTAGGAGAAACAGTGGCAAGTAGAAACACAGGAGAAGAGAAGAGTGGGATGGGGTAAAACTGGGACAGAGTAGTAATTTCATATAATTTAATTCCCACTTGTCCTAGGATCACTTGGTAGGAAAGCCTTACTTTACATTTTCTAGTTCTAATATGAAATAAATATCCTTTTGAATACAAATCTGATCATATAAGAAAAATCCTGGTGCACTCAGCTATAATTGATCACCCAGTTCACAAATTCTTTCTGTGCAAGTATGATATAATTCTGCAAACAAAAGTCTTAATATTCTTAGCTGTTCTCCGTTATTGCATGCATCATCAGTTTTAATTGTGCCTAAATATGATGTAACATGGTTTGAACATTAATCCATAAAAGGCACAGCCACCTGGTGTCAAGACAAAAATGGACTTTTTGATTAGTTATAGCATATTGTCTCAGCCAGTGCCATCTGACCTAGGAATAGCTTAGAATGCAGTAAGTTGGAAATTTTTTAGGGTATTAATCCCTTTTGCATTCTTCAAGTGCGTCTTATGTCTGCTGTTATTTATAATATTTTATTATTGATATGATCCTGTGATGAAGGTGTAGCTTTTCAAACTGTATATTTGTGTAGTTCACAGATGAAAATGGACAAAGACAGCATGTTTGGCAAACATCATGGGCAATCAGTACCCGTTTTGTTGGAGGTATCATCATGACTCATGGTGATGATGCTGGCCTAATGCTTCCCCCAAAGCTTGCACCAATACAGGTACATTTTGATATCGTTTTACATCTAACAAGATTTAATTCTTGGTTAAAAGTGCTTGTTGGGACACTTTACATCTTGTTAATTCCAAGCCTGATGGTGTCAGTATACAATATGCCTACATCTGTCATAAACAACTTGCTCACTGAATATCCCACAGATGCGTGGTTTTAATGCATAGTTTAATAACAACTTGATGATTCCTTACCACTATTTCAGGGTTTTCTTTAGTATGTAACTATTCTAAACCATTATAACTTATGGGCTTTTTCATGATATGCACGGGGTGCTTCAGGTGGTAATAGTACCCATCTGGAAGAAGGATGACGAGAAAGTGGCTGTTGTCAATGCAGCATCATCTGTAAAAGCAGTTCTTCATTCTGCAGGGATTAAAGTTAAGCTTGATGACTCAGAGCAAAGAACCCCAGGGTGGAAATTCAACTTCTGGGAGATGAAGGTTTACTTTTAATCTTGGATATTCTACTTTGTTTACTAAAAAATTATTTGGTCGCTTTTACTCCTGATATATACTTGTTCCAATTTAATAGTATCTGATCAGACTCACCTTATTTAAACCCTCATTGGTCAGGGAGTTCCTCTTAGAATTGAAATTGGTCCTCGGGATTTGTCTAGTGGAACTGTGGTGATATCAAGGAGAGATGTTCCTGGGAAGCAGGGAAAAGTATTTGGAATCTCTATGGAGCCTTCAGTTTTGGAGGCTTATGTTAAAGAAAAGTTGGACGAGATCCAGTCCTCTCTATTGGAAAAGGCAATTGCATTTCGAGACAGGTTCAGTTCTTTTCAATATGTCTCCATCTGAACATTGTCTCTATATATAGATCAATGCATCCAACTCCGTATCTTGCATTGCTCTAGAGAAATGCGATTTCTGTCATCATTTTTGGCCTTCCATTATACTCCTCGGATTCTTAATGTAATCATTAACTAATTTGAGGAGATTAAGAAGGGTAGTTAAGTTAATTAATATGATATGTTTTTTATCTAAAACATCCTAATCATCTTAATGAATTCCCTTCCACCCTCTCATACTTGATTATTGTTGATTGAATATCAATAGGGTTAATTTGGGAAAAAATAGATAAAAATGTGAAATAGGTCTTACATTTAGTACTAACATCAACTCTCTAATTAAGTCCTACATTAAGGACCGGAGAGAGTATACTTATACTATTGCATGCACTTGCACATTCTTAACCTTGCAGACCAGCTGATTGAGAAGCAAATTATTCTCCTTGCAGTAATATCGTGGATGTAACCTCATACAATGATCTTAAAGCAGCAATATCCGAAGGCAAATGGGCAAGAACCCCTTGGTCTGCTAGGTAGTGGTAGTATTGGTGTTTCATTTCACTATTTTATTTTATTTTGGCTTGGAAACGTAGATTCCAATATACTAGTAAAAAGACTCAACTCTAATACAAGCTATATACAAAATGGCACAGTGATGAAGATGAGATTAAAGTCAAAGAAGAAACAGGAGCAACTATCAGGTGCTTTCCTTTTGAACAGCCAGATGGGGATAAGAAATGCTTGATGACTGGTAAGCCTGCTGAGGAAGTAGCCATTTTTGCCAAATCTTACTGACTCTGCATCTGTAAGCTTTCCTTTTTCTTTTTTTCCTCTTTTTGGAATTCTCAAATCACATGATCTGGCAGTTGATGGTTAAAACTCTTTGGTGAAAGCTTTGGTACTTTCCTGCCGAGTCATTTCTTGTTGTATAACTTAGGTTGGTTCAGTGCATATAATTTGTTGATTTGATGTAACTTTAAAGCATTTGTTCAGTTCATTTGATGTAATTTTTTATGATCTCTAGAAATATGATTATATTTATGCCCTCAGGAACAAAATAGTGTTTCATCTTTAGCATTTTTTTAAAAACAAATTTGGGTGTTGAACCAGTTAACATGGGTTTAAGGTTGATTGGCTTGAATGTGATTGAGTTGTGGTGACCTAATTAAATTAATATATTTTTAATTACAAATGATGAATTATAAATAAAAAGCTATAAATAACAAATTTCATAACTTAATATTTAAATTTAACTAAATTAATATTTATTTATAATCAATTGAAAATTAATTAAGTAATCACTAGTCATACTCACTAAATTAATAATTATTGGTAATTGTGGATAAGAATGGTACTTATGTGAAATTAATTTATGTAAAATACTATTTTAAAATATTATATCGTTACGCACAAGCAACTGAAAAGTTAAAAAAAACTTCTAATTGACTAAGAAGTTGTTAGTTGGTGTGGTGAGCAATCTCATCACCTAGGAGGTGAATATAAGTTAAAATATTGAGAAGCACAATTTTTAGAAGAGGTGAAAACCAATTGTACTTTAAGTCTTAAAAAGGATTATACTCTTGATTAAATAAAAAATGTTTCCAATTGACCGAATTGTTAATTTTCCGGTTCTTGTATTTTCTCCAATTATATGCTTTACTAATTCTGTATTTAATTCTGTAAAGGTTTTAGGCTATTTTATCTGCAAGTTCACTATTATTTGGTTGAACGGGTGAATTTGTTTTTAATAATAACGATTTTTAGATAGCTTATTTTTATGGATAAAGTGTCTCTACCATGGAAAGTTTATAGTAATTTAAGTTGAACAAAAATAAGGTGGAGAATTTGTTCAATATTTCTCAAAAATTGAAAAAAATTAATATATATTTTCAAATATTTTGTCATATTGTTTAATTGATTACCGTGTTACAAAGTTAATTAATTTTGTAAATATAAATTTTTAATCCATTGAAAACAAATTTTTAATCTTGTTTGTTTATTAAAACTTATGATGCAATCTTTTAAAAATATATGTGGTCTAAAATGTTTTACAATCATATATATGCATTTTTAATTAATTGTAAAATTATAAAATGATATAATTTTCAAATCCTTGAAAGATACCATTTGAACTTGAAAAACCCCAAAAAGTATGCGAATACATGGAAATGATAAATAGGTCTCAAGGAATTATTCTAAAATTTTGAAATGTTATGCTTTTACCAAAATGCATCTTGATTTTTTTTTAAAAAAAAAGAAAGAACCCTTGCCAGTGCCGTAGGTTCGACGGCCGGCACCACCCCGCTAGCAGGACTCCAGCGGCCTATTGCCGGTCGGAGTTCTGGTGACAATATGAGTAATGAGATTGACTACTTTAATATATGGATTGACTACTTGAGCTCCATAAACCCAATCCAACGTCGTTAACAAGTTGGATAAAGACAATGATAACTTTAGTATAGCGATTGACAAATTACGCTCCTGAGGCTATTAATGGCTACACTCAAGTTGTCATTGCCAATACTAAAGCTGTTATTGACTTTATTCAACTTGTCAACAACGCTTGATAGAGTTTAAGGAGTTAAAGTAGTCAACTCCTATACTAAAGTAGTCAATCTCATTACTCAAGTTGTACTGGAGCTCCGGCAGCTAGCTTCTAGCATCCCATCGGCGCGGTGATACCGGCCGTCGGAGTCCCGTCAGCTGGGTAGTGCTAGCCATTGGAGCTCTAGAAGCCAGTGAGGGTTGTTCTTTTTTTCTTTTTTTCTTTTTTTAAAAAAAGAACTAGGGCATTTTGGTAAAAACAAAATATTTCAAATTACAGATTAATCTCTTAAGACATATTTGTCATTTCCATGTGTTAATAAACTTTTTGGAGTTTTCCAAATTCAAATGGTATTTATGTGGAATTTTCCTTAATTAAAATTTTTTAATTATAATTAAAAATTCCACATTAGTCCCTTGAGACTTATTTATCATTGTGTTTATCCAAGTTCAATATATTATAACTTCAAAAGTTTTTTATATATTTCATTAAGCATATTTTTGTTAAAATAATTACTCAAATTTTTGATCAAGGTATTAATATTTGTGGGAATATTATGATAAATATGCAAAGAATGTAAATAATTATATTAGCTGATTATTAGGATATTAGTTGTTGATTAGTAGGCTATTATTGTGGGATATTATTTGTTATAGAATCCCACCTATTATTGCGGTAAATCACCAGTAATCACCTTATGTAATACTTACTCCGGTCCTAAATATAGGACAAAGTTTGTAGTACAAATTGCACTACAAACTTTGTCCTATATTTAAGACTGGAGGGAGTATATATTATATAGCCATCTGCTCCTAAGGAAGAAATAATTGGTATTCATAATCTATCTTGTCCAGATGGTTTTAAAGTAGTAGGCTCTAAATTATCATTAAGGTTTTTTTGTGGTAATGGGTTGTATGGATTTATTGGTTCAATGGCTTAGGGGCTTCTTGCGAGCAACACTAGGAAACTTTCTAGCTCTCACTGCCTACCTAGGGATGACCGAAGATCTTTGATCGACTAGCCCCATAAATTTGGCGACAATTGGCGGCACATGGAGCTCACACGTGCCACTTGAATCCTCTATATTAGAACGCTAGTCATGGCGAGTGGGAGTGCGTGACTGGTCCACTCTAGCCACCACCTCTTTCACCGGCGACGACACATTGTTTTTGTTAAATCCTATGTTTCGATGATAACAAAGTTTAAAAAGATATTATAAAAGGTTTTAATGATAAACAAAATTTTTGGACAAGAGATAATTTTTCTGAGACAAACAGTTATATCACTTGAGTGATTTAGTTTCATTACTTGAAGTGATCAAAACTTAAAATCTCTTTTAGACTATTATGGTGAAGTTTTTGACAAGTATTCTTTTCAAAGAATAACTATTTTTAAATACCTATCACCATAATTGAAAAATTGTGCTCAGAACAATGGAAATGTTTTATAAAGGGAAATCACTTGAGTGATGTTCCAATATCACTCGAGTGATAGTTTAAAACTTATCACTAGCATACTACTCAAGAAATTTTTTCTAGTGATGCTACTCTGAAAGCTTTTGAAAAACATCACTCGAGTGACCACTTTAAATCACTCGAGTGATGTGTCAAAGAGTATTACTAGCACATCACTACAGTAATCCTAAAAGCGATCTCATATGGAAATTTTTCTAAATATAAAATCACTCGAGTGATCCCATTTTTGAGATCACTACCAAAGCACTTGAGTGATACATCAAGTTGAAGATCACTAGCAGAGCACTCAAGTGATACATCAAGTGATTCATTGTAGATCACTCGAGTGATGCTATTTGTGAATACTAACACAACACTTGAGTGATCCATCCAGTGATATGCGATGTTGTGAATGTTCTAAGAGAATATCGTGTTAGTGCAAGTGTTTCACCTAAAAGGGAGGGTGAATTGGGTGATTACAGAAGATTCTATTCGTATATAAAAATTAACTGAAAATTTAAAGCAATTAAGAGCTATGACAAATATCACAAAAGTGTACACCAGGAGTTATACTGGTTCGGCCTCAACCACTTTGACCTACGTTCAGTCCTTAGAGGTTTTCTAAGAGTTTCACTATATCTTTCAAGATTCAGTGGGCTTTTAGCACCTCAGTACACAACAAGTTCCTTCACTGGACACTCGCTCCCCCTTACACATTAGAATCCAATCCCCAACTCAAGGTTCCACAACCTTAAGTTGTCTCGATATCAAATATTGAGTTTGTAATAGAAATCTCTCTCACAGAGCAAATATATAATCACTAAAGTACAAAGAGTGAATATAAGAAATAGAGCACTAAGAATATGTTGATCGATATATGTTCACGTGCTCTCAGTTGTTGTTGTTCTTCGTTGAATGTTCCCATATTTATAGATGAATTTGTGATAGCCGTTGGAACCATATCAACTTGCCTGTTAGAGTCGCACAGCTTTGTTTGATCGTTCTTCGAATTTGAAAACTATCCATTACGATAGGTGAATGTTCAGCCATTTCGTTTGACTTTTCTCTCAATGCATGATTTCTTCATTGTTTCTCTGCAAATATACTCAGAATACTAACACAATGAAATATTAATCATATAGATAATAAATCAATAAACAACAAATTAAAATTATACTTTTTGAACTTCTTCACTCAACTGGTTACTCGAGTGATCAAACTTCATCATTTGAGTGATCACTCGAGTGATCTAATAAAAAACTTGGCAGAGAGTAAAGTCAACAGTTCTAACATGATAACTCGAGTGGTCCCTTGAGTAAATTAGTGGCATCACTCGAGTGATCCCTTAAACATATTAGCAGAGACTTCACTGCCTTATTTCTTGCCTGGTCACTCGAGTGATCCTTTTTCATCACTCGAGTGACACCATGCAAATTTTGGCAGAGAGCTTTTTGAACCTATTTGACATACATTACTCAAGTGGTCACTCGAATAATGAAGGATCATCGTTCGGTGATCTCTTCAGAAATCTACCAGTGATGTTTTCTCCTGTTCAGTAACTGCTTGTTCTTCTTCATCACTCGAGTGCTTACTCGAGTGATGGCTTTCCCTACCACCAAGTACTTTGTTCATTTGTTCAAAATCTATTTTGTGTATTTATCAAAACCTTTTGTAAGTTCATTTCAATCTTTGTTATCATCAAAACATATGGGATCTAACAGATCATTCAAGTAATGGATTCCAGGAAAACAAAGCATCGTCTTCTAATTTTCAAACTCATTTATTCATTATATAATTTAATGCCTTTACCTCTCTTTGCTCTAATACTTAATTGCATTAGTGTATAAACCTTTTTCCAAGTGAATAATGAAAAGATTATGTGAAGAGAAGGAAAAGTAACTTTGTGTTAGAAGCATTAACTGGGATCGGAATTTCAACCGAGACATTCTCTTTGCTCTAATGGTTATTTTTCTACACACAAAGAATGTTCAAAGGAAGCAATGGCACTTTAACGAACAAATGAAATGCTCACAATGGTCATTTATTACATTCCAACTATAAATACGGTAGCAGTCAAAGCGGAGTACCAACCAAACTGTGAAATATTCAATTCAGCTTTTAGTATTGTGTTTTCATTCATTATCATTCTCTTTGTTTCATGTACTTCAGTGATCATTTATTTACTCTTTGAGAGAGCTTTGTCAAAATCTCCATATACTTTATTGAGATAAATTAATGTTGTGGAATCTTGAGTTGGATATTGGATTACATTGTGAAAGGGAGAGTGAGCGTCCGATGAAGGAACTTGCATTGTACTGAAATGCCAAGAACCCACTGAATCTTGCAAGCTATAGTGAAAATCTCATAGGTGTTTTAAGGACTGAACGTAGGTCAAAGAGGTTGCGACCGAACCAGTATAATATCTTATGTACACTTCGGTGATATTTTTCCTAACTCTAAACTCTAATTTAAATTTTGCTATTTGTTAATTTTGATTAAATTTTTATTGTCACCCAATTCACCCCTCCTCTTGGATGAAACGCTTGCACTAACATTTGATATTAGAGCGAGGTCTTCTTGTTTAGGTATAACAATATAAGAAGGATTTGATGGTAAGCATAGGTGAAGGAATACTTCCTGATGAAGCCTCAGTCACAAGACCTCTAGGCTTTAATGGAGATCACTTTTCCATCTGGAAAGCGAAGTTCAAAGTACTTGTATGGGCCACTGAATACGAACTTTGGAAAGTCATTCAAAATGGAAACTACATACCTATAAAAGATGTAAAAGGACAATCGGTTCATAAGATGTCGGCAAAATTTGATGAGAATGATAAAAAGCTCATGACTCTCAATATCAATGCAATCTTGATGATTCAAAGCGCCTTAAGTCAAAAGGAGTATTTCAAGATTTGCACACTTCCAACGGCTATGAAAATGTGGCATGCCCTAGAAATAGCTCACAAAGAAACTTTGATCATAAAAGAAAACAGAATCAATACTCTTGTTACAGAGTTTGATCTACTCCGAATGAAGTTAGGAGAATCAATAGCTAAGTTTGAACTCAAGTATACTCATCTTGTAAATCAACTTGGCACACTTGGGAAGTTTTATGATCACAATACTCAAGTGAGGAAGATATTGAATATTCTTTCTAAAGAATGAGAGGCCAAAGTCACAGCAATAGAGGAAGCTAAAGGCAAATCAATGCGATCAGTGGCTCCTCTATTCGAAAGTCTTTTTAAATACGAGCAAATTAAAGTTCAAACAAGAACTAGAAGAGATCGATAATAAGAAAAAGAAAAGTCTAGCATTGAACGTGATAAAGGAAGAAAAGGATCAAGGAGATTAGGAGGACTTCAATGATGATGAATTGGGGCTAATAGTAAAAAGATTCAAGAAGTTTTACAGAAAGGGCAGGGATTCAAAAAATTTCAGAAAGGAGGAACTAGCAATAGATAGGAGACCAAGGAACATATCATCTGCTATGAATGCAGAAAGTCAGGACATATCAGGTTAGAATGGTTGGAGCTTCAGAAGAACAAAGAAAAAAGGAAAGGTAAATTTTTCAAAAAAAAGAAAGCATTTGTATCAACAATATGGGGAGATAGTTCTTCTGATGGAGATAAGGATGAAAAAGAAGTAGCCAATATCCGTTTAGTTGCCCAAGAAGAGTCAGAAGAAGAAGAGGTAACTAATTCTAACCCTACTTATAAAGAATTACATTCCAACTATAATGCTTTACATTCTTGATTTATCAAAATAGTTAAAGAATTGATTGTTTACAAAAAGAACAAAACTCTTGAAGAAAAACTTGAAGAATTTTCTAGAAAAGTTTGTGAAAAATGTCTCGTTTTGGAAATGAAGAATGCAGATCTCACTAAAACGCTTCAAAAATTTACTAAAGGCAGTGAGATGCTAAATGTCATTTTAAAAGCTCAACGTTTTGTAAACGATTGGGTCTGGTATTGGTTACGATCCCAAATAAGACAAAAGAAAAGGAAGGAAGAAGACAGGAGGCAAAATATATTTAAACTGTTTTCAAAATTATATACATATATCATATCCTTTCGCACATTGCAACTTTTGCAATAAAAAGGTTCACTATACCTCCTCATGCTTCCATAAAAAGGAAGGTAAAATAGGAACCTACAAGTGGGTTCCAAAATGATCACATATTTAAAAAGTGATCCATACTAACCCAAAAGGACCCAAAAAGATATGGGTACCTAAGACATAATTATTCTTAATTGCATATATGTTTCAAAGCATCCAGAACTAACAAAGAGTACATAGACAGTGGATGCTCCCAACATATGATTGGTGACCGAGAAAATTTTACTAAATTAAAGCCTAAAGAAGGAGGAAAAGTAAAATTTGAAAGAAACTAGTCTGGCAAAATAGTAGGGATAGGAGAAGTTGGAGATAATGAAGGAATTCAAGTCAAAGATGTGTACTATGTTGAAGGATTGTGCCATAATCTATTAAGTGTAAGTCAAAGCATAAATAAAGACAACTGTGTAATATTTGACTCAGAAGAATGCCTAATAGTAAGCAAGAAGGACTTACAAATAGAGAAGAAAAGTCTTAAAGCAAAAATCAGAGCAACAATGGAAGGTAATTGCTATACTCTTGATACGAGTAAGAATGTTTCTGAAATCTATTTTCTAGGTAGTGCCGATGAAAGTTGGTATGGCATAAAAGGCTGGCTCATGTCAATATGCACACTATTACAAAAAAGCAAAGCTGTGGCGCTTATAATTACATTAGTTGTGGTGCTAGAGAAGTGCCGCCTATCTGGACGCTACTAAAAAAAGATGTGGTACTTGGAAGCGCCACAGGTTTTTAAATTTTTTTTTAAATAACCTCTTGTGGCGCCTGGCCAACCAGGCGCCATAGGAGGCATCCCCTCCTGTGGCGCCTCGTTGGCCAGGCACCACAGGAGGCTCCCTCTCCTGGGGCGCCTGCGTAGAGCCAACACCTCTTGGGGCTCCTCCTCACGTAGGCACCACATGAGGTGTTTTTTTTTTGTATATTTTTTCCTCATATTTTTTAGGTCTTTCATATTGATTTTTTTTTTGCATATTTTTTCCTCATATATATCTCCCATGCATATATAATTACAGTCTGCAAGGTTTAATAAGAATAATGATAGATAACTTTAAAATAATACCAACAAATGATTAATTAGCTAAAGTAGTACTGAAAATTGTTATACAATATATTGTAAACCTAGCTGAATGAAATACAACAAATTCAACTTCAACATACATGCATGACACAACAATTGGCAATTAGAAACAACACAACAAAGACCAGCTAGTGAATTGAATAGTATATATAGCTACCCAGAGATTTGCCTAAACACATATTCACATCATTCCTCGATCACTTCATTAACCTGATGGTCAGTTAAAGCGTCACAACGTTGATCTTCATAATACTACAGATATATACAATCAGACACAAGTTAGAATGAATTAAAATCAGTAAAACATAATTGTCAGGCACTAATTTAATCTCATTAAAACACAATATGAAGTGCAACTAAATGACTTACTTTTTGAGGAATAAATGGCTGATCATGCATAATAACATCCTTCATAAATTTCATGATATAGTACCCACAATCATTGTCATTGGGTTGGAAAGGGCACTGCAAAAATATAATGCAATATTTAACTCTGTTCATGAATAAAAATGTTTACTAACAAAGTCTAAGTAAAGTCATATAGCAATACCTGTATCTTCTTCTAAGGATAGCTAAGAAGGGGGTCAGCAGCTTTAGAATAGTTTAATGAGATAGACACCCGATACGCAGTCAATGCACTAACAAAACAAATAGAAACTGATTACTTTTGGTTATTCAATCATGTACGCAAGTATTTATACATAAGCACGTATACTTACCTATTGATCAATAGTAACATATCAAAACGGAGTTGTGGAAGACCATTTTTTAGAGGATCCACATAGTAAATGCGAGGGCCTGAAGGTTCCGCTGGATTAATAACGATCAATATCCAATGGCGCCTAAAATATATTTTAAAAATTTTCATTCCTATCACCATGTACCAATCGGAGAGCATCCTTGTGTTCTTCTACATACGGTTCAACCTCATCAATGTTATGTAGGACATACAAGTAGGCTTGGTCCTGTTCAGTCGCTAATATCATTATTACATCACTCCCCGTTGTTCCTTTCCCTGATCTTCGGCCATTATGACGGGACTTGGGAATCCCTACAGGGTCAACATTTGATAGAAAATCAGCACAGAAGTCACTTGCTTCTTCAGCCATGTACCTTTCAGCGATACAACCCTCTGGGCGATATCTATTTTTCACATACCCTTTTAATATTTTCATGAATCGCTCATTTGGGTACATCCATCTCAAGTACACTGGACCGCACAATTGAGTCTCTTTGACCAAGTGTACAGTTAGATGTACCATAATGTCAGAAAAAGAAGATGGAAAATACATTTCAAGTTCACACAGAGTACACACAATCAGCCTTTGCAAATCTTGTAACTTGGTTGAATCAACCACTTTACTGCAGATCAACTTGAAAAACACGTAAAATTTCGTGATAGTGTTTCTTAATTTTTTGGGTAAAATGGATCGTATACCAACCGGTAGGAAATTTTGCATGAGCACATAACAATCATGAGATTTAAGGTTCTTTAACTTCAACTCTTTTACCAATACAAGGTTCTTTATATTTGAAGAGTAGCCCTCGAGAACTTTAATTCCTTGCAGAAACTCACAAAACAATTTCTTCTCTTTCCTCGACAGAGTATATGTCGCTGGCGGTAGATAGGTACAAGGCCTTTGCTCAATCGGTGTCAACTCTTCTCTAATTCCCAAGTTCACTAAATCCAACCTCGAATTGACACTGTCCTTGCTTTTTCCTTGGATATTAAGCAACGAGCCAATTAGACTATCACAAATATTTTTTCTATGTGCATCACATCAAGAAAATGCCTCACATATAAAGACTTCCAATATGGAAGTTCAAAGAAAATAGACTTTTTCTTCCAACCGCTTGTCTCGATTTGTTTTGCAAAAGGCTTGCGAAAATTGTTATCCAAGTCTTTTACCTTAGAATACACCTGGGAACCGGTCAACATCTTTGGCGGGCTACCTTCTTCTGAATCACCATTGAAAGGCTTTTTCCACTTCCTCCAACGATGTTGTGATGGTAAGAATCTTCGATGCCCCATGTAAAAATTTTTCTTACAATGATGAAGTCACATTGAATGAGTGTCATCTTCACATATAGAGCATGCACCATATCCTTTGACGCTGTATCCTGACAAATTTCCATAAGTAGGGAAATCATTAATTGTGCCAAACAACATGGCTTTCAAAGTGAAACTTTCTTCCATGTACCTGTCATACACACTAACGCCTTCATCCTAAAGCAGCTTCAAGTCATCAATTAAAGGAGCCAAGTATACATCTATATCATTCCCAGGTTGCCTTGGCCCATAAATTAACATGGATAATATCATAAACTTGTGTTTCATGATTAAGTGTGGAGGAAGGTTATAAATCATCAATATCACTGGCCACGTGCTATGTGTGCTACTCTAAACACTGTGCGGATTAATTCCATCAGTTGACAGTGCAAGGCGAAGGTTCCTGACTTCATCGGCAAAGTCAGGGTACTCATGATCAATTTTTTTCCATTGAGGAGCATCTGCAGGGTGCCTAAGCTTCGTGTCTTTAATCCTTTCATCTGCATGCCATGTCAACTGCTTAGCAATCTCTGCATTACTATACAATCGCCTGAATCTCGGAACAATGGGAAAATACCATAGCACCTTCAAAGGACTTTTTCCTTTCTTCTTCCTATATCGAGATGCATTGCATTTAGGGCACTTCTCCAACGTTGCATACTAATTTTGAAATAATACACAATTATTAGGACATGCATGTATCTTCTCATATCCCATACTGGTTGTAGAGCAAAGAATTCGCTTTGCCTCATATGTCTCGGTAGGAAGTACATTTTCTTCTGGAAGCATATCTTGCAACAGTTCAAGCAATGCGATGAAACCCGAATCACTCAATCCGTAGCGAGCTTTAAAGTTGTACAACTTCAACACTGCTAGCAATCTTGTGTATTTAGTACTACCGGTATATAATGGTTTCTCTGCATCACCTTTCAACTTCTCATATTCGTTAGGGCAGTTATGAAGCACCCCTTCAACCACATTTACCATTTCTTCAAGACCATCATCTTCATCAAACATACTTTGATCAAATTCATCCGGAGCACCACCCATGGTATGCACCTGATCACTACATGCATCATTGGTCTCACCATGCCTTGTCCATCGTATATATGTTTGATCAATACCATAACACACTAAATGATCTAGCAAATCAAGTTGACTAATCCGCTTTCCAAAACAACAAGATAAGCAAGGACATAAGATTTTGCCAGGATCTTTTGTGTGCTCAGTTGCAAATGTAATAAAATCTTTCACCCCACTATATATTCCCTTGAACATCGATTAGATGACATCCATTTACGATCCATCTATGGGCTTCAATCTATTTTTTAAAAAAGTACGTGGTTAGTTGTATGATTATTGTATTTACTAATTACTTTTATATTCTCTTACCAATTTTAATTTAAAATAATATACGCCACATGAATCTTCATAATTGAAGCTTTCTAAGTCTTAAACTCAATGTTTAAATTGCCAAATAATTCACTAATTATTCCCAGGCATTATAATAATTTTTTACAACTCATAACAAAAGAAACCATATTTGCCACAATATATCATAGTTAAATTAGAAAACATTACAAGTCAATAAATAAAATACAAGTGTTAAGAATATATAAATAATTATTTTACTTATGCAATTAATCAATAACAATCATTAGAACACCTACAAATTATAACTATTAAATTCAACTAAAATCACATTTGTAAGCTCAAAATTTAAAAAACATACCGTAAATAGAAGCTTCAATAGACTGATGAACTGAAACTACAAACACAAATTAAACATAAAAAAATCAATAAAATATTTGTGGTTCTAAGTTATTTTTTTAATAATAATATGTGTAATAAACATCAATATATAATAAAATCAAATATGATTAGCTTAAATCAAAAAATATGATTCAGAAAAAAAGAAAGAAAATAAAATAAAATAAAAAAGAAAGCATAATCCCAATATTAATTATCTCCTTATTGTATGTTTTTTCCCTTACGGTTTTAGTTAATGTATTTAAAGTTAAACAATACAGACAAATTATATTTTATTTTATTAAATATTAACATTGATATATATTGATATATTAAAGTCATTTTATCCATATTTTAAAATCCTTAAATAAGTTAATGACTCAATTAACGAATTATTCAATTTACTATCCTGATTTCAATTTTTCCTATCTTAATTGGGTTTATATGGGATTTTCTCTATTATAGTTTAATAAGATAATACAAAAAATTATTTTCTTACCTCTACAAAATATCACTAACACAAATATATATGACATATAAATATATACTCTACAAAATAGTTTAATAAGATATATATTTGTATATGACATATACAAATATATATGACACAAATATAAATTAATCAATTGCATTAATAAATTTTGTTGACCACAAACTATTCTTGGAAGCTAATCTAAAATTGTTCTAAATTAAAAAAATATATATAAGAACTAAGATGTTTCAAATTAATAAACCATAATAACTAAATTATTCTAAGTTTTTTTTTTCTTGGCTAGCTAGGCATAGGTATCCTTCCATTAGAAGTAATTATGTTAACTATATAAACTGAGTTTTTATGGGTCCGTTCATGTACCCTTTTATAATTAAGTTAACCATTTCATCTTTTATATACACAGATCTATCCTTACACGTTCTTTTGTGCATTAATTTAACCCCCTGTTATTAATTTCACTCACCAACGTACCGGGACCAAACTAGTAAGAAATGGAATATTTTAGGTATATAATATGAAATTCTAAAGGAAAAAGTTAAGAAAAAAATATTTTAAAAAAAATTAAAAAAACTTGACCCAGACCGGGTCACCAGACCGGTTTAATGTCCGGGTCACCGGTTTTCGGTCTAGGTTAGATAACTTGGGTTATAACTTGCTTTGAGTTCATTAAGAACTACTATCTATTTTGTCTTACAGTAATTTTTTACTTTGTGATATGTGACGTTATCAAACTTCAAGTGCCTTTGAAATCAGGTTTTAGTGCTTATAAAACCATGTTTTGTCTCATAAGAATTTTCACACAAACTCAAACAAAACTCCTCACATACTTATCTCATGTATTAAAAAATCACTTCCAAATAGTGTTCCATTCAATACAGCAAATATGATAAACAACAGACAGCAAAGTGAAAATAATAGTCTCAATTCATTAAATGAAAAACTCAACAAATCACACACACACACACACACACAAATTCGTAATGGTGTAATTTATTGTTGGGGAGCTTATTAGGTACTTGTGACTATGGCTTGATACAATTGGATGTACGTCAATTTGATTTAAAAGTTTCATAGCTTGTGGGTCAGAGGTCCCATCCCAACATAAATGGCTAGAAAAGTAAATAATCTTCTACCCATGTGAAAAAAGTTTGAAACAAAAGCAACAGGGACCAAAGAAATTTAAAAACAAAAACAAAAATATTGTTTTCCTTTGGCTTTTGCAATGCAACATTAATATTTCTAAGCCAAATAAATTGTTTCAAAAGTTTTTATTAATATCTTTGTGAATCACTCAAATTAATTCAAACACTTTGTTAAAAAACATAATTCTGTTAAACAATACAATTCAATATTAACCTAATTGATTAACAACGATGGGTATTACCTCTACAAAATAGAACTAACACAAATATATATATATATATATATGACATATAAATATACATGCGTGTCATAAAAAGGAGAAAAAGGCATTGCATGCCATAAAAAAAGAAGAACAACCTGAAAAAAAAAGGAAGAAGAAGCAAGTTGAACTTATAGGTTGATCAATGCAGTGGAGTGGGGGACCACGTAATTGTCGTTGGTGACGCAATCTTGAGTGAGGGGAGGAAGAAATTTGAGCTACCAAATGGAGTGGGGACCAAAAGTTGAAGATAATACAAAGAAAAGGGAATAATAGGGACAGAAGTGGGGATGGCAGTTGGTAATCATGATTGCATTACCAAGATAAGAGTGTTTGGTTGCTCTTTAGCATGGTAATAAGGTTTACCATGGTAACGATGATTACCAAAAAATTGGTAATCCTTATTCATACCTCCCTCCTATGAATCCTCATTACCATCTCATTGCATGGTTTAAAAAGTTCAATTTACCCTTGAGTTTCCAGCGTCTTTATTTTACTTATCTTATTTCACTTGCCGTATCATGCCATAACTACCACCGCCACTACCTCCTCTGCCGCCGCCGCCGCCGCCGCCGCCACCACTACTTCCTCTGCCCCCGTTACCTGCCCACCTCCTCCTCCTCAATCGTCATTACTGCCACCACCACCACCTCCTTCTCCACCACTGTCACCGCCACCACCCGCCCACCTCCGCCACTGCTACCACCACCACCTCCTCCTCCTCCTCTGCCACTGCCACCACCTCCTCTTCCTCCTCCTTCACCATGGTCGCTGCTGGCACTCACCCTCTGCCACCTCCACCACCACCTCCTCCTCTGTCACTGCCACCGCCACCCTCCTACTGCCGCCGCCGTCACCACCTCCTCCTCTGCCATGGCCGCCACCCACCCGCCACCACCTCCTCCTCTTCCGCCACGGCCGCTAACCACTTGCCGCCGCCACTACCTCTTGCTTTATCGCCGCTGCCACCACCTCCTCCTCCTCCGTCGCCGCCATCACCCACCTATTAGTGCAAACATTTCACCCAAGAGGGGGGTGAATTAGGTGATACCAGAAATTTCCTTGCGTAGAAGAAAATTGACAGAATATTTAAAGCAATTGTGAGCAAGGAGAAATATCACCGAAGTGTACACCGGGAGTTATACTAGTTCAGCCACAACCACTTTGACCTACGTCCAGTCTTTAGAATGTCTCTGAGAGTTTTACTATATTCTCCAAGATTTAGTGGGTTCTTGGCACCTCAGTACACAGCAAGTCCTTTCACCTGGACACTCGCTCCCCCTTGCACGTTGCAATCAAATCCCCAACTCAAGGTTCCACAACCTTAAGTTGTCTCAATAATAAATATTGAGTTTGTAATGAAAAACTCTCTCACAGAGCAAATATATAATCACTGAAGTACAATAAATGAGTATACGAAAATAAAGCACTAAGAGTGTGTTGATCAGTGTATGTTCATATGTTCTCAGTTCTTGTGTGTTGTATTCTTCTCTTTTAATGAAATTTAACAGTAATAGTGTAAAGAAACAAATTGTATAAAGAAGAATTCATTACATATTCAAACTTTAGAATTCAAAAGTAAAAGCTTAAAGACATTAAAAGCACCTTAAAGCCCCATACACCCAAATCCCAATACATCAACTCAGCCATTCATCACAAAATCACTCAGGCTCTTCTCCCCCTTTTTGTCTTCATCACAAAGGTAGAATCAATCATGAGGAGGAGTAGGTGGCTTGGCTGCTAAGATAGGAGTGACAGGAAATGCCAATGATGCATATGAACCATCTGAACTTGAAGGATATGAAGATGATGGTTCAGGGTCAGGAAGGTTTACTGGCGGTGTTTGAAGATCCTCTGGAGGATTCATCGGAGATGATGGGTAAGGAACCAGAGAAGTAATTTCTACTTCCTCTGTAGCAACCGGTGAAAACTGAAGCACCTCCTTAATGCGTGTAGGTGAGGCAATGGGAGTAGATATTGGCTTAGGCTGAGGTGGATCATCAGTGGTGATGTGGATTGGCTTGGATGTGTTAAGGTCTGGCATAAAGAACAAGACATTACTAGGTCTAATCTCAGAAGGTCTATGCTCAGTGGGTATAGATGGTCAAGGTTTAGAGACAGGTATGGTCTCAAGAGTAACAGAAGGACCAGGAATAGAGGAGCCAGATGCCATAGCATCAAATCTGGTAATAATGGATCTCAAAAGTTCACCCTAGGCATGTTGTTCAGCTAGCAACTCTTCGTGCCTCTTATCCATTCTCTCCATAAGTTGTCCCATCTGCTCATTCATATAGGTCACCAACTCTGCATTGGTATTAGCAATATATATATGAAAACTCTTCAGAATATTCTTAATGAATGTTTGCATTGCGGCACCAAAGAAGGATGGAAAAGATGTGTTGGCTAGAGCTGAAGATTGTGTGTCATCTATTCGACTAGTTACTGTTTCAGTCTTCTTCTTGGGACTTGCTTCTAGAGGAGTCTTCAGAGGAATCTCAATATTCAACTTTCCAATTTGATTCCTCCCCACTGATGCTATCCTCTCAATCAGCTCCATACTATCCAAGTACCAAATCTTATTTTTCTTGAGAAACAAGGAAATAAGTTAAGGATAAGGCATTGGAGTAGTAGGTTTTCCTTCATACCTATATCTCTTAATCTCAACAAAGATATATTCTCCCAAATCGTTTTGTTCTTTGAGGATCAATTAGGCAAATTTTCTGAAGTCCCTCTCAATGAAATGAGTGAAGTTATTGGATTTGCTCACCATGGCTCTAGAATAGATATACCATAGGACTCTATGAAAATCACTCATATCACTCGGATTGAAATTGAGGGGTCCCACCATCTCACCAGGTCTTAGGATAGAAAATAACTTAATTGAATCATAATTGGGATAATCATCATCAAGAGGGTTCTCTATTCCTAATCAGGTATTAATTCTAGAAGGTGAGATTAGAATTCTCTGTCCTATGACTTTAGAAGTCATTTATTCTTCTACAGACTTTCTAACGGGATCATTTATAGGTTCAAGGTTACAATAAAAATGCCTCATGACTTTGGTGCAAAATGGGAGTTTAACAGAGAGCCAGGGCATGTAGGAATCAAGATAGGGACTCAGATCGAATTTCAATACCTCTTGAAGAACCTTGTAGTCAATATAATGTATCTTGCACACATTTCTTGTTGCAAAATGACTCAGGTACTTCTGAGATTCCTCAAGCTTGCTCACATTGAATCCCTTTGGAGGAAATGTTATTTCTTCATCCCTCTCTTTTGGTTGCTTTGAAGATTGCCCTTTCTTTACTTCCTTAGATTAAAAAGCTTCCTCAAGCATGCCTACCATGACTTTGGTAAGCTTCTCATCAGTCTTAGGCTTTTTCAGAGGTTTAGGAGAAAATGTGGCTGTGTCGGATGAGTCAGAAGAAGGAGAAGATGGCTCTTTTGTTGCTTTGCCTCTTCCTGGAGGTGAACTCTTCTTGGTTTGAGCTCTTGTGACAATGGGCTCCTTAATCACAACCCCTTTCACCTTAGGCTTAGTTTGCGGTTTAGCTTTGGCTTTAGGTTTAGGAAAAATTTTCCTTTTCTTGGTAGGAGGAGAGGAAAGAGAATCAGAGGGTTGATATGGTTCAGAGGACTCAGAAGGAGTGCTAAGATTGGGAGATTTTGTCCTCACCATTGTGATTTGAGAGAATCAATGATTTCTGGAAAAAAACAGAGATGAGCGTCGCGAAATTGGGGTAGACGATTCAGTTCAATCTGAGAGGTTTTTGTAAGCATAAATCACTGGGTTTTGACGGTTATGGGAAGAGAAAAAGATTTTGAAAAATTTTTGTGAGAGCACTAAGAGAATAACTCGAGGCAATTTTGTGAGAAATGACCAAGTATCGGCTGAAATAACCTAGAGCCTAACATCACTCGAGGGCTTACTCGAGTGATTATCAGCTCCACTCGAGTAGCTACTCAAGTTATCATACCAGAAATTTTAAACTGCAGTGAATTCAAGTGCGTACCTAGCATGAATAATATTGTAATTACCCATGTATATTCCCTCGATCATTTGATGGATCTATAGAATAGATTTGAGCTGAAACTAAGCAGATTTAAGATCTGCACCCAGGTTCACTTGAGGCCTTACTCAAGTAATGTTGAAGTTCACTCGAGGCCTCCGTCGGGTAATCTGTCTCTTCACCTTCTGACTGTTCATTTCCAACCGTTACGCCGTTTCTTTTGAAATTAATGCTTCACTGGCACATTTCCAAGTTCAACCACTCGAGTAATGCATCCATTACTTCAAGGCGTCACTCCAGTAATGCTCATTACTTGAAGTTGTCCCTCCAGTAATGTTATACTCCGTTAACCTCTGCTTTTCATACTCCAAAACAAAATATTATGATCCTACAAAACAAATTACTAGAAACTCTGATGCTTAAGTTAGTAATCATCAGAACATCAATAAATATCGTCTAACATTTTGTAAATACTAAATAACTTACAATTCATTGGGATTTACCATTTCCAATTCTCGTCTAATATAAAAAAATTAATCTTTTGTAAGAGGTTTTGTGAAGATATCAGCTAGTTGAAGATGAGTTGAAATGAATATCACTTTGACATCTTTCTTTTGGACATGATCTCTGATAAAGTGATGTCTAACATCAATATGCTTGATTCTGGAATGTTGAACATGATCCTTTGCCAAACTTATCATGCTAGTGTTGTCACAGTATATTGGTGTTTCTTTCAAATAAATACCAAGATCCTGGAGTTGTTGCTTTAGCCATATTACTTGTGCACAACAACTTGATACTACAACATACTCAGTTTTTGTTGACGAAAGAGACACTGTAGTTTGTTTCTTGCTAAACCATGACACAAGTGAGCCCCCAAGAAATTGGCCTTGTCCACTTGTACTCTTTCTGTCTGTCTTGTATCCTCTATGATCAAAGTCTGAGTATGCAGCTAGATATTCACTTCTTCCTTTGGGATACCAGAGACCCAATTATGGCGTATCAGCAAGATATCGGAAGATATATTTGACGGTTTCAGCATGTGACTCTTTTGGTGCTAATTGATATCTTACACACATGCCCACAATGAATTGAATATCAGGCCTACTTGCAGTGAGATAGAGTAATGATCCAATCATTCCTCTATATTTTGTGATGTTGTAATCTTTTCCCTTGACATCCGCATCAAGTAATGTGGTTGAGCTCATAGGTGTGTCCATTCCATTTGCTTCATCCAATCCATACTTCTTCAATAGCTCTTTCAAATATTTCGTTTGAGATATGAAAATTCCATTCTTTCTTTGTTTGATTTGCAAACTGAGAAAGAAATTCAATTCTCCCATCATTGACATCTTAAACTCCCCCTGTATTATCTTAGAAAATTCTTTGTACATAGTTTCATTAGTAGCACCAAAAACTATATCATCAACATATATTTACACAATTAATATATCATCGCGTTTTCGTTTTGTAAAAAGTATTGTATCGACTTTTCCTTGTACAAAACCTTGATCAATAAGAAATTTACTGAGCCTTTTGTACCATACTCTAGGAGCTTGTTTTAAACCATATAAAGCCTTTTTGAGTTTGAAAGCATGGTCAGGTTTCGTTACATCTTCAAAACCTGGAGGTTGTTCTACATATACTTCTTCCATGATGTAGCCATTTAGAAATGCACTCTTTACATCCATTTGATGCATGCAAAGGCTAAGAGTACTCGTATAGCTTCCAATCTAGCCACTGGAGCATACGTTTCCTCATAATCAATTCCTTCTTCCGGATTATAGCTTTTGGCCACCAATCTTGCCTTAATTCTGACAATTATTGTGGATTCATCAATTTCGTTCTTGAATACCCATTTAGTGCCAATGATCGGATGATCCTTAGGTCGGGGTACCAAATCCTAACTTGATTTCTTTCAAATTGGTTTAGTTCTTCTTGCATTGCTATAACCCAATTATTGTCTGATAAGGCTTCATTAATGTTTAAAGGTTCAATCTCAGAAATGAATGCAGAAAAACTCACTTCATTGAAAATTCTATTTCTAGTTTTGACTCCTTCATTCACATCTCCTATGACTTGATCTAGGGGATGACTCCTATTGTATTTCCAGGCTTTAGGTTGTCCTAGTGACTGATCTTCTTCCTTGGTTTGATCAACTTCTAGAATAAGAGATTTAGAAATAGATTGACCATTTTCTTGATTTAAAACAACTTCTTGCTCATCATCAATGGTTTTGTCAGAGGATTCAAATTCATCAAATACAACGTGAATTGATTCTTCAACAACACATGTTCGTTTATTGAAAATTCTGTATGCTTTACTACGGTTAGAATATCCTATGAAAATTCCTTCAACTGTTCTAGAATCAAATTTTCCTAAGTTATCTTTACCATTATTATGAATGAAACACTTACAACCGAAGATGTGTAAATGAGCCAGATTCGGCTTCCTTCCTTTGTATAGCTCGTATGGTGTCTTTCCAAGTTTTGTTCTAATGTAGGCTCTATTTGAAATATAGCATGCTGTGCTCATTGCATCAGCCCAGAAAAATTGAGACATGTTCTTTTCATTTAGCATTGCTCTAGCCATTTTAGTGAGCACTCTATTCTTACGTTCCACGACTCCATTTTGTTGTGGTGTCCTTGGAGCAGAGAAATTGTGATCAATGCCATTAGTATCACAATATTCTTCAAATGCTTGATTTTCAAATTCTCCACCGTGATCTATCTTGATACCTACAATGGACATACCTTTCTCATTTTGCACTTTCTTGGCAAAAACAATTAATTCTGCAAAGGTTTCATCCTTTGATGACAAAAAAATAGTCCATGTAAATCTAGAAAAATCATCAACAATGACCAATGAATATAAGTTGCCACCAAGGCTTTTAACTCTAGCTGGACCAACTATCAATTGAAGTGGTCGATTTGTTGTAATCTTATTTTTTGATTTGAAAGATGATTTAGTTTGTTTACCCTTTTGACATGCGTCACAAATTAAATCATTTTTAAAATTTACTTTGTGTAATCCAAGAACTAAATCCTTTTTGAGTAGTTTGCCTAGTTAGTGCATGTTGACATGAGCTAGTCTCTTATGCCATAACCAACTTTCATCGGCATTACTCAGAAAACAATTTTCAGAGTTATTTCTATTTATATCAAGTGTATAGCAGTTACCTTCCCTTTTTGCTCTGAGCTTTGCCTTGATATTTTTCTTATCGAGTTGTAAGTCTTTCTTGTTGACAGTTAAACATTCCTCTGAATCAAATATTATCCAATTATCTTTATCTGAACTTTGACTTATACTCAGCAAATTATGACACAAGCCTTTAACATAATATACATTTTTTACTTGTATTCCTTTGTCATTTTTTATTTCACCAATTCCTGCTATTTTTCTGGATTGATTTCCTCCAAATTTTAGCTTTCCACCTTCCTTAGGTTGCAATGTGGTAAAACTTTCGAAATCATAGGTCATATGTCTAGAGCATCCACTGTCTATGTACCACTTGTTGTTTTTGGATGCTTTAAGACATATCTGCAATCAAATACGATTAAGTCTTAGCTACCCACATCTTTTTGGGTCCTTTTGGGTTAGTACAAAAATTTTCGGAACATATGAACCTTTAGATACCCATTTGTAGGTTCCTATATTTCCTTTCTTCCTATGAATGCATGATGAAGTATAATGACCTTTTCTATTACAATAATTACAATGTGCAAAAGGATTTTATGTATGCACAGAATGCTGAAAATAATTCAAGTATGATTTACCTCCAGCTTTCTTTCTTCCTTTCCTTCTGTATGATTTTGGATCATATCTAATTCAAAATCGATCATTCACAAATCGTTGAGCTTTTAAAATTACATTTAGCATTTCACTTCCTTTAGTGAATTTTTCAAGAGATTTAGTAAGATCAGTGTTTTCTTTTTCAAAGAAGTATAGTTTTCACAATCCTTTTCAAAATTCTCTTTAAGTTCTACTTCAAGAGCTTTGTTTTTCTTTTTGAAAACAACTAGTTCTTTAACTACTTTTGATGAATTCAGAATGTAAAGCATTATATTCATAAAGTAATTCATCATAGGTAGGATCAGAATCAGTTACCTCTTCTTCTGTTTCCTCTTGAGCAACTAGACAGATATTGGCTACTTCCTCTTCATCGCTTTCTTCGTCAGAAGAACTATCTCCCCATATGGCAGATACAAGGCTTTCTTCTTGTTGTAGAATTTTCCTTTTCTCTTTTCTTTATTCTTCTGAATCAATTCTTGACATTCTGATTTGAAATGTCCTGGCTTTCCATATTCATAGCGAGATGATGTGTTCTTTATTGCTTGTTCCTCCTTTCTGAAAGTTTTTGAATCCTCGGCCTTTCTTGTAAAACTTTCTAAATCATTTTATGATTAGGCGCATTTTTTCATCATCAAGCTATTCATCTTCATCTTGTTCTTCTTCTTTTGTTTTCAATGCTAGACCTCTTTTCTTCTTATCACCAATATCATCTAGTTCTTGTTTGAACTTTAACTTACTTTCATATTCAAAAAGACTTTCGAATAGAGAAGCAACCGATCACATTGATTCACCTTTTGCTTCCTCAATTGCAGTGACTTTTGCCTCCCAGTCTTTAGAAAGAATATTTAAAATCTTTCGTACTTGGGTATGCTGATCATAGACTTGTCCAAGTGCTACAAGTTGATTAATAAGGTGAGTATATCTAAGTTCAAATTCAGATATCGACTCACCTGATTTCATTCAAAGTAAATCAAACTCAGTAACCAGAGTATTGATCCGGTTTTCTTTTATTCCTGAAGTTCCTTCGTGAGCTATTTCCAAGGCTTCCCACATTTATTTAGCTGTTGGGAGTATGCAGATTCTGAAGTACTCATTTTGACTCAAGGCACTTTGAATCATTAGAATTGCTTTTCTATTGAGTGTAATGAGTTTCTTGTCATTCTCATCATATTCTGCTGGTGTCTTGGGAACTCTCTGTGAATCTACAATCTTTTCAGGTTTGTAGTTTCCACTCTCGATCACATCCCATAGCCCATATTCAGTGGCCATTACAAAGACTCTGAACTTTGCTTTCTAGAACGAGAAGTGTTCGCCATTGAAACCCGTAGGTCTTGTGATAGAAGCTCCATCGGGAAGAATGCCTTTACCCATGATTGCCATTGGATCCTTCTTAGGTTGTTAAACCTTAACAAGAAGACTTATGCTCTTATACCAAATGTTAGTGCAAGCGTTTCACCCAAGAGGGGGGGTGAATTGGGTGATACCAGAAATTTCCTTGCGTATAAAAAATTGACAGAATATTTAAAGCAGTTGAGAGCAAGGAGAAATATTACCGAAGTGTACACCGAGAGTTATACTGGTTTGGCCACAACCACTTTGACCTACGTCCAGTCCTCAGAACGTCTTTGAGAGTTTCGCTATATTCTCCAAGATTCAGTGGGTTCTTGGCACCTCAGTACACAGCAAGTTCCTTCACCTGGATACTCGCTCCCCCTTACACATTGCAATCAAATCCCCAACTCAAGGTTCCACAACCTTAAGTTGTCTCAATAATAAATATTGAGTTTGTAATGAAAAACTCTCTCACAGAGGAAATATATAATCACTGAAGTACAATGAATGAGTATAAGAAAACAAAGCACTAAGAGTGTGTTGATCAGTGTATGTTCGTGTGTTCTCAGTTCTTGTGTGTTGTATTCTTCTCTTTAAATGCTCCATATATATAGATGATTTGTAGTGTCCGTTGGAAGCAATTCAAACATGTCTGTTAGCGGTAGGTAGCGGTAGGTGAAATATCAGACACTTTATTTGACTTTGCTCTTCTTGCATGATCTCTTCATTATTTCTCTGCAAATGTACTTAGGATACTAATGCAATGAAGAGTTAATCATATAGAAAATAATTTAATAAACATTCGATCAAAAACATAATTTCTGGACTGCCTTACTCGAGTGGCTACTCGAGTGATCAAGCTTGTTACTCGAGTAGTCCCTCGAATAAACATATCAAAAATATGACAGTAAGTAATTCAACATTTTACATAAGATATTACTCGGGTAAAACATGGAGTGAGATATATCACAAACCTTGGAAATACCTGATTACTCGAGTGGCTACTCGAGTGGCCATGTCTTTACTTCACAAGTTACTCGGGTGTTGACTCTGGTAATTTGATTACTCGAGTGGTTACTCGAGTGGCCTTCGCTTTTCTTTACATGTTACTCGAGTGAGCCCTTGAGTAAATTTCAAATAACTCGGCAGATTACTCGATTACTCCCTCAAGTAATTGCATCAAATTTTTGGCTGAGTTTGCTTACTGATTACTGGAGTGACCCCTCAAGTAATGATTCAAATAACTCTGCAGATTACTCGAGTGGTCCCTCGAGTAATGGCTTTTTCTCACCTGGTTACTTGAGTGGCTACTCGAGTAAAGTGTAGCATTTCTTGGCCGAGAGCTACTGGAAGATTTTTGACCTGGTTACTCGAGTAGCTACTCGAGTGATGCATGTGAGAATAATGTTACTTGAGTGGCTACTCGAGTAATGGTCTATATAACTTTGCAGATTACTCGAGTGGTCCCTCGAGTAACTTCTTCCAAATTTTGGCAGTGCTTCTTTGGATGAAATTCTCCACGATTACTCAAGTGCTTACTCGAGTAACAGCTTCCCTTGCTTGAGTAGTCACTCAAATAAGCCTTCACAGAATTTGCTCACTACTCCATGTTTACTTCAAGCAATGCTTTACCACTTTGTTCAAATTCATTTGTTTGTTATCAAATCCTTTTATATCATTGATCCAATCTTTGTTATCATCAAAACATATGGGATCTAACACCACCCACTGCCGACACTGTAATACCCCGAATTTTGAGATTCGAGGCTAGAGAATAAGCCTGAGATTAGTAGATTGCTAAGCCCCAGTTTAGCAAGATTCCAAATTGTGATTAAGAGATAATGACTCCAAAAGCGGAAGTGATTAGTGATAAATAAACCCTTTTGGAGATTATGGTGTGATTTGGCACCCGATGTGATTCGTATGTGCTGTGAGCAGCGCCGAAACCCTGTATTTAAGTTCAATTATAGATTAACCTCTAAATTGACTTAAAATAGAGGGGAGGGCGCATTGTGAAAGAAAATGAATGAGAAAAGGTATTTGATGGTGATTCAAGAGAGATTACCATAATCAGGGGCAAAACGGTAAAGTTACCGACCGATTGGTCAGTTACCGAAGAGGAAACTCATTGGTAACTTCAAGATCAATGGTTAGGATTGATTTGTGTTGAGATCAAAGGGTGGAATCCCATGTGGTGTACTCATGTGAGCTCATGGGAGGTGTGTTGAGATGTTGACACTTGGCAAGTTTTGGACCCTTGATCTTGGGTCAAAGATTCAACACTCTTCCTCTCTTTTCTCTCCCTTATTTGGACGTTTTTGGGGGGCCTAATCGCCCAAAAACTGATCACTTTATTCATCTTCATCATCCACTCATCTCTCTCTCTCTCTTATGTCTCCATGGACGTGCAAGCTTGGAGGAAGAAAGAGAAAGCTTAAGGTGAGATTTTGGTTGGTTTATGGTCCTCTTTAGCTTAAACACTCTTCATTAATATTGTTCATAGTGATGAGAGCTTCATCTCTATGGTTTTAGATTCTTGATTGGTGGTGTTTGATGGCTTGAGGAAATTTGGAAAGATGGAGAATCAAAGAATTGGTTTGGGAAAGAGGAAGAGGTGAGTATTTGAAGCCTTTTGATCTAAGTTTTGTGATTTGTGGATGAGTTTAGTGAATTGTGAATTTTGCCATGATTTTATGGTATTTTCGTGTGGAATGTGATTGGATGAATTCGATGTTGTTTTATGTTGAAAATGGTGTCATGTTGTGGTATTTAGTCATTGGAATTGGTTTGGATTGGATTGGATACATTGTGTGCAAAACTGGAAATTCTGTCCAGTGGGAATTCTGTCTGGGCAGTCTTGTTGTGTGGACATTTTGACTGGGCAAATGAAGTCAGAAAATTATGAAACTTTCCGGTCTTAAATTTCACATCCCAAGCTTCAAAATGGACACATAATTTGTGCCATTTCGTTTTGGGAACTGGGAGTTCTAGCTGTCCAAACTTTGAGGTCGAAAATGGAACCTGTTTTGGGACAGTCTTGAGTTTTGGGGAATTCTGTATTTTTGTGGTGATATTTAGTAATGAGCCATATTTTTCCTGTGTAGAGGACTTGAATAGCTTTAATTTGGCTTTGGGATCACCTCATTTCGATTTGTTTGGAATTAGTTGTGATTTTTGGAAGTTCAGCCAAGAAACTGGATTTCTTGGGCCGCAGCCCAAATGTTTCTGGGCAGCTTTGGGCCGCAGCCCGTGGATTGTGGGCCGCGGCCCACCCCCAAAAATCAGCATTTTGGACTTTTAAAAGGTGATCTTTGGTCAAGTGTTTCCCAAGCCTTTAGGCATATGTTTGGGCTTTGATTAGCCACCTAAAGGTCGTGAATGATAACCAACTTAAGTGTTTGAGAGTTAAAGAATTGGAAAAGGGATTTAACCCTATGTCCTTGTTTGGTTATAGGGTTTGATGTTCGCCCTGAACGTGGTTCGATAATCGCCTGGTCGTGAGTAAGCTATGCTGGAGCTTACGTGGAAAGAGGGTAGGGAACATATCTCTTCTGCTTGTATTTGATATATGTGTTAATGTGTTGGTGCATGTCTTAGCTTTGCATAATTATGTGTAATTTGAAGCTATGTTTCAATTTATGCTATGGCCATAGGTATATTGTTCGAAGCATTGAGCTTGCAAATTGTCATTGTGTTATCATGAGTTGTGTGGTGCAAGCATGCCATGCATTAAACATCTATCATACATGCATATTGATATTGTTATCCTACTGAGATTCTCTAGAATCTCACCCTCCCCTACTAACCTTTCAGACAGGGTAGTAGATCGATGATGGAGTAAGCAGCCAAGGGCGAAGAGGACTTCCTTTGGGTTGTCATTCGGGTGGTTGGTTATCATCCCAGATGGGATATTTGTATTTGGATGTGTACTTATGGATGAGTATATTTGGTTATGTATTTGAAATGAGTTGTTGGATATTTGTATATGTATGAGAAAGATTTGTGTAATCCCCATATGAGGGCTTGTATGGGCGAATGTGCCCTATAAAGCTTGAGTTAATATATGGAAACCGGGATTGCCGGGATTATTTTTGTGTACTCTGATTTATTATGAATGTGATATTCCGCGTAGTAATTGTATTCGAAAAGTGATTATGAGACCAAGTTTATAAATGATTTCGAAAGGTAATTGTGAAAACCCCGTCTGGTAGATGGGTTTGTAAATTGTTATTTGTTTCTTATTGGTCTCTATTTCACTTTAATTGCGTATTTCGGATATAATTACGGCAGGGGGTTACAAACACCACTACCTCCTCCTCTACTGCCACCCCCCATCCTTGCCGCCACTACCTTTTCAACCTCCATCTTTACCGCCGCCGACTCTTAACTTCTTTTTTAAAAAGATTATATTAAGGGTAAAATAGACTTTGTGCAATATATTAATTTTAAATAATTGTTAAAATATTAACTCATTGCGCCTTACTTAAAAATCAAACCAAACACTACACCTGTAATTAATATTGCACTGCACTGCAGGGTGTAATGGGATCAAACCAAATGGGCCCTTAGTAATTAGATTACCCAAATTAAATTTAAAAAATTATTTAGTCTATGATGCATGTTAAAAGGGTAAACAAACAAAGTTATCTTTTAAATCAAAAAAGGAAATCACAATAAACAGACTACTTCAACTACTCCATATAGACTTAATTGAACCAGTAAGAGTCAAAAGTTTTGGTGGTAACTTATATTCATTGGTCATTCTTGATGACGTTTCTAGATTTACATGGATTATTTTCTTGTCATCAAAGGATGAAACTTTCAGTGACTTTATTGTATTTGCTAAGAAAGTGCAAAATGAGAAAGGTATGTCCATTGTAGGTATAAGGTCAGATCATAGAGTTGAATTTAAGAATCAGTCCTTTGGAGAATACTATGACACCAATGACATTGATCACAATTTCTTTGTACGAAGGACACCATAACAAAATGGAGTCGTAAAAAGAAAGAACAGAGTTCTCATAGAGATAGCCAAAGATATGCTAAATGAAAAAAACGTGTCACAAGTTTTCTGGGATGATGTTATGATCACCGCATATTAGATTTCAAATAGAGCTGACATCATATCAAAACTTCGAAAGATATCATACGAGCTATATAAAGGAAGAAAGCCAAACCTTGCTCATCTACATATCTTTGGTTGCAAGTGTTTTATTCATAATAATAGCATAGAAAACGTAGGAAAATTTGATTCTAAAGCTAATGAAGGAATATTCCTAGGTTACTCTAACCAAAATAAAGATTATAGAGATTTCAATAACAAAACATGCATTGTTGAAGAATCAATTCATGTTGTATTTGATGAAAATGAACCCTTTGACAAATATGTTGACGATGAGCAAGAAATAATCATTACTCAAGAAAATAGCTAGTCCATCCCTAATTCTCCTAATTCTGAGGTTGAGAAAACTGAGAATGAAAACGTATCACATATACAGAGTCAACCTAGACTTTGAAAGTATAACAAGAGTCATCCCCTAGACCAAGTTATAGGAGAAGTAAGTGAAGGAGTAAAAACTAGAAACAAAACTTTAAATTTTTTTGTAGTAGTGCTTGGCATATGAGCCTCTCATCTACCTCAAATCTCACTGTCACAGCCAATCAGTCACCACTCACTGTCACCATCTCATCTTCCTCAGGGATCATACTCGTAGTTCTTGATTGCCTCTTGCCACTTAGTTTGAGTACGTAAGTTACTCGGTCGCCCTCTCGAGTCCTACGTACTTGTTGAGTAATCACCCATCTTCCTATCTCGTTGATGTTTTCCCTTTTGGTTTGTTGATTTTCCTTTTTGTTATCAATTATTTCATTGCTTCTACCAATTTGAGCTTTGGATGCTGCTATGATTTTTGAAGGTGTTGTGTTTCTAGTGAAGGGAATCTCAAATATTGCTTGGGTTTGATTCTATTGAAAGGAATTGAAATATGGATAATTTTGTTGTTTGCATCTATAATTTTTTTTAAAAAAAACATTATTTGAAGGATCACGCCATTTGTTGCGTCTTTTGATCTTCGGGTTTCTCACAATGAAATTTCTTACTTGTATGAAATTTCTTATATGTTCTTGCATATTGAAATTTCTAGAGTTGACTTTTTGATTGTTTATGATGAATTTGATATGCTTTATGAGATTTCAACAATGCATCCATGAATGATGAAGATGGTGAAGATTTCTGAGTTTTGGTTTCTGAGATTTTGAAAATGAAGATATGGAGTAGGAAGGGAAAATGAAATAGAACAAGCTACCGTAGTTTTCCCAAAAGGAAAGATCGAAGAAGAAGCTTGGAGGAGTTGGAAGGATGTGGCGGTTGACAATTTTGGCAAGAAGAAGATGAGGGAAATAATTTTTTATTTTTTCCTATTATAAATCTGACTTATAAATCTGATTTGAAAAAAAAGTGAGATGGATGCCATATAAATATGCCACATCAGCTTAAACAGGGTCAACCAATGTTAGACCTTTTGACATGTTAACTTAGGAGCATCATTGCTACGTTTTTCAAGCTTTTGGAGAACAATAAGGAAAAAATATATGTGGCAACATTGAGCTTTCACGAATATTTCTAGGAAAATTTGGGCCTTAACCCTTGTTTTTAAATAATTACCATAGGATAATCATTTTTATGAATGGGTACTATGGGGTGCTTAACACCTTCCTCACACATAATTGACTCCTAAACACTATTTGATTTTTGTAGATCATTTTTCATTTTAAAAAGTTTTCAAAAATTATCCTTATTTTAAAATTATTGGTAACAACTCTATTATTTTTCCTCCCTCCTCCGGAGGCTGAATTTCAAGCGCTACAATGATTTTTATATTTTTGCCAACATTAATGATTTTTATTGAAACTTTAAATGTGGAAATTTTATAGTTTTGAAGAAATTGAAGAGATAGTTATATTTTAGTGATTATAATAAGTTAGAAATAATTTATGGAGAAAATAATTGCGGTTGTAATGAAAATTGGAAACTTTAACTTTCTAAATTTATATCTACACACATATTTATTAATTTATTTACCAAATTATCCAAATAACTCAAAAAGTTATTATTGTATAGTAAATTGATTATTGTACGTAGTTTGATTTATGGTTTGTGAATGAGCTCTCGGATTAGGAGTGTTGTGGTGTTACTTTATTTTGGCGAGAAGTAAACACTTTTATCTTGTTGTGTATACTTGTATGATATTTATGAGTGATTGTTTACTATATACAACTATGAATTTGCTATTGGTTTGTGATATGAACCATGAAACTATGTTTTTTATGAAATTATCTTGTGGGACTTGTTTTCATTGAGAAATGGCTAGTGGCATAATATTATGAGTTGATATTGATTTATGGGATTGGAAAAAGTGTCTTGACAACTTGTGAATTGTTAATGGCAAGTGATTTACCCATTGTGATTATATATTCTCTTTTGTACTGATGATATGAGAAGGGATGGTGGATGTTGATTTGAGGATATTCATAGAGGAAATAAAAGGGTGAATTCTTATAAAAATGTGGAAATAAGGGGGTGGACTTCTGGGTGTACACATGTTAGTCCTTTGGCCCATTTGCATTCAGTAAGGCCGTGACACCCCACTAATACATTAGAGGAGGAATCCATGATCTGGTCTTGTGCTCTGTGGATTTTTGTTAATTCATATCACTTAATCAGTGAGCTTGTTGAGTTGAACTACCAATCACATACAAATCGCCCTATTTATTTTTTAAATAATAAATTTTAACCTTCTTTTCGTCATCATAAACTTTGGGTAAATATTAAAAATAATTACCATTTTTTTGTATTTGAAATTCAATTTTAATAATAATTTTGGTGATATTTATGTGTGTGTATATGCATATGTATATTTGACAAAAACATAAAATCCCTTTTTGGTGGTTGTAGATAATCTTACTCACAACAGGTCTTTCACTCGTACTTTTAAAAGAATTATGTATTTTTTGCTTTTTTTAGTATTATATGAATCCTTTACTTAAAAAAAATTTAAAAAAATGATGTTTTATACATTTCGAAACTTTTTTATGGAACTTACACTAATACGCTTTTTAATTTGTAAATGTTAAACTAAACACAACAGGGAATGATGATTTTAATCAAGGAAATAATGGTATAAAAGCAAAATATGAAGCTTTAAAATTGGGCTAAAAATTTTAATATTTTACGAACAAAAGTTAATTTGTTTCAAAATTTTTAAGAGCAAGCATCCTTCTACATCATGAACACAATTACCATTTGTTTTGTTATATTTAAAATTCAATTTTAAATAATAAATTTCATGATGTGTGTGTGTGTTCGACTAAACTACGTAACATGGGCAACGCATGTTACACTTAAAACATATCAATTACCTTCGAACAGAGTTAAAGTAGGTTAGATAAGATGCATTGATTGTTTTTATTCTCTTGTTTGTTAATTACTCTTTCGAACTTTAATGTAGGATCTATTTAGAGAGGATCTTAGTTCTAAATGTAATTAAAACCTATTTCCCATATTTATCAATCTTTTTCAAAATTACCTATATTAATGCTCCCTTAAAAATAATCAAATAAGAGAGAGATATGGATTGAATTAAGGAAGATTAGGGTGTTTTAAAAGAAACATGTTATATTAACTAACTTAATTAATTTTCTTAATCTAATCAAATTAGGTAAATAAGTTTTATATTAATGACAAGTGAAGTATAACACGATAATTATTGATTGATCCAGAAATAAAAAATGTGCCATAAGAAATTATGGATGGTCAAGAAGGTACTTAAGATGAGATGTAATTCACATAAAATTCTTAATAAGACGGCATGTAATGGGCTTAGCAAGAGTTTCTCAAAAATAAAATACTGAAAATCGAAAGCAATGAAAGTAAACAAAAAACTTGAAGTTAAATGATCAAGAGGTTAAATTTTCAAATATATATATATATATGCATCCTTCTCATTGTGATTTTATGCAGAAAAATATAAATATCTGCTTTTTGCTTGTATTCACTGCCTTGCAAGCCAATCCCACAACATAGAGAATCTAATAACTGTCAAGTTCTACTCACCAGGTGAATTGTAGTAAAAGCGCTGACATCGTTATATTTCAGCATAGAATCCAATAACAATAAAATTGAACCAAAATCAACGCAAGTATAAATATGAACCATCACATTATTCTTCATTTATTAATTGTTAATTTTAATTATTTAAACAAAGGAATGATTGTTTAATTTTAAAAATAAAATGTATACCCATCTCATAATTTCCCCTTTTATTTTACCTGATTAAGAAAGGACTGAAAGATTTGAAATTGAAATCAAAATATGAAAAGTAATCACCGGAGAGGGACCAATAGGAAGGAAGCTACCAATCAAATATCTACTACTAAAATTGTGTAATCCAAACCTAAGAAGAGAATGAAGAACTTACCAAACAAATAAACTCTAACAACCTGTAAATTGAGAATTAAAACATAAAAGAGTTTTAATACGGTTGAGAATATCAAGTTTAGAAATTTAATTAATTATTATTATTAGGGATATCGTTTAGTATTTATTAGGATTAGATATGAATATTATATTTTAAGAATATATCTTTAAGATATTATGATTTAATTTGATTTGATTAGATAATGGTAGATTCTAGATTTAGGGCTAGCCTATTAGTTTGCCTATATAAAGACCTCCGTGTATTCTCTTTTATTCTTAAAGATCAATAATATTAGTATTTTCATTGTGCTTCAACGTGATCCTTCAATCTCAACAAGATATAAGAGACTTAGGGTTCCTGATGAGTCAGAGCCTTAGAGTTTCTTGTGAGTTTTGCCTTCTTTTGGTTGTATTTTTTTGTTTGGTCCTTAGTGAGACTTTTGGTGTTTGTCCCTCGTGAGGGGTTTAGAGTGTTGTTTGGTTCCCGGTGTGACCTTTGGTGTTCGTTCCTAGTGAGACGTTTAGAGAATTGGACTGTTTGGTGTTCGTCCCAGATGAGACGGTCGTTGTTGCTTTGATCCCTTGTGAGACCGTTTGATTAGCCTTTGTAATATGAATGTTTATAGAATTGGGAATTAGGGTAGAAGAGAAGAGAATTTGGAGTGTTGTTTGGTCCCCGGTGAGACCTTTGGTGTTCGTCCTTGGTGAGACGTTTAGAGTATTGGACCGTTTGGTGTTCGTCCCTGATGAGACGGTTGTAATGCCCCAATTTTTAATTATGGCTAATGAGGATTATGTGGATATTTCTGAATTAACTAGAATTATTATGTATTTTGTGGCAATTTTAATTAATATGCCATAATTATTGAGAAATTGAAAGAATACCCATGAATTAGTAATTAATAGAGAAAATTAATTACTAACTATGAGAGAAATGAGAAATGCAATTTGAATGGCTAATGGAAGGATTAAGGTGATTAATTGGTTGATTATTTTATAAGAACAAATCAAAATCTGACAAGTGGCTAGTTGGTGTGAAGAGAGAGTGTATAAGAAAGTCAAACAATGATTTTATATGCATTTTCTCTCTCTTTCCTTCCCTCCATTCGGCTGACATGAAGTGTGGGGGCAAGAGAAGCATCATTTCATCTTCAACCTCCCTTCTCTCTCTCTCTCTCTCATTTTCGTGCCCCCATTTCTGCAGAAGAAAGAAGAAGAAGCTTGTGAAATAAGTGTATATTTGACCCTCTAAATGGCTTCTAATGAAAAATTTTTCTTCTATAAACTTGTTCCTTGTGTTGAGAGCTTCATTTTCATGGTTTTAATTTGTCCACTTGGCGTTGTTTGAGCTCTCAAGGGATTGTAGAGTTTGGAGAATCAAGGAACTCCTTTTGGGAAAGTTATAGAGGTGAGTAAGACAAACCTTTCTATATAGGTTTTGTAGCCATTGGTTGAGCTTGGATTTTCTGGAAATTTTGCCTTGAATTTTGAAATTGAGGGTCAATGTGTTGATGGTATGTTGTTGTTATGGAAATGGTGCCTTGTTTAGTGTTTTGAAATGATAGTATTGAACTGAAGCTTAAATGTAAAGTTTGGCACTTTGTGTTGGTTTTGTGTTTTGAGCCAAAAACAGGGCATGTCAATGGGTTGTGATTTTGGTCATTTTGAGGTTACCATTGTGTTCCTTGTGGAAAATTGTATGGGAATAGGTTTGGTTAATGATTTTGGAGTCATTGGATACTTTGGTAGAAAAGTTGAAAATCTGTCTTGTGTGAACTCTGTTCTGGACAATCAGTTTGCACGAAATGTTTGAATGACCAAATAGTGTTGGAAATTACTGAAAATTTCTAGTCTTAAAGTTCACATCTCAAGCTTCAAAATAGACATATAATTCATGTCATTTCGTTTTGTGAACTGAGATATGCTTTTCCAAAGTTTGGGACAAAAACTGGACTCTGTTTTGGAGCAGTGTTGAGTTTTGTGTAATTCTGGAATTTTGTGGTGATTTCTAGTTATGGTTCATATTTTTTCCAGTAAAGAGGACTTAAATAAATTTTATTTCGATTAGAATCACCTCATTTCGATTTTTCTAGAATTAGTTATTATTTTTAGAAGTTCAACCAAGAATCAGGGAATTTCTTGGCCGCGGCCCAAACCTTTCTGTCCTGATTTTGGCCGCGGCCCATGGTGCACTACTACAAAACATAGATTTTACGTCCCTAAAGGATGTCCCTTTTTAAAAAAGGGAAGTAAAAACAAAGGCGGTGGCATTTTTGTAATTATGGGTGAGAACTGAATAGTTTTAGACGTCCCCAATTTAAATAGGGACGTCTAAAGTGTGACTTTACAGACTTTAGACATCCCTATTTGAATTGGGGACATCTAAAGTAAAAAAAAAATTTACTTTAGACGTCCCCAATTCAAATAGGGATATCTAAAATCTGTAAAATCACACTTTAGACGTCCTTATAAATATTGGGGATGTCTAAAGTTTTTTTTAAAAAAAAAAATTTAAATGAGGGATGCCTTTTGGCGTCCCTCATATATATAGGGACGCCAAAGGGCGTCCCTGATTTTGGCGTCCCTAATGTATATTAGGGATGCCAAAATGGTGCATCAGGGACGCCAAAAGGTGTCCCTCACTTTTTTTTTTTTAAAAAAAGTTGACTTTAGACGTCCCCAATTTGAATTGGGGACGTCTAAAGTAAAAGAAAAAATTTAAAAAACATAACCGGACAACTTTAGGCGTCCCTAAATTAAATTGAGGATGCCAAAAACAATTCAAATTTTTACTGACAGTCTTTATTTGTCAGTTTTATACTACTTTTACTTTCATCTTTCTCTTCCTATCGCCACAAACACAAGAGTCACTACCACCACGCCTTTTAACTCTTTCTTCTTCTTCTTTATATGATCTTTTTACTCTTGCTTCTTCCTTTCTCTCTCTCTCTTTCATCTCCAGATCTGTTATGCTTTCTTACCTTTTTTTATTATTTTATCCTCTTTCTCTTTTTTGTTTGGGTTTCCCTATTTTATCTTCTAACTCGTGTTGTTATGGCTTGTAGATCAAGACTTTAAAACATGCCTCATGGCCACGTTCCCGCTGAGAAAACGAGGTTCATCTCTCTCTGTCGCTCTTCTCTATTCATTATTACAAGAAAATGAATTTCAATAATAGAAGGAGATAAGTTTTTTACAACTAATTCCTCTTATTGTTTTCATCTTCTGTCTATGAGATTTCAGCTTTGGAGTTATTATTGTGTGGATTTTGGATTTGGAATTTAGATACTAGATCTATAAATTTATTGACGATGATCTGTGATTTCTGGTTTTAAATACTATTTAGTTCAGATATGTATTTTTTTTAAAAACAAAAACCACTTTAGACGTCCCCATTTTAAATTGGGGATATCTAAAGTCCAAACCTTAGACATCCTTTTATCTACGGACGTTATTGCCATTTTTTACTACGTTGCTAACATAGACGTCTCCTTGTTTTGAGACGTTAAAAGGCTTAAAAAAAGGACGTTAAAAATGTTTTTTGCAGTAGTGGTGGCTGGCCATGGCCAGTGACCTTCTAACCATATTTTGGCCTCGACTCAAGGGTGGGCTGGCCACAGCCAACCCCTGTGTTCTAGCACTTTGAGTTTTTGAAAAGTGATCTTCAACCTATTATTTTCCAACCTTTTAGGGCTTTTATTAGAGGCAATTGTAGCCTCTTAAGAGTCAATTATGATAACCAAATGTAAGTGTTATGAGGTGAATTAAGTCTTGGAATAGAGTATAACTCTTCGTCCTTAATGATGATTCTAGGATTTGACATTTGCCCTACTCAGGAGAGACCGGTGCTAGAATACCCCCAGAAGGACCAAGGTAGTAACTCTTCTCCATGTTGTGTATGATGTTTTGGTATGGATGACTTGTCATTGAGCTTTGTAAACTGTATATGCCATGGTCCATTACAGCGTGAGCCATTTAGGAATTGATGCTGGTCATCTCTAGCTCGGCCGTTGAACTGCCGTTGTAATCAACATGGATCTTTGTGAATCTGACCCGTGGGGCGGTGTGTTGTGAATCCAGCCGTGGGCTGTGTTATATAACTTGCCTGTATGGCTTGCGTATGAAATGCTTTATATGAATCCCAACTGTGGTGAAATATATTGTATGAATTGTTGAGGTGCAATACAACGTGAGCAAACGTAAGGGTGACATGAGTCATACTTGCCCTTATCGCTGTAACTGTCGTTGTAGTTGCTATGTGTGTGTATGATGATTTGCTTTCATGCCTTATTATTGTGCATACTATGAGTGATTTGACACTACGAGGATTCCTTAAAATCTCACTCTCCCACAAACTAAAATTTTTAGATAGGGCTGAAGGATCTAAGGGAAAGCGGGGGACGAAGAGCGGTTAGAGCTCCGGTTTAGGAGTTTTACTTTGGTTATCATGTAAAACTCATTTGGATATATTTTTGGGAAATAGTTGTAAATATTTTGGATTAATGTATAGTTTTGTGTAATCCCCAAGAAAAAGGGAAAAATTTTATGGGCTTTGTGCCTTTGTAGAACCCTTATTTATTGAATGGAACCCAAGTGTGTCAGGAATTTACATTATACTATGATATGTATGAATAGAATCAACCTGTACAGGCCAATTGTGTAATTGTGCTATGAATAAGAGACCATTATGAACAGGTGTTGTAAATGTTTTTAAAACCCTGATTTTGGGAAATTTTACTTTGTCTAAGTCTCAAATCATACATGGTCTCTAATTCAAAATTAATTACATTTTTACGAACTAATATGGGCCTATGGTTGTGAGGGGGTTACAACGGTCGTTGTTGCTTTGATCTCTTGTGAGACTGTTTGATAAGCCTTTGTAATATGAATGTTTATAGAATTGGGAATTAGAGTAGAAAAGAGGAGAATTTGGAGTGTTGTTTGATCCCCGGTGAGACCTTTGGTGTTCGTCCCTGGTGAGACATTTAGAGTATTGGACCATTTGGTGTTCGTCCCTGATGAGATGGTCGGTGTTGCTTTGATCCCTTGTGAGACCGTTTGATAAGCCTTTGTAATATGAATGTTTATAGAATTGGGAATTAGGGTAGAAGAGAAGAGAATTAGAGGGTTGAGAGGAAGAAATAGAAGAGAGTAAGAGGAAGTAGAGAGAGAAGAGTGATATGAATAGTACCGTATCTTATTAGCAATGCAAAACTGTCAAATACAATGGGATTATGCCTTATTTATAGGCTAGAGTGACTTAATGATCAAGCCAACCTATAACTAACTAACTAATTAACTAATTCTAACGTCTAGCTCTAACTAACTGAAATTAACTAACTTTTAAGTCTTTATTACATTCACATATCAATGCCCCCTCCTAAAACATCCTTGCCCTCAAGGATGGATGGTTGACATCAGAAGAAAAATATGAAATCAACAAAAACATAGGCTTGATAATTCTGAAAACTTCTATTGGTCTTTGAAGAAAACTGGTACTGGAGCTGCTGCACACATTGCCTTTGTTTGTTTTTTCACCTTTCCTTTTCAGAAGACAAAGCCTTCCAAAGAGCATTACAATCAACTTCCCTTTGAACCATATTTGCAGCATATTTCTTATAGGAATAATGAAACCCAAATGCCAAGTAATTGGGCCATTCTATTTACAGCCACATACAGGTCCATTTGCCCATTATGTGTTATAATTTGTAGAGCAACATGTAAAATATTTTTGAAGGTTTTGGAAGGTGGGACCTAGCTGTAGGATTAGAAAGATGGATGATACCTGTCTTCTACCCATGACATCACCTTCAAAGCACATTGAGTTATCCAATATTAAGAAACCCAATGCACATCCAACTGGTTTGACTTTTCGAATAGAAGATTTTGCAACCACATACACTAAAACTGGAGAAATTCTTGTCCAAAGCACTCTATATCTTCCCACATAGCTTCTTCAAATATCTTTGGGATACATCTTTTAGTTGGCAAGAAGACTTTAGTCCAAGTACGTAAAAGAAATTAATCAAGAAAGTCAAAACTCACTGACCTACCAATGTCTAACTTTGCTTCCATCGCCACCTCCGTGTCCTATTTCACAATAACCGTGGCTTCTTTATTTTCTCTCATCTCACTCGAAGCCTTCTAAATGGAGTTGGAACTGTCAACAACCAGAGCTGGTGCCTTCGTTGCGGTTGGTTGCGCATATTTTGCTTTCGAAACATGGGGTTTCACATCCTGGTTAGCCTTCTTTTGATTTTCTGGCTCATCTCCTAGAGCAGCCATAGAATCTTACAATGGCAATGATACGTCTGAAGATAGCGTTGAGACATCTAGTTCTTGGTCAGCATGTGCTTCTTGATTAGCAAATCACTCTTGTGGTTCTTGTTCTTGATAAATAGAGACGTCTTCTTCTTGCTTTGATATTCCAAGTCTTTTCTTGCCTACTTTGCTTTCTTGGCTTGCCTATGCAAGAATATCTCTCGAGTTCTTACAAGTAATCGGGCTTGATGCATGGTTCTTGGTAGAAACAACTGTACGGAGTCAGCAATTTCCTCCTTCAATGTTCCAACGTTTGCCTCTACCAAATATAACTCAAACAAATCAAACTGCTCAACAATAGAGTATAACCCAACATTAAATTCACTCAAGGATCCAATCTGCTGTAGGTGAGTTAAATCGGTCATTAGGTTCTCGAAGGGCTGAACCGTATGTACAAGAGCTCTAATTTCTTGAGTTAAAGCGTCAAAATTATACTACAATTCTCTTCTGAACAGTTGCAGCTCTTCTCTGTAACCTTGCACTAAATCTTAGAGAGTTTCAAATGATTTATTAACTGTGCCGAACGTTCCTAATCTTTGCTCAATCGCTTGTAGTCTCTCTTCCATAAGTCTTGAATTTTCTTGGAATCTTGTTTCTATCATTTAGCACAGGAGTGAAGAGCCAATAACCAAGGCCAAGAATCGAAAGCTTTGATACCATTGATAAGCTTTTATAATATGAATGCTTAAAGAATTGGGAATTAGGGTAGTGTAACGACATGGCCCCCCACCCAAGGGGCTACAAAGCAGTGCCGGACATAGGTGCTACCTAAGACCCTCGTGCCAGGATTTGTCCCCCCCCTCCGCCCACCAAAGGCTTAGGGATTTTCCTCTTTAGGTCACCTAAACCTAGAGAGTCAGGACTTGAACACGACACCTAAAGGACAAGTAGTGCCCCAAGAGTCAATTGGTAGCCAGTTGAGCCCCGGCCTAGCCGGGCCTCGTCATATCCGGTATGACCGTACTTTTTCTGAAATTTTGACCTAGGCTATTCAGACATATTTTTGCCCAATGAATCCATTTTAGACCTTGAAATTACCAAATTCACTGCCAAAAGACAAAAATGACCTTGGCAGCCCTTAATTTAGGATTTCATTGGTGTTTTGGTAATTTTTCAATATAGACTCATATAACCACCAGAAACACTATGAAAGTGTCTAAATTGTACATTTAGAATTTTAGAACCCAATTGATAGCCCAAACTACAACATGAAGTTCGAGCAGCCTATTTAAGGATAAAAAAGGGTTAAGGTAGGGAACTTACCTCTCTTGCATGTATTTGATATTTCTGCTGGTGTATTGATGAATGTTATTACTTTGGTTGATTATGCGAAACATATATGAATGATTGAAGCTATGTTTCTATTTATGCTATGGCCATAAGTATGTTGTTTGAAACATTGAGCACACAGATATGTCATTGTATTAGCATGCGTCTATGTAATACAAGCATGTCATGCATTAAGCACTTATCCTACATACATATTGGTACTGTTTCCTACTAAAATTATCTCAAATCTCACCCTCCCCTACCAACAATTTAGACAGGTGAATATGAAAGGTACGCAGTGATCAAAGAAGAGAACTACACGAGAGGATTGCATGGTGGAACAAAGATGGGAAGATGTCTCCGTTTCATTGGAATGGCTTTAGACACCCAAGTAGCCCTGTGTGACTACAGTGATTGTAATTATCTTGTACGAATCCCTATGGGGAATGTCTATAATCATGCACATAATATCAGTATATTTATGTTATTCATGTATTGTCCACTGAATCACGCAATAATATTTCATTGCAAGTCAAAATATGTAAGGGTGTGACAGGTAGAAGAGAAGATAATTAGTAGGTTGAGAGGAAGAAATAGAAGAGTAAGAAGAAGTAGAGAGAGGAGTTATATGAATAGTGTCGTATCTTATTAGCAATGAAAAACTGTCAAATACAATGGGATTATGCCTTATATATAGGCTAGAGTGACTTAATGATCAAGCCAAGCTATAACTAACTAATTAACTAATTCTAATGACTAACTCTAACTAGCTGACATTAACTAACTTTTAAGTCTTTATTACATTTACATATCACCATTCGTTGTTGGTTTGATCCCTGGTGAGACATTCGTTGTTGCTTTGGTCCCTTATGAAACCATTTGTTGCTGGTTTGATCCCTGGTGAGACATTCGTTGTTGCTTTGGTCTCTTGTGAAACCATTCGTTGCTGGTTTAGTCCCTGGTGAGACCGTTTGGTGTTCATCCCTGGTGAGACGTTCATTGTTGCTTTGGTCCCTTGTGAAACTGGTCATTATTGGTTTGCTTCCTTGTGAGACCATTTGTTGTTGCTTTTACTCTGGGTTGGTACCTTTTGTTGTTTGAGCTCTTGGTAAAGCTGGTGGATTATTACCTCAACCTTTGTTGTTCATGTTCTAGGCTATGGATCATTATTTTCTTAAAGATCAGTTGCTACACGTGCAAGCTGCTTCCATCTTGAAGGGGAGTGTTGAGAATGTCAAGTTTAGGAATATTAATTGATTATTATTATGGATATCATTTAGTATTTATTAGAATTAGATATGAATATTATATTTTAGGAATATATCTTTAAGATATTATTATTTGATTAGATTAGATTAGATTAGGATAGATTCTAGGGTTAGAGTTAGCCTATTAGTTTACCTATATAAAGACCTTGTAACACCTCATTTCTATTCACTAATATGCCTTGTAAATATTTATGGCATTCAATGAAATAAAATGGTGAATTTGTTGAATTGGAATGTGCTGCCAGTGTGATTTCTTACGAGGCAGTGAAATTGTCATATGTTTTTGGATAACCAAATGATGTCCAATAAATGTGAAATTTTTCAGAATAAAAGTAGACATGTCAAACTTTAATTTGATAGGTATATAAGTCATTTGGAGATGTACACAAAGAGTTATGTATTTCTGAAATTAGCCAAGTGAAACTGGCAAGTTTCTATGGCAGTGTCCAATAAGTGATACTTCTAGAATGTTGTGCATCCATTTGGCTAAAGAAAATATTTTTCCTTAAAAATAGACTTAATAAGGTTCATATTGCCTTTAGAACCACTATAATCGGATATCTATAAATAAAGATATAAATTTTCAAAGTTTGATGGAAATTCTATCAGCTTTTTATCGAAATACGAAATTAGAAAGGGTAATGGAAAAAATGTAGGCAAAATAGTCATTTGGCTAAATAAAATCAAAAGCCAATATTTTCCCCTTGTCTCATGATGTTGGACGGCCAATAGGGAAGCAAGGAGGGAAATATATACTTGGTCCAAATTAAAAGTAAGAAAGAAGCATTTTTCGCCAAGTAAATGAAGTTGGAAAAGTCAAAAGTTTATCATGTGTTGAAACTTGAAATGGCTTATTCAAAAAGCCAATTTTGCTCTTCCAAAGGGCCATATAACGTCCAAAAGGAAAGAGGGAGGAGGAAATAAATAGTTAGCTATAATTGGTGCTTTTGGAAGTCATCAAAGTCAAGTGGAAAAAGATGGAAACTATGGTCAACAATTTTAACTAAAAGTGAAATTGTGAGGAGGCAAAAATATGATAGTTGAAGAAGCTCTTTTTAGCTCTTCAAACACACATATTCGGTCAACAATTGTAGGCCAAACAAAAAGATGATAACTTGAGTTAAAAGGGCCACATATTCGTATGATATGAAGGAGAAAGAGAGAGGATGATGATATAAAGCAATTAGCACATGTTTATTACAATTAAAATATTATATTGATAAGGAGGTGGAAGGATATTTTTCTAAGAGCTCTTCTCTTTCATTAAGCCTCATTTTTTGCCAATATAGAGAGAGAGAGAGAGAGAGAGAGAGAGAGATCAACACAGAAAGCAAAGAGAAGAGAGAAGCAAGAAAGCTCAATAAGCAAAGAACAAAGTAAGTTGATGAAGTTTCTTGTGTTTACGACTCCTAATCCACGAAAACATTTTCCTAATCACTATATCTTCATGAATATTATTTGTAGCAAGCAAAATCAAGAGGTTAGAGAGAGAGGTCAACCATGGTTTAGAGAGAGAAAGTGGTGAAATCAAGAGGTAATCTCATAAAATTGATTCTCTTGTGTTATAAGATGTTGTTGTGGTTGTATTGTTGAATTTGGGTTGGTTTTTCCTTCGTTTGTAAATTTGGGAAGATGAAACCCTAAGCTGAAATACTGCCCAAATTTCCCTAAATTATGTTCATTTAGTGTTTAGGTAGTTAATCATGTTGATCAGAAGTGGAAAGGAGGTTATTAAACAAGAGAAATATAAAACACACACTGTCCCTCCTAAAACCCTAACTTTTGGCCAGAAGCAGAACAAGAGGGAGGAGCTGGAACTCTGTAATTTTGATGGTTTCATTTGATTTAGAAGGGAAAATTGTGTGGGAATATAGGTGTTCATGATTTTTGGATGCTTGTATGCAAATCTGGAAATTTTTGAAATTAAAGGAACATGTTGTTTGATTTGCCTCCAGTAAGGCAGTGTTGTTGTGAAATGAAATTCGTTAGTCAAACTTGGTCCAAAAATTATGAAACTTGACTGGATTAAAGTAAACATCTAGATTTTTAATTTGATAGGTAGATTGCAATTTTTGGACTAGTACGTTAAAAGATATATATGAATTTTCAAAGTTGTGCCCTGTTTCTGGAAAGAAATCTAGAACAGTAGAGGTTGGGCGAATTTCTGGGAACAGTGTGGTTAAACTGACCAGACTTAGGCATTTTTCGATAAAAATAAATTTGAAGAGCTTCACTTAGGCTTTGGAATTAGTCAAATTGGATTTTCCTATAATTAATTATGAATTTCCAAAGTTGACTAAAAATCTATCAGTTTTCTGAAAACAGTGAAATTGCACTGTGCAGAACTATACTGCGTAGAAACTATTATAACTGTGATAGATAACCAACAAACTATGATTAAAGGCAGTAGTAATACAAGTAACAACCAGTTACTTGTTAACTTTAATTTATAGGAATTGGTAATAGCCCGAGATGAATCAAAGGTTTTGGACGGTAGAGTAGAAAAAGGATTCAGGTAATAACTCTATCATTCACATACTATGAAAACTTATATTCTATAATGGGTATGATACACAATGCCTATGGGTACACCGAAACACAGTGCCTACGGGTACACCAATATGTGCAATATGTGGTCTTGAGCCCAGCTAAGGTACATAACCAGTAGGGGTTGCAACAGTGGTTTAGCCCTGAACATTTCCGTCCGAACTGAATTATGTGTTATTATAATATTGGTGTATGTGGTACTTGACATATTTATTATCGCATTTTTTTTATAACCAATTGTCTGTTACTACTGAGATTCGTTTGAATCTCACCCTCTTTTCAAATTAAAAATATTCCAGCAGAAGCTAACGGCTAGAGGGGTAAAACGGTAAATACCGGTAACTGTGGTGTACGGGTCAAGAAGATGGAGCTATTGGTTATTATTAGTTTATTTTGATAGTTTCTGGCAAATATTGAAATGTTAAGGGGTTTGATAGATCTTCTTGTATTTTCTTTTATTATTAAGGATCAATAATATTAGTATTTTTATTGTGCTTCAGCTTGATCCTTCAATCTCAACAAATATGTGTACTAATTCCGATTGCCAGCAGAAGAAGATTAATAGGCCAGGGATGCAGAAAGTCCTGTCACATTGATTCATATGGCTCAAATGGCCTTTAGACTTGTGTTTCTACTGCATCTTCATTAGCCAGGTTATTATATTCAGGGGGTTGTTGTAAAGCTTGTTGGATGGCGAGGATAGAAGTTTTCAGTTCATCATGACTCATAATGTGTAAAAGGATATGAAAAGGATAGTTAAGGTAGTTAGGTTAGATTAGTGTGTGTTCGGGTATTAGCAAAACCATGGTTTTAAAATCCTGTTTTCGCAAATCAAGAGAAAACCCCTCTCACATACTTACCTCATAAATCGTAAATGCTATTATCCAAAAACTAATACAAACACACACTTAGACCGTTATTCTATTATGATTAATAAATGACCATTCTATATAAAACCCTAAGCTATTGTTTTCATTTCGGACGTGTGAATTGAATCATCAGTAAAGTGCAATTTATTTAGCTTCCATATTAAGGACCTAAGGGAGTAATACAAATTAGTAATTATCCTACCTAATCAAATGAGCATACTTATGAATAATCCTGCTTGAGAATTCTGGTGCTTCCATCATATCATATAATCAAAAGAGTTGATCTTATTGAGAAATTGATGTCTTACTCCATGACTTTTAGATAACAATAGCCTGAAAAAGGGTTCGGTACAATTTGAGTATACATTTAATTTAGACGGCAAATAGAACCCATCATTGATTTAAGATTTTGAGATATTGATAAGGTGAATACCTAGTCTATTCAATGCTAGGCATAATAAGTATAGGGACCTCAAAAAAATGATCTTTTCGTCCTATCATATGAACTTTAAGGTGTATGAAGTTTCATATTTAATTCTTTAAAGAAGGTCGATAGAGACTCCATTTAACTTAAGTTGATCCAGGCCAGAAGCAGACCTACATCAATTTGAAACTTTATAAATCAGACAAAGTAATTGAAGTTAAAGGAGTTACAAGACAAGAACAGTTCCTTAACAGATTTTAAGGAAACTATTGTTCCTCAAACAACTCTTGATTCACCAGAAAAGTGGTTTAGAACATGGTTATTAGAATCCCATGAATCTCGATTTGTATCTCATGATTCAATTCAAAAACAAGTGAAAAAGATACGAATTTGTTGATGTACTTGTGTATGTATCTTGCGATTCGTTGAGTGATACAATCCAAAATCATATAGGAATCACACAATACTGGCGATTCCTGCCATTCTAGATGAACTAGATTGCACACTGATCGAGTCGAATATAGTGCAACCTGACTTTAGAAAACCCCTTTTTTCTATTTTTTTATTTTTTCCAGATTTATTTAATAATTTCCTTTTACTTCTATAATTATCTCTTATTCCTCTTGCTTATCCCAATCAAAACCCTATTTTTTATTTTATTTTTCCTGAAGTGTTATTTGCTTATGCTAATATGTACAAACATTTGATGTTTTCTTATGTAAAAGTTATATTAATATCATCTTTAAAATTGATCATGAATCTCACGGTACGTTTCGATTCGCGATTCTAAAAATAAGCTTTCCGATTCACGGTTCGTATCCCGATTTGATAACCTTAGTTTAGAATACCTACCGAGAATGTATCTCCCAAAGAACCAACTGCTGTGACCTCTGACAGTTTTCAGTTCGAGTTCAAGCTGGTGGGGACAGACAAAGTGCCATTCTCTTTCTAAAGTGAGCTATTCTTGCTCAAATTTCAAATATCCTCGTTGAATGAGAAAAGAGTGCGAAAAAATTGATGAGTCAATCCGCAGTGATTTTTTTTTTAAGCAATGTAATTGATTGATGCATTGTATTCATAACTTCCATATGCAAACTGGCACTTGATAAGGATTCTGAATATGCGTGAGCTTTGGTTTTAATGGGGAAGCTTCTATTGTAGAAGCAATCAAATACTAAAGCTACAGCAAATATTCTGAAACGACACTTGAAAAGGAAAATTGAAAGTCATAGTGAAGACAAAATCACATATTCAGGAGTTTCTTTCCATGGTAAAGTACAAGATACCTTTTAAAATCTATATCATCCTAGCTACGAAACTAGTACTACAAATTAGAAATAATCCTGCCTATCAAATGGGCAAACTTATGAAAGACTTGAAAAATTCATCCTTGTGTGTAAAACTGATAACAAACGTGTTCATGTTATGGAAAGTCCTAAAAAGGAAAGATGTTAGTGTTACATATATTCAAGCAGGGTATGCATGTGAGAACTCCTAGAGATAGGACAAAAGACTTTTCTATAAAGATAGAAAAATAAGAGGTATCATTGTGTAGTCCTTAATTATTTTATCTAATTTTCGACATTCTAACCCAGCACACATGAAAAGAAATCCTTAAATGTAAGTTCTTTGCAAATGATTTGCATCACAAATTTAACAAAGGGCAAGTGAGAAATAATTTGGAGGTAAATAGTAGAAAACAGAGCATACAACAAGTTTCAAACTGTAAGTATATGGGATCGATATTACAAAACAACAATGAAATCAAAATGGAAAAAGTCTTTAATAGTCATTTATGACCACAAATTACCTACCAAGTTTAAAGAGGACATTTATGAAATTGCTATAGGATCAATGATGTAATACGATAGTATATGTTTCCATATGCCGAAAAAGATAACTACCAGGGTGAAAATGTAGAAAATGAATAAAGGTGGTCTAGACAAGTGCAAAGAAGCTCATAAAAGCAACCAATAAACAAAGACAAGAATATATAGTTTTCTGCCGTAACGAAAGATGTAGAGGGAGACCAAAAAGGAAACTTAAAGTCTTAGGATGGGACTCCATGACAAATGATATTTCTGGAACTTAAAAGTCCTACAATCCGATAACTGACCTACTTGCTAACATAAAACTTATTGTGTTTGCTGATTTGCCAACGTGACGAATACACAGACAATAAAATAGAATGGAAACAAGACCCAAGGATAATATTTCAAAAGACTCAAAACACTGCTATTCATATGCAAAGACGAAAAATGGAGTTCACTAGACAGTTACCACACATTACATAGGTAGCTAAAACAATCCTAAGTCTACTACTAAGACAAGTAATTCATGCTTAAGATTCAACCAGAAATCATCCTGCAAAACTAACCTAGATAGGAATATGATATCAAGACAGGATGAATCAAACTCTAAAATCCAAGATTATGCATTGTCAGCTTTAAGCATAGATTACTGTTCACAAGGATAACTTGGCGCCATCATTATTTAAAACAAAATTAATTAGGCTCCGAGTTAGCTCCATTTTACATTAACTACGCATAGGGCTCTATGATAGCGGAGATTTGAAATTTTTTCCTTGATATGCAGTGATTTTAGAGCCTGGACTAAATGGTCGGACCGATTAGACCGTCGGGCGGAGCTCTAAACAGCCGGTTTCTTAGTTGAAAACTGTTTTGAAGGTTGGGCTTTTGTTGAACTGGCAAAAACCGGCTTTTGAGTCAGAAATTGCTATCAAGTCGAGAACCGGAGCGATTTTTTTAAAACTGAACGGTTCACACCAATGGCACTGAAAATGAAAGAAGGAGAAGAGGAAGAACCAATAAAAAAATACCCAGTACCTACCTCTATGAAATAACCAAAACAATGAAAAGAAGTTGGTGACAAATCAAAATAAAAGACTTGAACCACTTACTAGCCATGATTTCCGAACATGCTATACTTATCCAGCCAAAAAAAATGGTTGAAGAAAGAAAGTTAGAAGACATTGGAAGGATGAAAGGAAAACGAAGGCAAACCAGTTTTAGAAGTATGAAGCAGCAATAATCTCTTTCTTCTACCATTGGTACAGTAACTTTGTTCTATTCGCACTTTTTAAGGTAAAAAGATTTTAGGGAGAATTATGTTCAGGTTCCGTTTAAAAGAAAAAATGAAAAAATGGTACCGTTAACAACTCTAAAGGTAAGTATTGATAAATCTAGAGGCACAATTAACAACTCTATAAGACTAATTTTTCATTTTTTCTCTTGGACGAGACCTGATTGTAATTCTCCCAACATTTTATTAATACTCCATCATAGCCACACAAGAGACATTGAAAGTTGAAAATTTTTAAAAACTTTTTATCTTTTTATAATTTGAATGAAAGCTAATGAAATTATATTTAAGTTATTTGTTAACCCTTTTTTTAACCTTATTTTTGTTTTATTTTTTTATAGCTTTAAATTTTTTAAAATTTATTTACATATTCTCAATTTCTCATTTCATTTTTATTTTTTATCTAAAATAATTAATACAAAATTATACATATGCTTATCATTGAAAAAAGAGTTATCATAAAAATAAAAAAAAAGTAAACATATGCTATGAGATATCAGATAAATTTATTAACTTATTTTAAAATTAAAATATTTTATTTTATTTTAAAATTTTGATAAAAAAATTATTTTTAAATTATTTGATAATTTAGTATTTTATTTTTTTACTTATAGTATTATATAATATAATATTATTTTTATTTAATTATTACGTCACTGGCCTAATAGAATATCCGGACTATTTCAACCGATTGAACTATAACCCATTAACCTTTACAGCTCGTTCTCCAGTCCGGCTTTTAAAAAATTGACCCTACATTCAAATTTAAGAAAATAAATCCTTATTTATTAAAATACTATATAAATATATTATTAAATCTTTTATACTGAATAAAATAAAATATTCCAAACTGAAAATACTTATGTTAATGACAATCTTTAGAAGTTTGTTTTAAAAATAAATATTTTATTATTTATTAAAATCTTAGATATTGTATAGGTATATAATTCAAAAATAGGTTATAATTACTAGGCATAATAATAATTTTTTAAGTTAATCCTTATTTTGATATTTGTTTCAAAATAAAATCTTATAATATCGTTCAATATTTATTAATATCTTATAAAATATTTAAATATATAATTATTTTGTACAGGTTATAATCACTTAAATATATAATTTATAAATAGGTTATAATTATAAAAAATAATAAAAATTATTTTTAAAAATTGAACTTAGAATCTGAAATGTTTTTCAAAACTAAAGTCTTGTAATAAAATTTTATTCGTGATTTTTTAAAAATTATAAATGTCAAGAATTAGTATTAAATATATATTTTAAAAATTTTTGCTGGCATGAATTACTTTCGAAATTCCGTTGACAAGAAAAAAAAAAGAATTACTTTCAAAATTTCTCATGATGTTTTTTTGTATTCTTCCTTTCCCGTTGCAAACACTCCCCCTTTACCTTTCGCATTCCTCCCATATTTCTTTTTCTTCTTCATGGTAGCGGTATAAAATATATAATTCAAAAATAGGTCATAATTATTAAAAATTTCTTTGAGTTTTTTAAATTAATACTATCTTTAGAAGTTTGTTTTAAAAATAAAAATTTTATTATTTGTTAAAATCCTATATATTGTTTAAATATATAATTCTTTAAATATATAATTTTTTACGTGTTATAATTACATAAAATCTTAAATATATACTTTGTAGGTACTAGAGATGCCTTTTGGAAATTCTTAGGATCCATTTCCTTAAAGGTTAAATATCTTCTCTTGATCTGGAAATTATTGCAAAGTCGTTTGCGATCATGTGACATTCTTCAATGGCATCATTTAAATCAGTGGTTAATATTTATTTGGTTGTCACGATGAAGAATCCCTTCTTCATTTGTTTTGTGCATGCCCTTTCACCCGTGCACTTTAGCTTGAATGTTTTTCCATTAAACTTGATGCTTTGGATCTTCCTACCTTCCAACTTTTGTTGAATGATACCTTAATTCAATTGTATAACGATGGTTTTCCAGCATCTCTTGCAAGGCATCATCATTTTGATCAATCTCATCTGGATGAACCACAACCTAGTGTTACATGAAGGTAAAAAACCAAATCTATATTTAATTGCTTGAGAATTAAGTCTTCACTATCCTTTTGCAATCTTGCATTTGCATCAACTCTAGAACTTAATCCATGAGGTGAAGGCCTATTGATCAATAGCCCTCATTTCAATCTCAACTTGTCCGGGCGGACTATTATTTTTCAACAAAATAAATATCGCAGGATTTTGTTTGGTCATCTCTAGATATGTTTCCAAGGTCAACCTATTTAGCAATTTGAATGGAAAAGTCTACATTGAGGAGACTCTTCTTTTGCTCTCAAATGTCTAGGAGCTGTATTGCATTGGATTGCTCACTCACCATTGTTTGTCTCTAATGAAGCAATTCTGCAACTGTGGGCATCTAAAAAGCATATAAACATTTGCAAGCAGACTCTTGCAAGATCAAGCACCATGGTCACACAAGATTTACTGCACTTAATTTATTTGTTAGTATTAAAATAGGCTTTATTAAAGTAACTTGATCCTCAACTTGTAGCATTTCTTAGTACTTGTTCTTCACTAGACTTGCACAGTAACTACATTATCCTTGTTAATACCATTTTGATCCTTTCATCAAAATATATGAAAGGTGTTTCTAAAATGTTATTTTTTTAAAATTTTATTCGTGAAATTTATTTTAAAATAAATGTCAAGAATTAGTATTAAAATTTTTTAAAAATTTATTGGCCTGAATTTTTTTCAAAGTTTCCCATGATATTTTGAATTCTTCCCTCCCTATTGCAAATCCTTTATCCTTCCAGGCCTCCCTCCTCTTTTACCTTGGGTGTGTTTGGTTTAAGTGGAGGGTAGGGGAGGGGAGGGTCCTTATTCTCTCATTTGGTTTGAAATTTTGAATGAAAAGGAAGTCAACATTTTAGCTCTCATTCCATTTCCTCCCTTTATTTTTGGCTCTTATTACAAAAGATCCCCTTCCCGCCTCTCTAACAAACCAAATAAGGTAACATACCCCTTTACCGTCACTTCCCCTCAAATCAAACACACCCTTCATATTCCTCCAATCCACATTTTTCTTTTTCCCTTATGCATGAGATGATAGGGGTCCGCCGGTCATAGGGCACACATTAATTAGTGTATAAAATATATAATTTAAAAATAGGTTATAATAATTAAAAATATCTTGAAATATTTTTAATACTATCTTTAGAAGTTTGTTTTAAAACTGAATATTTTTTATTTGTTAAAATCTTATATTTCATTTAAATATACATTATGATTATTTAAAATAATAATAATTTTTAAGCTAATAATTATTTTGAAGCTTTTTTTCAAAATAAAATATTATAATATCTTTCAATATTTATTAATATCTTATAAAATATTTAAATATATAATTTTTTGCCGGCTACAATCACTTGAATATATAATTTGCAAACAGGTTATAATTATTAAAAAAATTATTTTTAGAGTTGATCTGATAATCCAAAAAGTGATTCATTATTTTTTTATTAAATTTCTTATTAAATTTGATATAATAATCTAAATTTGAATATCCATTGGATTAATTATGATTTTATTAAATTTTCTTATCATTATTTTTTATATTTAAGTTAGATTTAGATTTAGATTTAAATTTTGAATTTGAATTACTATTCTTTTATGGTTTCCTCAGTTCTATAAATAGAACTAGAGTTTTCAGTTGTATGCTACGTTGATTATTAATTAAATAAGTTGCCGCTTTGATTATTGATTGAATAATAATTCTTTTTTTACCAGCCTCCTCTCCTCTCTTTCTCCTTTCTCTTCTCCCTCTTCTTTGTTTTCATTCACCCTCTTTCTAGTGTTCCTTAAGTGTGCGTTTGGCTTGAAGGGAGGGGATGGAGGGTAGAGGGTGAAAGAAAATGATAGGAGGTTACCTTATTTGGTTTGATTGATGGGGAAAGGAGGTAAGAACTTTCTTAATGATTTTTTGTTTGGTTTTAGAAGAGAGGAGAATAGAGGGGACTCCCCTCCCCTTAATTTGCGCCTGAAAATTTTTTGGAGAGGAGGGAAAATTTCCCCTCCGAACCCTCCCCTCTAAAATTGGGGGATTTGGAAGGAAGGGCCAATATTTTACCATAAACTAAGCACTTTACCCATGGTTTTTTTCAATATCCCCAGACTGCCCAACCCTCTTTTCTCTTTCATTTAGATGCTACTCTATCCTTCCACACCAAGTTTGCCTTTGTGTCCGTCACTAAAAGAAATAGAACAAGAGAACGTGAAAGGCAACTTAATTTATTCATCAGATGAGATTACATATATACAGGCTGTTGTTCCTATACATATGAATCATAACTTCCTATATCGTTGAAACATTTACAAAATAATAAATAAACCGCCTTCCCAAAATATCTTAACGGCATATCTTACCACCATATCATAATATATTGCAACAATCAGTTCTTACACTCCCTATCAAGTTAGCGCATGGAAATTCATGATGCCCAACTTGCTTGTGAATTTTTGAAATGCGTCCCTTCCAAGTGGCTTCATAAAAATGTCCACAAGCTATGCTTTCGTGGATATCTTAGTGGGCTTTATCTTGTTGTTTTGTACTCATTCTCTAACAAAATAGCAATCAATCTTCATGTGCTTAGTACGTCCATAGAAGACGGGCTTTGCTACAATATGCAATAGAGTAGTGGCCTTCGATTGTTTCTCACCAATTTCTTGCATTAACCATCACAACCATATCAATTCACTTACTATGCTTGCCATAGCTTAGTACTCTGCCTTGGCCGACGATCTAGCCACAACACTTTGTTTCTTTAATCGCCAAAAAATGGGTGATCTTTCAAGAACGATAAAATAGCCTGTGCAAGATCACTCTGTTAATTTGCACCCGCCCCAATTTGCATCGTAATATGCAATAAGCTCACACACTCCCTTGTTTTTAAGTAAGATCCCTTGACCAACTGTCCCTTTTAAATAATACAGAATCCTCTCTGCTGCATCCATGTGGGTCCTTGTTGGCTTGCTCAAATATTGACTTAAAACATTCACTAGATAGACGGGATCGGGTCTCGTCACTGTGAAGTTCAGAAACCGCACAATCAATCTTCTGTAACGTCCTTTATTGACTTTTTCATCATCTTCTGGAGGTTGTAAGTTACAGTTTTCTTCCATGGGGAAAGGACTGGGTTTACAGTTCTCCATTTTTGCATATCTCAATATGTTGAGTGCGTATTTCCTTTGGCTTAATATGATCACTGCATTTGTCTTAGTCACACGATCCCAAGAAAATACTTGAATGGACCAAGATCTTTGATGCTGAACTTTTCACGTAAATACCTTTTAATTGCTGTTATTGCTTCTATGTTGTTCCCAGTTATTATGATGTCATCCACAGAGATCAAGACAGCAACAAATGTTTTATTTGTCCTATAAATGAACAATGCATGATCAGTGTGCGACTGTTGGAAACATGCTTGTAGTAACACGTGTGAATTTTTGGTACCAATTCCGTGATGCCTTCCTGATGCCATAGAGTGACTTGCAGAGACGATATACCCTTGTATCTCCTTTTCTGGCAAAACCTTGAGGTATCTTCATGTGAGCTTCCTCATCCAACTTCCCTTGCAAAAATGCATTATTTACGACAAGTTGATGCATTTCCCACCTTCTTCTTGTGGCTATGGCAAGTAAAGTTTGTATAATGATGAGTTTTGACACAGGTGTGAAGATTTCATGGTTGTGTACTCCTTCCATTTGCACGTATGCTTTGGCCACAAGTCAAGCTTTGTTGCGCTCAAGTGTTCCATCTGGTTTGAACTTTTTCTTATAGACCCACTTTGATTCTATAGCTTTCTTTCCTTCTGGCAATGTTTCAAGAGTCCACGTGTTATTCCTCTCCAGGGCCTCTGTTTCTTCCTTCATGGCTTTTCGCCAGCATTCATGCTTTACCTTCTCTATAAAATTCTTTGGTTCATCTACAGTTATAAGAAAGCTTCATGTGAGGGAGGGAAATTTTCATAAGAGATATAGTGAGATAAAGAATATACCTATAAGTTATCTGGGAATGAGTTGACCGTGATGGGGCTATGGATTGTGGCAAATCAACTTTGTATCCTTTGGAGCCACTGTGGCAACTCTGTAGTACACGATCTCTTTCGTGTTGCTTTTGGGATGTTTGGTTCAAGTGGGGTTGACCCATTTTCGTTAAAGGGGTTGTTGTTAGGTGTAGGTGAAGTGATGTCATTAGGTGGTCCTACATCCATAGCATTTCTAAGGCTATGTTTAGTACGTGGTATTGAATTTTGATGGATTGGGATAGGGATTGGGATTGGGATAGGGATTAAGATTGGGATTGGGTTTGATACTTTAAAAATATGTTTGGTATGAGGTGGTAATTGGAGGGAATGATTTTACTAATATTATTTAATAAATATATATTAATTATAAAATGACACCAATACCCTTCCAAAATCACAAACAATCGATCGAAGGAATTATGACACCAATACGACCGGACCCTCCACGTACGACGGTTTCCGGATCCTCCGTCCATCGTTTATCTTCGCCGGTGGCTAAGCCACTATTACTATTTCAACTTGTGAGAGAGAGAGAGAGAGTGCGAAGCTAGGAAAGCGAAAGAAAGGGAAAGAGGAAGAGCGGGTGGAAGAAATGGATAGTCCGGGGTCTGGCTCGGTTGATTGTGGCGTGGGATCGATTGTATGGGTGCGAAGGAGGAATGGGTCGTGGTGGCCTGGTCAAATATTGGGGCCAGAAGAGCTCTTGTCTTCACATCTCACATCTCCTCGATCAGGAACTCCCGTTAAGCTTCTTGGTAGGGAAGATGCGAGCGTGTAAGTTTCTTTATTTGCCATTTAATCATTAGTATGACGTTTTGAATTAAAAGTTGAACAATTCATATCTGGTTTTCGATCCAGTAGTTTGGCGCCATGCTACTGGTTCATGTAGAAATACGTTCTGGAAATTGTTTTCTCCTTCAAAAGAAGCTCAGCTTAATGTTAAATATCACTGCTTTTTGGTCCAACCTCACTGGTTTGGTGGCTAGTGGCAACTAATTTGGTTAAGGATTGTTCTCTTTAGTTGTTGGTTAAAGTTACAGTTAGATTCAACGCCGCAAAATTCTAGGACTTCAAAGGCAAAAATATATCGATATTTAAAGTCATAAGTTATATATACATGTTATAAATATCAGGTGCACCAATGTGTCTATTGTTGAAGAAGGATGGAAAATCAGGTATTGTATTTGATAAAACTAATTGTGGATCTAGTGCTGTTCAAAAGGGAATGGTTACATCTCCAAAACATTTGGAAATGATAATGAGAAACATTCCAATTTCCATTTTATGTTTTCCCTTCTGAATCAGCCAATGATGTCACTTTACTAAGTGGAAAGGAAGACCATTCTTAAGCCATACCTGATCTGAAGACTTACTGGATTTTCGGTGTAAAATTGGCCCTTAGAAGAAAGCTTTCATCTTCTTCTGATCCCAAATTTTCACATAAACTTACTGTTGATGATAGTTATCAGGCTATTACAAGTAGACTTTACTTGGGAAGTACAATTCACACTATTGATAAAATTTTTGTCCTGAACAAAGTTGTCAGGTGAGGGATGTGTGAAGAATATAGTACAAAGAGGCATAAAAATTACTTTTCTTAGCTCAAATTATTAACATTTAACAAGCTAAACCTGGCATATTATGTACAATTCCGTTTGACATCAGTTCTGTTTATCTTTTTGTCAGGAGTTGGGCAATCAGGAGTTGATTACCGAGCAAAGAGGAGTAGAGCTATGTACATGCCTGCAGAGTCCAGTGACTCTCTAGACTATAAAGAACCTCCATCCCATATTGATATGTTATCTTCCCAGTTTGGAGGAGAGGGCCCTCATCCCAGTTCTTTGGCTGAAGAGAGTGAATCTGCTTTTATGGATGATGTCGAGTCTGATTCCTCTGATACTGGTTCTACTGATTCTGATTCTGATTCTGATTCTGATTCTTCTGAGACAGAACCAGACATGGATGAAGAGATGGCTTTGCTTTCAGGTTTGGTGTCTGCTATACCTGTTTTTTCTACACTTATCTTCTTAGTGTGAACTATTATTTTGATTGCCACAATTTTCAAAAACAGTGCTTTATGAATTCTGACAATTCCTGTTTTATTGAAGAATTTTCACTTTTCTTTGTCTGCATCATCATCAACATCTCATAATCATCTTCATTTTGCAGTTTGCATTGAAAATTGTTTAGTTGTACTTGTATGATTTTATGGAAATTGGAGTTTGTTCTGTATCAGTTTCTTCCGAGTTCCTACTTTGATACTTTAATTTTCTCTCTTTCTTTGTTTCCTTCCTTCCTACTTCTTCATCTTAACTAGTGTAAATTTAAACAAGACATTATTCTGGAGAGTAGCTTAGAATTAGCAGAGTACAACATTACGGGTCCTTGCTTACTCTTTTTCTTCTCTTGGTTAAATCACAAATGATCTACCTTGCCTGTGAAGGATGATTTTCATCTCAAGGATGATTTACTTGTTACAGCCAGTGATCACGGCTCAATGCGGCTCTATGAAATTGCAAATGCTAAGTGAGTTAATCGTTGATTTGCTATTGGAAGATGTCATTACATTGTGCAATATTAATCTGTAGTCAAATAGTCCATTATGGCCGCAAAAATTGCCCATTTGCCTTAGTCTTTTGTCAATGCTCTAACTGTATGGGAGTTTGTAGTTTCACTGGTTTTGCTGTGTTCACTCACTACACACTTCTCAAATAATTGTGTTCAGCTAATTCATCTTTATGTCTGGTTTACTGGTTAGCAGTCAAACTGTTTTCCAGTCCAAATGCAAAGCCTATGAGAGGATAAGAATGTCATGCCTAAGATTTTAAATTCCTCATCTTGTGTTTAAACTGAAACCAGTTTAAACATGTTATCTATTTGTCTACTTATAGATGTGCTGGGTAGGCATTCTATGGGCTAGTTAATCTGTTTAGGCTGTGTAAGCAATTGCTAATGACTTGCTGATTATTCATTCATTTGGTAATATTTAGCTTCATTCACCTTCTAGTTTAGTTGTTCAAACTGTGAGTATTAAACTTTATTTCTTTTTTTTTTAATAGTTAAAATGTATTTCAAATCTCAAACATTTCTTTTTCATACTGGTGGGAAGAGGCTTTTTAATTTTTAATTGCATTATCCTTGGCTTACAATCTTGAGCAGTTCAGTCCTGGACATAATTTTTAAGCTTTTAGGATTGTCAAGGCTGACTCTTGCTTGCCAAAATTTTCATAATTATATCTGATCTCTACATGAAGTGTGACTGGAGAGGAGTTGAGCCTTTTAATGATTCATGTCTTAAGTCCTCTTGCATTGAGTTGTGTTAAATAAGAAATCTATCCTATTCCTACACCTAATAACTTAATCTTGTAGTTTGAATTTGGTTCTTATAACAAACACTTCGGTAGAGTGCTATCAAAACATAAGTGACAAGAATGTTTTCTGTGGTAATTGATCAAATCGATGGCAAATTGTGGTAAGGCATTATATACAGTCTTCTTGATAAAAAGGAAGAAGCTGCTCAACAGTTTGAGATATATCGAGCCCTGGTGCCGGGGGAGTTTCCTCAGAGAGGATTTCTTGATGATGTTGTCTTAACAGCGAAAGGAACATCCAGAGAATAATTTTAGAGGGAATTTGAATCTCAGTATTCTCACAAGAAGTAGAGATCAACATCCTTCTGTTCTTTCTCTCAATCATATGAATTCACTCTGTTGACTTTTGGTCGTTTCGATGCAAAATGAGGCAGAAACTTGAAAAATTGAGCATTTCAGTCACTTTTATGATGATGCATAGATCACAATTTTGAGCTACACTCAGATCTTTTGAAGTATTTTAGATTGATGAAGCTAGATAGATAGATTTGGGTCTATGCACATGTGCTTTGGATTTTGGTCTGGTTCAAGTTGTATGAGTGAATTCAAACGGTTTTGTTAGGTGTACAAGTCGTCTTCATCTCTTCATATCTAGACTAAAAGTCTGAATTGTAACATATCTGAGAACAATTCATGTGCCCTATTATTTACCTTTTTCTATAATCCTATTTTTTATCTATCAAAATTCATGTGCTGCAGGTATTATTTCTGCATCTCAAGCAATTAACCAGAACAATTAAAAGCAGTTGCGTTTTTTTTTATAGACAAAAGCAATTAACCAGAAGTCCAAAAACTATAGTCTTCTGTGCATAATGAATAATCCATGAAAAAATATCTAACATGAAATAATAAATACCTACTTAGTAATCAATGAAAAACATCTACCATGACGCTAAAAAAATAATAAATCTTGGATATTAGAGTATCTAGGCTATCATTTGGCGAAGTACACGCGCTTTTCCCGCTTGAGGCGTAGCATAGAATGCAATCAACAATTTCTCATCGGACATCAACTTGATATAAGTAGAATCTCGTTGTTGGTCTGAAAGTCCTTCAACCTGCATAATATCAGTATAAAGAGATTCCTTCATGTCAACCAAACGCTTCTCACGTTCTTCCATACGCTTCTCACGTTCATCTTTGTTCATATGCATGGCTAATCTCTCACTTGCCTCTTTGAAGCCTTCAGCCAAAGTATGAGCAATTTTCTCCATGCCTTGTAGTAAAAAGTCTTCACGATTAGCACTACTTCGCTTTCGCTTTTTTGACCCTGCACTTGCAGTAGATGGAGTTTGCTCGTCAGGAGTCTGCTCAAATGATGGGTGCTCATCTAGAGTCTGCTCAGGTTGTAAATTGTTCTCACGGGATATATGTATGTCCCCATCATTGTGCTAGTCCAAACCAAGTTGATTATTTATCTCTTCAATGGCATCATCATATTGTTCAGACTCCTTGCCTTGTGCACGATCCTTATTAAATATAAGGCTGAACTCCTCATAATAAGGGAAAGACATATGCCTGAACTTTGCAGCTTTCTTGTGAGCCTGTAAGGACATTACATAAATTGACATCAGGACTAATTAATTTGATTAACAATAAATGCTATATATATAGATATAATTAATCATATTTACCTTGATATATTCATCCCAAACTGTCTTAGGTGCTGTCACACATTTAGTTTCAGAGTTCCAACCAAACCCAGATAAGTTGAGAAGGTCAGTCACCACATTATAGTGAGCCTTTAAAATTTTATATCTGGATTGGATATGAGGATATGCCTGAATTTGGCATCCAGGTACTGTCTCATGAAATTTGTCCTTCAATGTGTTCAAGACACCAGGCCTAAGACCATTTTCACTAATAAGATCACCCTTCTCATGCAATTCTAGCATGAAACGGATTAACAAATCGTCCTCTACACTTGTCTATTTGTGAATATCTGACTTTCCAGATTTTTCTGACATGTTGTTTAACTGTAAGACATGTTAGAACCTATCATAAATTATGCTTAAAAGGAGAACATATATAGATTAAATGAAAAAGGGAGCAGTTATAGCATTAATAGAAATTGAATAAATTACACATCTCTTTCAACTCATTGTTCTATTAGAAATAAAAGCAGTAAACATTTCATTAGCAAGATTATTCCGAAAAGTAGTCCATTGATTAGAGCTGTCCATGTTTTGGATTGGAGGGTTGTACATCCTATCCACACCAACTTCCAGGTCATCTACTTCATTTTCAAGTGGATCTACACCGTCTTGACGAATTAAGTTGTGCAAGAGGCAGCAAGCAATTATGATTCGGTTGTATGTCTTAATGGGATAAAATGATGGGCTCCTTAGTATAGCCCACCGTAACTTCAAAATACCAAGCACCTTTCAATGACATTTCGTGCCGATGAATGTCTCATATTGAAGCACTCTTGTGCATTTCTAGGATATCGCCCTTCTCTCCATTCATTCAAGTGGTATCTGTGTCCTCAAAATGGTGCAAGAAATCCCTCACAATTGGCATACCCAGCATCAACCAAGTAATATTGGCCATGTGGAACTCTTAAACCATTCCTCCTACTAATGGCATCACGAAGAACCCTTCCATCTGCTGCAGACCCTTCCCAACCAAGCAATACATATATGAAGTAGCCATCTTGTGAGCAAACACCCAGCACATTTGTGGTTATGTCTCCTTTCCTATTTCAGTATCTTGCCTTGTCCAAAGCAGAAACTCTCACCTTAATATGAGTTCCATCCAACGCTCCTAAACAATGCTAACAAAAAGCAAAAAAAAAAATATTATAAATTATCTATATATCTATACAAAATTTAACGAGTATATAACATATATATCTACCTTGAATCATTTCCACCTATCATCATTGGAGTCTTCTGCCACAGGCTCTGCTTTTTTGAATAAAATATGTCCAATCCTCATCATACTATGTAGAACGGAATTGAAATACCTACTAATGGTTTCTCCAGATCTATTAAAGTTATATTGTATTACTCTATTCTTCACATGATGTGCTAGTATGTGAAGAAAAATGGCAACCTGCTCATCTATAAGCATATTCTTACTAGGTTGGAGACCTCCTACATCTGTTAGCATGGAGCATAGCTTATCAAATGTTGACCTATGCATTCTAAGTAAGTTGTAACATGCTATATCACTACTACACACTAATCTCTTTAGATAAGCTCTCTTTGCGAAAAAGTCCATTTTGTAAGGTATATGAATGATCCGTCGCCTCCTTAACATGATCATCATACTCACACATAGATAAAACCAATGTATTGCCTCAGCCATACTCTGCCACCAGAGTAACAAGCACAGCTGGGCTCTCTTTTCTTCAGATATTGTCATAACTGTGTAAACAACCATATAAGAGTTAACAAGGAAATATGTCACTAATTGGTTTTTTTCACTTTATGTCATGTGTCCAATTGGTTCTATAAGTTGGAGATAAAAAATCTTCATATAAGATAGGAATCTGTTTTCTTTTTAGTTCTTAACAAAATATGAAACTCTCCTGAAATCAATAATTAATCCAAGAACACAAAACATGTTTAAGTGAAGCTAAAGGAAAACCATAAACAAAGGAGAGCTAATAATAAGGATGAGATCAATTACTAGTTACTTTGCAATGACAACACATAGGGGTTACATCTAAAAAAACAACAAAATGCCATAGGTTCAGAATTAATTTTATGGAAGGATGACGTAGCTCACTTACTATGTAAAAGTGACAGCAACAAAGACCAACAAAATTAGCAATTAACTCACAATTCTAGTTCATCAATTTGTCCCCTTAATGTTCAGACCAGAACAATTCCAAAGTGCCAGCAAAAAAGTTACAGAGATTCAACTTCAGGAGCACTGCATGCGAGATTGCAGTATGTCTCAAGATGAATGTGATAGTCTATGCACTTGACAGCAACAATTCATAAGTTCAGTAGTACCCATGTTCATTTCTTAAATGAACCACACTAATTTCCAATTTATGACAGCAGTTATGGACAGAATCTAATTACGCAGTTGTGGAACCAGAAAAACAAACAACAAGTTTTCACTAAGTTTTCAGCTTCACAAGGTCAACCCAATAAATTTCCAGCTTATTAAGAATCATCTTGAACCATTAGGTGACATCTCACAACCACATAACACTAATTTCATATTGGGCAACAACCCTCAATTAGTTTTTTAGATTTAGATATCAAACTTACAAGCTGAAATCATCACTATTAATCATATATATTTCCTCTTATCTTTTCAGTAAAGATCCCAAAGCCATACCTGTGGAACCAGAGGCCCTGTTCTGGTTTAGTCATCACAAAAACAGAACCAAATAAGACATGCAACCCCAACGATTATTCATTATTTGGAAGCATAAAATACTAGCTCACATTAGTTTCCAACATCAAAACTCATGGTATATATCATAATTCAGAAGCAATCGGCTGAGACAGTAAACATTACAAACAAATAAATCTGACTTTCATTACTTTCACACAACGTAGGGCTATTGTATGTGTCTTAGGTGTTTACTATATTTTAGTTCCCACTTAAGTATACTTTTAAAATCAAGTATAAACATCAAAACAGTGGGCGCTTTTGGCTCTCAACTTCTAGATTCAAAAATTACTATATGCCTAACATCAAACAACCACATACACATATACTCATCATCTTAGGACCTTTAAGCATGCTTTAGATAGCTATAACAATCATAGACTTTCATATATTAAAATAGATTTTATAACATGCCATTTCCTTAGAATTTGGTTACTTTAGTCCTCTAAGAATTTTAGAACAACCACTTCCTTCGATTCTGAAATTATTTTCCAGCCTAAAACTATGTATTCAAAAATTATTTTCCAGCTTAATACATAAACACTAACTCTTATGTGTCAATACACCATTTAAATAATTCAGACAGCATCATCGTAACAACTCAAAAATTTCCAGTTTCAAAAATAATTTTACACCAAAATTGAAGATTGCTAAACATGATTTAAATTCTAAAAATAAATCATGTAGCTTAGGGGAACATTAAACAGTAACTTGCTTACATTTTCAAGCGATGATGATGAGAGTAAGGCAGTGATATTAATAATGTAATATGGAGAGAGGTGTTGGTAGTGACAAGAGAAAGAGAAAGGACACCATTGATGAAGAAGTGGAAGCTCTGAATCGTCTCCATCTCTCTCACTCTACTCCGTCCTTTTCTTCTTCCATTCCCATCTATCTCTGTTATCACTTCTCATTTGCTTATTCTTTTTCATGCTATCCTAACTATTATCAATATGGCCTCACCACATAAACCAACTTTCATTTGTTCCCCTATAACCATGTCATCTTAATTTCTATCATCAAAACTCATGGTTGCAAAAAAACAAAGAAGTTCAATCATCATTGATTACAACAATGATTAACAAATTGCCCTGAGAGAATATTCTATCGAGAATACATTGTGAATGAACACTTCTAAAAGATATTCAGAGACATTACTATAATTTTGGGCTCAAAGACTTGATCATAACACAGTTAAAGAAGAAAAGAAAAAGAGGAGACAATACCTCAAATTGGCAATTGTTCTTCGGGAAAAAAATCTGGGTGAAGATGATCGGTGGTGAGGCTGACTGAGTGACCGACGGTGAGGTTGACGGAGAGGAAGGGGAAAAGTTTCTGGTACTGATAGAGGCTGTGCGTGATGGTGAGAGCCGATGGAAACCTTCCGATGGTGAGGCCAATGGAGTCCGCGACTGTGTGGGCGGGGCTGAAGGCGACAGAGATAAAGGGGAAAGGCGCTCAGTGCTGTGGCCGATGGAGTTTCCGACGGTGTGAGCGATGGTGAGGGCGACTGTGCAGGGCGACGATGGTATGGTTTAGAAGAGTGATGGTATTTACGCCGCTGATGAGGAAAAATCGAAGAGGGAGTGATTGTGAGAGAGATTGATTAGGTTAAAATCAGGGTATTTTTGTCTGAAAAAATTTAAATCAAGGATAATTTTGTCTCTACTATTTTGGAATCCAGGGATTGAAAACACAAAACCAGGGAGGAGGTGGCTTTGCAGCAATCCCTCTTTCGTGGCATTCCCAATCCCTGATTATCCATAATCCCTGGTACCAAACGATATATTTTGACTTAATCCCTCACCCAATCCCTATCCCTACCCCCTATTACTTCGTACCAAACATAGCCTAAGTGTATCTCTTGCGGGTATCCTTCGTGTCATCATGGGGCCTTCATCACATCTGCCCATATAGTGATGGTTTTTTTGACACGTCTTCTCCCTACCATCAAACTCATTTGTTGAGAAGAGAAACTCACTTTCAAAGAACACAACGTCCCAAGAGATAACCATACGCTTCTTTTCAAAATCATATATTGTATAAACCCTTTATCACAGTAGATATCTAACAAATGCTCTAAGTCTCACCCTTGGCTCAAACTTGCTTTATTCGTGAGATCCTTGTAGTATGATAAATATCTAAAGGTTCTTATATGACGGTAGCTTGGCTTATCTCCAGTGAGAACTGCATATGATGTCCTATTTCCAATTGCCTTGCTTGGAATTCGATTCAGGATGTCCATTGCTGCAAGTGCACATTCACCCCAAAATTTATTTGACATTTGGGCATAAAATATGAGTGCAAAAGTGATTTCAAGGATATGTTGGTGCTTTCATTCTACGAAACCATTCTTGGTGTGAAACCACAAGGGAAGATCCTACAAACCCACAACCAATTCTGAAATATACACACCCCAAGAAAGCTAAACACAGATCGACGATCCACTTGAACCCTTGAACACGAAAGAACAAGGACCTAAAGTGTTGGAAAACGCCACAAGGTTGATCAAGCCTTGATAAGTTTGTTAGTGATAAAAAGAACCCTAGAGAGAATCCACTCCAAGAAGCAAAGTGCAGAAGTGCAACTTTCATTTATGATTCAAATATGAATTCTGTGTTACAAATGAAGAAGTACTAAGTAATTATTGGAAAATATGACATAATTGAAATAAGTGCAATTTTGAAAACAACCAATACAAATTGTAAAACCATGTGCTAGAAAACCTAAAAGTCATTACAATAAACACAAAAGTCTAATACAATCTAGAAGAGAGTTGAAAAATCAAATACAACTTGCTAAAGAAAACAAAAGTCAAATCTGCCACCAACTCCTTGTTGATTTTCGCACACCTAACTTCAAGAAAATGTAGTCAGCAAATTAAGGCTCAAAATGTTCTTATTTAGGCCCAAATGATTCCTCCCATGTGTAGTACTTTGTCCAAGCTCTTTAGTTTCAAGTTTGCAAGCCCAAAACTTGATCAATATCTCCATTTGCAACCCCTATGAAGTTAGTGACGTTTTTAGCATTTTTGTCTAGCTTTGATCCAATTGCTACTTGCTTTGTCCAAGTACCTTGCACTAGCCCATTTAATGCTTCCTTAATTTGTTTGGCTCTTGCTCTTCTGATTGGTCCACATGGAGATATTGATGTTTTTAGCATTTTTGTCCAGCTTTGATCCAATTGCTACTATCTTTGATCCAATTGCTACTTGCTTTGTCCAAGTACCTTGCACTAGCCCATTTAATACTTCCTTAATTTGTTTGGCTCTTGCTCTTGTGATTGGTCCACTTGGTATTTGCAAAGGATCGCTTGAATTTGACATAACTTGCTGGATCGCATCATTCCCTCTCTCCTCAAAAGGATTCGTCCTCGAATCTTCACCTACATCAAAAAGAGATAAATCAGCTACATTAAAAGTAGCACTAACAGAATACTCACCAGGTAAATCAATCTTGTAAGCATTATCATTTATTCTATCAAGAACTTGAAATGGACCATCTCCTCTTGGAGCTAATTTTGATTTTCTTTGAGCTGGAAATCTTTCTTTTCTCATATGCACCGACACCCAATCTCCAGGTTCAAAAAGAACACGCCTTCTTCCTTTGTTGGCCTTGAATGCATAATGTTCATTTTTCTTTTCAATTTGCTGTTTTACACGCTGATGAAGTTGCTGCACTATTTCAGCTTTCTTTTTCCCATCAAGACTTGCTCTCTCATCAATAGGTAATGGTAATAAATCCAAAGGAGTTAGTAGATTAAACCCATATACTATTTGAAAAGGAGAATAATCAGTAGATGAATGCAAACTTCTATTATATGCAAATTCAATGAATGGCAAACAATCTTCCCAATTTTTAAGTTCTTTTGAATCACAATTTTGAGCATTGTAATAAGGTTCTGTTAACAACTTCAGTTTGTCCATCAGTTTATGGATGACAAGCAGTAGAAAATAACAATTTAGTACCAAGCTTTCCCCACAAAACTCTCCAAAAATGACTAAAGAATTTGGTATCCCTATCAGAAACAATATTTTTAGGGACGCCATGAAGCCTCACAATTTCTTTAAAGAACAAATTAGCAATATATGTGGCATCATCAGTTTTATGGCATGCAATGAAATATGCCATTTTAGAAAATCTATCAAAAACCACAAATATAGAATCCATTCCTCTTTTTGACCTAGGAAAACCCAAAACAAAATCTATTGATATGTCAATCCAAGGTTCACTAGGTACAGGTAAAGGAGTATACAAACCATGTGGCAAGACTCTAAATTTAGCCTTTTTACATGTTATGCATTTAGTGTTAGATCAAGTGTTTAACCCAAAAGGGGGGTGAATTGGGTGATACTGAAATTTATTTCGAAAATATAAAACTTTGACAAAAGAATTAAAACAGTAATGAGTAAGGAGAAATATCACCAAAGTGTACACCGGGAGTTATACTGGTTCGGTCACAACCACTTTGACCTACGTCCAGTCCTCAGAGCTTCTCTGAGAGTTTTCACTATAGCTTCCAAGATTCAGTGGGTTCTTGGCACCTCAGTACAAGCAAGTTCCTTACACCTGGACACTCGCTCCCCCTTACAGTTTGTAATCCAATCCCAACTCAAGGTTCCACAACCTTAAGTTATCTCAATAACAAATATTGAGTTTGAATGAAGTTTCTCTCTCAAAGAGTAAGTGATAATCACTGAAGCATAGGAATACAATTTCAACGTGAAAACAGAGCAATGAACTTAATGATACGTTCGTATGTGTGCTTGGTTGTTCTTCTCTGTTTGAAGGTTCCCATATATATATAGATATGTACGTAATGATTTCTGGAACATATTTCTTCATGTCCGTTGGAGCGTGCGCAGCCATAATTGACTTTTCTAGTTTTTGAAAAACATACGTTGCGGTAGGTGACGGTCGGTGACATTTGAGCATTGCTTTTGACTTTCCTTATTTGGTAAGATCTCTTCACTGTTTTCCTGTTGAAAAACTAAGTACACTAATATAATAAAAAGTTAATCAAATAGGAAACAGAATAATGACCGTTGGAATGATTTTCAAACTTTCTGGATTAGCTTACTCGAGTAGCTCCTCGAGTAACCCTTGAATTTTACTCGAGTAGCTCCTCGAGTATGATCGGGAAATCTTTGTTTAATTGAAAGTCAATGAAGAAAAATAAGGTTACTCGGGTAGTGCATGGAGTAAACTAAATTTCAAACCTTTTAGAATAGTTATTTACTCGGGTAGCTACTCCAGTAATGCCTCTGCAACTTCATAGATTACTGTGGTAACACCTCGAGTAATCCTTAGAAAAACTTTTGATTACTCGATGCTCTACTCCAGTAATGTTGGCAGAATTTCAAGACAGAGAGCAAATACCATGTTACTCGAGTAGGGACTCGAGTAATGCATTCATTTTTGCATTGGTTACTCGGGTAGCTCCTCGAGTAACTGAGACTTTTGAAAATGATTTACTCTGGTAATGACTTGAAGTTTTCTTTGAAAACATTTGCATATACTGGGGTACAAACTCGAGGAATCCACTTAAAATAAACCATAAGATCTTGACGAAAATGAAATAAAGAGAATTCATGTTAATCGGGTACTAACCTCAAGTTTTCATTCACCTTAGTCTGTTACTCGAGTAGCTCCTCGAGTAACATTGGCAGTGGTACAAAGTGCCGAGAGCTTGACATTTTCAAATACACGGTTACTCGAGTAGCGCCTCGAGTATCATGGAGAACTTGAAGGAAACTGGAAGTTTCTGACCTGGTTACTCGAGTAGCTCCTCGAGTAACATTGGCAGTGGTACAAAATGCCGAGAGGTCCATATTTAGGAAACACAGGTACTCGAGTAGCTCCTCGAGTATCATGGGGAAAACTTGATGGCAACTGGAAGTTTTACCTGGTTACTCGAGTACCTCCTCGAGTAACATTAGCAGGCCGAGAGCAACTCCAAGTTTTTACCTGGTTACTCCAAGTTTTGGCTCATTACTCGAGTAGCGCCTCGAGTAATGCCTTAGAAAGTGCACTTCAGATCAAGTTCCTCAGCATTTTCTCTTGGCCAATCTTCACTACTTCCATGCTTACCTCCAGTAAAGCTTATTCCTGTCATTACTTAGTTCAAGCTTGATTATTAAACATTTCCTTTTCAAACCATTCTTTTGTTATCATCAAAACATGAAATCTAACATTTAGAACAAATTCTTTCCACATCACGTTTCATTTTAGGCCAAAAGAAATGCTCATGCAAAACATCCAAAGTCTTTTTCACACCAAAGTGACCTATTAAACCTCCCCCATGTGCTTCTCTAACAAGCAATTCATGCAATGAACATTGAGGCACACATAGTCTATTTTCTTTAAACAAGTACCCATCAACTCTATAAAATTTAGCAAATGCTTTGTTTTCACAATCAAGGAACAATTCAACAAAATCATCATCATTTACATACAACTCCTTGATATATTCAAAGCCAAGCAACTTAGTATTGAGAGTTAAAAGAAGAGTATACCTTCTAGACAATGCATCAGCAACCACATTTTCATTACCTTTCTTGTATTTGATAACATATGGAAATGTCTCAATAAATTCCAGCCACCTTGCATATCTCTTGTTCAGCTTACCTTGACTTTTAATATGCTTCAAGGATTGATGATCAGTGTGAATCACAAACAGTTTTGGCCAAAGGTAGTGCTACCAATTCTCCAAGGCTCTTTTAAGTGCATAGAGCTCCTTGTCATAAGTTGGATACTTCAAGACTGCTTTATTTAGCTTTTCACTAAAATAGGCAATTGGTTTTCCTTCCTGCATTAAAATAGCTCCTATCCCAACTCCAGATGCATCACATTCAATCTCAAAAGTTTTGCTAAAGTCAAGCAATACTAACACAGGTGCAGAACACAATTTTTCCTTAAGGCCAATGAATGCATCTTCTTGTGTTTTATCCCATTTAAAACCAACAGATTTTTTAATGACCTCAGTGAGTGGTGCAGCAAGTGTGCTAAAATCCTTCACAAATCGCTTATAAAAACTATCTAAACCATGAAAACTTCTTACCTCAGTTATGCTTTTAGGTGTTGGCCATTCTTTTATAGCTCGTATCTTTTCCTCATCAACTTCTATTCCTTTAGCACTCACCACAAAACCAAGAAAAACAAGTTTATCCATGCAAAAATCACACTTTTTCAGATTTACAAACAATTTTTCTTTCCTCAAAACATCAAGCACATAATGCAAATGATTCAAATGCTCATCCAAATTATTGCTATAAATCAGAATATCATCAAAATAAACCACAACAAATTTCCCAATAAAAGCACGCAAAACATGGTTCATTAATCTCATGAAAGTGCTAGGTGCATTAGTTAACCCAAATGGCATAACTAACCATTCATACAATCCATGTTTGGTCATGAAAGCAGTTTTCCACTCATCCCCTTCTCGCATTCTAATTTGATGGTACCCAGATTTCAAATCAATCTTAGAAAAGACAATAGAACCATGCAATTCATCAAGCATATCATCTAATCTAGGAATGGGATGGCGATGCCTTACAGTGATATTGTTCACGGCTCTACAATCAATGCACATCCTCCAAGTTCTATCTTTCTTTAGAACTAAAAGCATTGGAACTGCACAAGGGCTTAAACTTTCTCTAACATACCCCTTTGCCATGAGTTCTCCCACTTGCTTTTGAAGCTCTTTTGTTTCTTCAGGATTGCTTCTATATGCTAGCCTATTAGGAATTGTTGCTCCAGGAATGAAATCAATTTGGTGTTCAATTCCTCTAATAAGTGGTAAACCTGGTGGAGTTTCTTCAGGGAAAACATCATCAAATTCCTGCAACAAAGAACTAACAACACTAGGAAGGAAGAGTTAATGTCATTAGTGTTCAAAAAGGATTCCTTGTAAACAAGGAGTAGCAAGTGTGTTTCAGCCAGAAAAGCACTTCTCACTTCACTTTCTTTTGCATAAAAACTCATTTTCTTCTTTTCTTTTCTCTCTTCACTCATTTCCTTTCTCTGGATTTCTTTTTTTGAACTTTTAGATTTTTTCTCCTTTTCACTCTCTTTTCTTTTTTTCTCTCTCTCATTTTTCTCTCTTTTCATCTTAAGTTGATCCTCATACACTCGTTTTGGAGTCAATAGAACAAGAGTCACAGGTCTGCTATTCATTACAAAAGAATATCTATTTGTAAACCCATCCCTATTGACTTTTCTATCAAACTCCCATGGTCTTCTTAAAAGTATATGTGCAGCATACATAGGAACAACATCACACAATATTTCATCACAATATTTGCCAATTGAAAAAGAAACAAGAACTTGCTTATCAACTCTAATTTCCCCACATTCATTCAACCATTGCAGCTTGTATGGTCTAGGGTGTCTAATGGTAAGCAAATTCAATTTCTCAACCAATGTAGTGCTTGCAACATTTGTTACACTCCCACCATCAATGATCATACTACAAACCTTGTTATTAATGAGGCAACGAGTATGGAAAATGTTTTCCCTTTACTCATTCGTCTCATCTTCCTTCACTTGGCAATTCAAAGCTCTTCTAACCACAAGGCATTCTCCTTCTATGGCATATTCAACCCTTTCATCACTAGCATCTTCAATGGAATCATGATCACTTTCACTTTCAGTTATAACTTCACTATTTTTAAGAATCATGACTCTCTTGTTGGGCCATTGAGAAGCTATATAACCTGTACCCAAACACTTGAAACACTTTATGTCTTTATTTCTAGAAGTTTGGGAATCAGATTTACCTTTGCTCTTTGATGTAGCTTCTTCTTTGCTTTTAGTTGTCTCCTTTTGGAAAGCTCTTTCTCCTTTCTTCCAAATATGTTTTTGTGAAGAACTTAATCTAGAATGGAATTTTGAAGCACCATTACACTTGAGTTGCTTCTCCACCTTAATTGTCGTGTTCACCATGTCCTCCAGCTCCACATAATGTTGCAATTCCACAGTGTCAGCAATTTCTTTGTGAAGCCCATTTAGAAAATGAGCCATTGTAGCCTCTCCATTTTCTTACATATTAGCTCTTATCAAAGCTAACTCCATCTCTTTATAATATTCCTCCACACTCCTAGAGCCTTGTGTAAGGGTCTGTAACTTTTGATAAAGCTCCCTATAGTAATGGTTAGGAATAAATCTCCTTCTTATTAGATTTTTCATTTCCCTTCATGTTGCAACGGGCCTCTCACCATTATTCCTCCTATTGATACCCAATTTATCCCACCAAATAATGGCATAATCAGTTAATTCTATTGCTGCCAACTTCACCTTTTTAGCCTTAGAATAATTGTGGCAATCAAAAATCATTTCTATCTTCTTCTTCCACTCTAAATATGCTTCAGGATCACTCCTACCTTGGAAAGGTGATATTTTCATTTTAATGCTCCCTAGGTTCCCATCCACTCTATTTCTTTCCCTAAGAATATTTCTGCCATGTCCTCTCCTATACCTCCTATCTCCTCTATGCATATTACTTCCACCTTCATATTCAGATTCAAAATCTTCTTCACTATCACCACTAACCTCATCATGCTCATATTCAAATTCATCCATAGAAGTATCCCGCCTAATGTGCCTTCTAGGATTTAGTCTAACTCTTTACAGGTTTGCAATCTTTCATCTTGTCTATCCATCCTATCCCTTATTTCTCCAAAAACAACATCCATACGTGCAAAATGTTGCTGCATTGCCTTGAGGTGGTCATCTAGATTCTTTAGGTTGTTACCACCGGATGTTTCTTCTATTAAAAATTGTGTCCTAAGGGCCAATCATTGTACTTTGAACATTATTTTAATGAAATTTCTCCATTCTGTTATCATATTATTTGCATGTTAACTGTGATAATTGTATCCTTGGATAATTCATAAAGATTGTCCTAAAATGTCCCTGGTCGGTCATCTATGCGGGAGCAGAGATGAAACAAGATCAGTACGTATGACTTTGATAAGATATGGAGATACGAATCAAAGTCTTAGGTACTTGTAAGAGTACAAGGTGTTGGATCGACCCACTATGAGAAAGCTACATGGATCAAGTCATAAGCTTTTCTCATGTGTAACCATGTCACAATTGTAGGATCGGTAAGCACAGCGGAAGAATTTGAAAAAAAATTTTCACCGATCCTAATCGAGGATCTATCAACGGCGTTTAAACCAAGTTGGAAGGATTCATACCTTTTTGATGATTCAGAGTTTTCACGATCTCTAGGAGCCAACACGTCAGGTCCGCTCCCTCTACTGGTATCCACACGAATGCTCTCCAACTGAGACTGCGTGCTACCGCCTCTAATGTCTCCAAGGGTTTAACTTGCGGCTCTCAATTCTGATGTACACTGAGTCTATCAGCTCTATCAAGTTTATAACCCATGAGGGTTATTTTCAAATTTCAAAATTAATCATCATTAATTTCGAAATTAATTAATGATTAATTATCTTGATGAGCTAATTAAATAAATTCAGTTTAAATTAAATCTGTCCAACAGTTTTAATTTAACCTATTTATTTAATATAAATAAGGAGCCATTAGATTTAATTTATCTTCATAAATTAAATCTGAGATACTATATCTCTATCATGTTAGTTATTAAATTTAATATATCTTAATAAATTAAATTTAAAACCAACACAATATAATAATATCATATAATATATATACATATATATATATATAATATATTTCGAAAATATATATATCTATATAATATTATTAAATATAATAATATAATATATATATATATATAATATATATTTCAAAAATATATATATATATCTATATAATATTATTAATGAATTTTATATTATATATATATATAAATATAAAATTCATCCACCCTAAATCAAACATTATCTCGTGTTAGGCCATTCTTGTGTGCGACCCTGTAGGCCCATATGAAGTTGGCAGTGGGCCAATAACTACACTAACCCAAAAGTCGCAAGCGGCCTCTAGCAAGACATTACAACTACCCAATTCATATGAGGATCGTTATCACGATGCAACCTGTCAAACAACCATGTCACGTCCCTTTTGTCACACGATATATCGATCAAGGATAAGGCATGGAAAATGTCATCCTCTTGTTCCTGACCATTACTTTCTCGATTCCTGAGTAGCCTGATAACAGAGACAGAAACTCCTTTCATCATAGTATGGCCATACATTTCTCAGACTCACTCATCGAGGGGCCCAGTAATATCTCTCTACTAATGTGAGGGACAAATTCCATCTTGATCATTCATATTCCTCTACATGAAAAACCACCAAGCCCGATCGTAGCCTTTATCATCACCCGGTCAAAAGTGACTTTTGACTAGTTCAAAGCTTAGCAACTCTCATATAGGAATCCATGATGACCTCAGGTCTAAGGGCATTGTGACATGATTATAAATGAGAAAAGCTTATGACTTGATCCATGTAGCTTTCTCATAGTGGGTTGGTCCAGCACCTTGTACTCTTACAAGTGCCTAAGACTTTGATAAGTATCTCCATATCTTATCAAAGTCATACTGGTCTTGTTTCATCTCTGCTCCCGCATAGATGACCGACCAGGGACATTTTAGAACAATCTTTATGAATTATCCAAGGATACAATTATCACAGTTAACATGCAAATAATATGATAACAAAATGGAGAAATTTCATTAAAATAATAATGTTTAAAGTACAATGATTGGCCCTTAGGGTATAATTTCCAACAACAATGCCCTTAGACCTAAGGTTATCATGGATTCCTATATGAGAGTTGCTAAGCTTTGAACTAGTCAAAAGTCACTTTTGACCGGGTGATGATAAAGGCTACAACCGGGCTTGGTGGTTTTTCATGCAGAGGAATATGAATGATCAAGATGGAATTTGTCCCTCACATTAGTAGAGAGATATTACTGGGCCCCTTGATGAGTGAGACTGAGAAATGTATGGCCATACTATGATGGAAAGGAGTTTCCGTCTCTATTATCAGGCTACTCAGGAATCAAGAAAGTAATGGTCAGGAACAAGATGATGACATTATCCATGCCTTATCCTTGATCGATATATCCTGTGACAAAAGGGACGTGACATGGTTGTATGACAGGTTGCATCGTGATAACGATCCTCATATGCATTGGGTAGTCATAATGTCTTGCTAGAGGCCGCTTGCGACTTTTGGGTTAGTATAGTTATTGGTCCACTGCCAACTTCATATGGGCCTACAGGGTCGCATACAAGAATGGCCCAACACGAGATAATGTTTAATTTAGGGTGGACGAATTTTATATATATATATAATATAAAATTCATTAATAATATTATATAGATATGTATTTTTGAAATATATATATCTTATATATATATATGTATATATATTATATGATATTATTATATTGTGTTAGTTTTAAATTTAATTTATTAAGATATATTAAATTTAATAACTAACATGATAGAGATTAGTATCTAAGATTTAATTTATGAAGATAAATTAAATCTAATGGCTCTTTATTTGGATTAAATAAATAGGTTAAATTAAAACTGTTGGACAGATTTAATTCATAAACTGAATTTATTTAATTAGCTCATCAAGATAATTAATAGTTAATTAATTTTGAAATTAATGATGATTAATTTTGAAATTTGAAAATATCCCTCATAGGTTATAAACTTGAAAGAGCAGATATATCGATATGCACATGAGAATTGAGAGCAACAATGGAAACCCTAGGAGACATTAGAGGCGCTAGCACGCAGTCTCGGTTGGAGAGCATTCGTGTGGATACCGGTAGATGGAGCGAACCTGACGTGTTGGCACCTAGAGATCATGAAAACCCTGAATCATAAAAGGTATGAATCCTTCCAACTTGGTTTAAACGCCATTGATAGATCCTCGATTAGGATTGGTAAAATTTTAAAATTATTCCGCTGTGCCTACCGATCCTAACAGTAGCATCAGAGCCAGGTCAATTGTGCGTTTAGACTAAGTTTATGTTCTTATACATGTGTTATATATGGGATATATGTGTGTGTTCATAAGAAAACGTCCGAATATGTTAAATCGAAAAGGAATATGTTCAATGTTAATGTGCATTTTTCAAATAGTGTTGTATATTTATGTGATTTGGTGAAAGTTTTTCGATTATATGCGATATGTTTAAGTTTCAATTTCACCACTGGCATCGCGATTTCTATTCTGGATTTGATCCAAAGTAGAATTCATCGTTTAGGTTTCGAATAGGTGAAGAACATGGCGCACAGACAAGTTAGGGTCTCTAATCAGATTTAGGGATTTGAAACTTTGGGGTAGATAATCCGGATCAGAAGCGTTCTTGGCCGTTGTTTTTAAAATTGGGCCGAAATCCCTTAAGAATTGGACTAAACGAATTTTTGAAAAAAAAAAATTGGGTTCGAAAATTTAAAATTTTAAAAATTTCAAATATTTATTTTAAAAGAAATGTGCATTTTTCAAAAGCTTCGGGGGTGTTGCCCCTTACAACCCCGTAAGGGGCAGCTTCTGCGTGGCGCAATATAATCTGATCACGACATTTATTACTTTTCATATTGTATGAATTCTTGTTGTGGTTTTTTATTTATACTTCTTTGGGTATGGTGAACAACATAGCTTTAGAATTTTACAAAGGGTTGTAATATTTAAATATGGCCTGCGTGCCGTGCCTTTCTCTAAATACTCTCGATGTACATTCTCTTCTCATCTCACTCCCCTCGAATGTTTAAACGAGGTTTCTCTCAATGTATTTCTTTTCTTATTTAGAAAAGTCCTCTCATTAGCTTGGGAGGATTTTAGGTTAGGTAAGCCATGTTGTGTCACGTTTAAATTATGCTTTTGATAAGATCATTGCATGATTACTTTTATGTTTATATGTATTTATCTGTATGAGATACGACCACGATTGCATCCATATAAACAAAACTAATTAATTAAGCCCTCTGAATCAAATCTTAAGTCATAATAACGTCAATTAATGAATACTTGTCAAAACCAGATCGCTCAATTGTGGAAACCACCAAAGTGGATGCACTTGAGTTATCTTGATGAGACAAGCTTGAGTAATAGTGCTGCTCATAATATTCATTATTGTTTTGACTTAATTGAGATTAACAAAATGGTTTTGAATCTCAAGGCATTAGATAGGGTTAAACATGCCGGATCATATGATGATTAAATCCCATAAAGATCTAAGAGTTACATGTGATGTAATTGGTAAATAGGTTACCTACCTAAATAACTTGAATTTAAACATCTTGCCAAAGCGGACTTAAGTTTAATCCAAATATGGATCTTAGCCCACTAATTATTACATTGAGGGTTGTTAATTTAGTGGGAGATTACTAACTAACTTTGCATATTTTAATTGTAGAATCATGTCGACTAGTAATACTGCTACACTATCGTTGTGATCGGTCCTTGAGAAGGACAAACTCAATGGGACAAACTTTCTTGACTGGTTCAGGAACTTGAGAATTGTTCTCAAGCAGGAAAGAAAGGCTTATGTCCTATATCAACCCATTCCTGAGGAGCTTGCAACCAATGCTCCAAGAGCTCAGAGAGATGCTTACAAAAAGCATAAGGATGACTCTGTGGATGTAGGTTGCCTGATGCTTGCCACTATAGTTCCAGAGCTCCAAAGAGATCTGGAACTCATGGAGGCTCATTAGATGATTGTACATCTCAAGGAAATGTTCCAGCAACAGGAAAGACAAGAAAGGTATGAGACCACAAAGGCCTTACATTCCTGTAAAATGGCTGAAGGTGCATCAGTTAGTACTCATGTGTTAAAGATGAAAGGCTATATTTATCACCTTGAGAGGGTTGGATTTCCCATGAGCTAGGAGTTAGCTACGGTTTTGATCCTCAACTCACTCCCAGAGAGTTATGACCAGTTTGTTATGAATTACAACATGAACAACATGGAGAAATCAATTTCTGAGCTGCATGGGATGCTCAAAACTGCTGAGCAAAGCATTAAGAAAAAGCCTAGCACAGTTTTGACGGTTCAGAAAGGAAAGGGTATGAAAAGGAAAGGGAAGGGCAAATGGAAGGGTAATGGCTCAGGTGGTAAGACCAAAGAGTCAAACAAGCCCGAAACCAAGCCTGCACCCAAGAAGGCAAAGACTCTAAAGGAAGGAGTCTACTACTTCTGCAATGAACCCGGTCATTGGAAGAGGAATTGCAAACTCTACCTGGAAGATCTGAAAGAGAACAAAAAGGATAGCGAGGCTATCGCTTCAAGTATTTATGTTATAGACATTCATTTTTCTACTTCCTCTACATGGGTATTAGATACTTCATATAGTTCTCACATTTGTACAAATGTGCAGGGTCTAAAGGACAGTAGAAAGCTGAAGAAGGGCGAGGTGGACCTATGAGTTGGAAACAGAGCAAGAGTTGCTGCTTTAGCCGTAGGCACTTATGAATTAGTTCTGCCCAGTGGGCTTTTGTTAGTTTTGAACAATTACTATTATGTTCCTGCTTTGAGTAGTAATATTGTTTCTCTTTCTTATTTGAATAACGAAGGTTATACTTCCATTACTAGGAATGGTAAATGTTCTATTTATCATAATGACATTTTCTATACTCATGGTGATTTGCATGTTGGTAATTATATATTAAATTTGGAACATCCTAATAATGGGAATATCTATAACGTAACTACTAAGAGGATAAAACCAAATGATTTGAATCTGACCTACCTATGGCATTGTCTTCTAGGCCACATAAATGAGAAACACATTTCTAAACTCCATCAAGATGGATTTCTAAACTCATTTGATTTTGAATCATATGATATATGCAAATCTTGATTATTAGGAAATATGACAAGGCACCTTTTACTGGGCGCAGTGAGAGGGCCACTGAATTATTGGGCCTCATACATACATATGTATATGGACCATTAAATATAGCTACCAGAGGAGGTTATGCCTACTTCATTACATTTATAGATGACTTTAGTAGATATGGCTATATCTATCTAATGAAACATAAATCTGAATCTTTTGAAATGTTCAAAATATTCCAAAATAAAGTACAAAACCAACTTGGTAAAACAATTAAAGCACTTCGATCTGATCAAGGTGGTGAATATTTGAGCCAAGAATTCATTGACCATCTTAGGAATTGTGGGATAATCTCACAATTAACTCCTCCAGGAACACCACAATGGAATGGCGTTTCTGAATGAAGGAATCGAACACGATTAGATATGGTTCGATCTATGATGAGTCAAACAGATCTTCCACCATCCTTTTGGGGACATGCCCTAGAGACAGCAACGTTCACACTAAATCGTGTTCCATCTAAGGCAATTGAAAAGACACCATATGAGATATGAACTGGAAAGAAACCAAGTTTATCTTTTCTCAAGATCTGGGATGTGAGGTATATGTTAAGCAATAAGCCTCTGATAAATTAGCGCCCAGATCCATAAAGTGCCTTTTCGTAGGGTATCCTAAATAAACGAAAGGATACTATGTCTACAATCTCACCGATAACAAAGTGTTTGTTATTCAAAATGGTAAGTTTCTAGAAAGAGAGTTTGTCTCTAAAACAACCAGTGGGAGCAACGTACATCTCAAAGAAATTCGAGAGCCACAAGATAGTACAGAACCACAGATGGAAATTAGAGAAGACTCACAACAAGTTGCTGAGCCTCCTCAAGTAACATAAGGTCCATGAAGATCTGATAGGACATGGCATCAGCCTCAGAGATATGGATTTCTAATTACTAAAGGCCATGATGTGTTGCTCATTGAGCAAAATGAGCCCACCACCTATCGAGAAGCCACAGTGGGACCAAACTCTGAGAAATGGCTAAATGCCATGAAGTCTGAAATGCAATCCATGTACGACAATCAGGTATGGACCTTAGTCAATCCACCCGAAGGTGTAAAAACCATTGGGTGCAAATGGGTTTTCAAGGAGAAAACTAACATGGATGGCAATGTAAATGTCTCCAAGGCACGACTGGTTGCAAAAGGATTCACTCAAACTTATGGTGTAGACTATGATGAAACCTTTTCCCCAGTTGCAATGGCCAAATCAATCAGAATCCTTCTTGTCATTGCAGCATATTATGACTATGAAATATGGAAGATGGATGTCAAAATAGCCTTCCTTAATGGAAAACTGCTTGAGGATGTGTACATGACACAACCTGAAGGTTTTATGCGTCCAGAGGACTCTGATAAAATTTGCAAGCTTCAAAGTTCCATTTATGGATTGAAGCAAGCATCTCAGAGCTGGAATCATCATTTTGATGAAGAAGTCAAAGAGTTTGGATTCATTTAAAACATCAATGAACCTTGTGTTTACAAGAAGGTTAGTGGGAGCATAGTTGTATTTCTAATCCTTTATGTAGATGACATCCTACTTATTGGGAATGATATTCCTACGTTGCAGAGTGTCAAGTCTTGGTTAGGAAAGTCCTTTTCAATGAAAGACTTAGGTGAAGCCACCTATATCCTAGGGATTAGGATCTATAGGGATAGATCTAAAAGACTAATAGGCCTAAGTCAAAGCACATACATAGACAAGATACTGCATAGGTTCAGTATGCAAGATTCAAAAAGGGGTTACATGCCCATGTCTCATGGCATCCATCTTAGCAAGGATCTGTGTCCTAGTACACTTGATCAGCGAGATCGCATGAGTAAGGTTCCATATGCCTCGACCATTAGATCTATCATGAATCCCATATTATGTACTCGACTGGATGTCTCGTTTGCCTTAAGTATGACCAGCAGATACCAACAAGATCCTGGTGAGGGTCATTGGACTGCCGTCAAGAATATCCTGAAGTACTTAAGAATGACTAAGAACTTATTTTTGGTCTATGGTGGATTGGATGATGAGCTCTGCGTAACCGGTTACACAGATGCAAGTTTTCAAACTGACCAAGATGACCTTAAATCGCAATCTGGATATGTATTCCTCCTGAATGGTGGAGCAGTAAGCTGGAAGAGCTCCAAGCAGAGCACTATAGCAGATTCTGCAATAAAAGCTAAGTATATAGCAGCATCAGATACAGCTAAATAAGCTATTTGGATCAAAAAGTTCATTATTGAACTAGGAGTGGTGCCTACCATCTCAAATCCAATAGATTTGTTCTGTGACAATAGCGGTGCTATTGCACAGGCCAAGGAGCCTAGGTCACATCAAAGGGCCAAGCATATACTCAGGCGATTTCATCTTATTAGAGAAATCAATGATAGAGGTGATATAAAGATATGCAAAGTAGCAGGAGAAGATAATGTTGCTGATCCTCTTACTAAGCCACTTGCACAGGCAAAGCATGAACATCATTTTAGGGCAATGGGATTTAGGCAAATTAATGATTGCACCTAGGGCAAGTGGGAGGATGTTGGAAATTGTGTCCTGAGGGCCAATCATTGTACGTTGAACATTATTTTAATGAAATTTCTCCATTCTGTTATCATATTATTTGCATGTTAACTGTGATAATTGTATCCTTGGATAATTCATAAAGATTGTTTTAAAATGTCCCTAATCGGTCATCTATGCGGGAGCAGAGATGAAACAAGATCAGTATGACTTTGATAAGATATAGAGATACGAATCAAAGTCTTAGGCACTTGTAAGAGTACAAGGTGCTAGACCGACCCACTATGAGAAAGCTACATGGATCAAGTCATAAGCTTTTCTCATGTATAACTACGTCACAATGCCCTTAGACTTGAGGTCATCATGGATTCCTACATGAGAGTTGCTAAGCTTTGAACTAGTCAAAAGTCACTTTTGACCGGGTGATGATAAAGGCTACAACCGGGCTTGGTGGTTTTTCATGCAGAGGAATATGAATGATCAAGATGGAATTTGTCCCTCACATTAGTAGAGAGATATTACTGGGCCCCTTGATGAGTGAGACTGAGAAATGTATGGCCATACTATGATGGAAAGGAGTTTCCGTCTCTATTATCAGGCTACTCAGGAATCAAGAAAGTAATGGTCAGGAACAAGATGATGACATTATCCATGCCTTATCCTTGATCGATATATCCTGTGACAAAAGGGACGTGACATGGTTGTATGACAGGTTGCATCGTGATAACGATCCTCATATGCATTGGGTAGTCATAATGTCTTGCTAGAGGCCGCTTGCGACTTTTGGGTTAGTATAGTTATTGGTCCACTGCCAACTTCATATGGGCCTACAAGGTCCACTACTACAAAAAAGGGCTTTAGTGGCGTGACTTTTATGGCATTTTTTTAATGAAGCGCCAAAGATAGTTATTTATTTTTTTAAAATCAAAATTATTTAGAAGCTTTGGCGCTTACAATTATAAACGTCATAATTGACGTTAACCTTGCATGACGCTTCCCTGAACAAGCGCCAAACAAGGCCTTCAATTTTTTTTTAAACAATAGGAAGCTTTGGCGTTTTATAAGGAAGCGCCAAAGCTTCCTATTATTTTTAAAAAAAAAAAAAGAAAATATAATAGGAAACTTTGGCGCTTCCTTACTAAGCGCCAAAGCATCCTATATTTTTTTTAAATATATATATATATATATATATATATAATAGGAAGTTTAATATATTTTTTTCTTTCTTTCTTTTTAATCTTCCTATAGTCCTTTGTATGCTTTGCAAAAGAAGTTTAATTTCTTTCTAACTGGTTACGAATCCCTGTAATATGCCAATAATATTTGCATTAGGTTTTTTTTAAAAAAAGTTAAATTAATTTCTTTTTTAATTTGGGTCATTATACTATTATAAATTTATTATTGGTAAATGTTTAATAGTTACAATCAACGTAACGCTATATGATTTGTTTACCATACTTTTTTGCTCTTTCTTTCTATACATCCAATATTATCTACTTGAACGAATGGTTGGATATATATTGTCGTCACTAGTATTAACTTAAACTCATAATGAAACGTAAAACTGAGTGAGCTCCCTGAAGTTCATAATTTTTTTTTAAAAAAAAAGACCACATGTCGAAAAGAATTAGAAGCTTAAAAAAATGAAAATAGGAAGCTTTGGCGCTTCCTAATGAAGTGCCAAAGCTTCCATGTAATATTAAAAAAAATTATATAGGAAGCTTTGGGGCTTCCTTAGGAAGCGCCAAAGCTTCCTAGTATTTAATAAAAAAATAAAAGAAACTAATTTCATTGAATGGCCACATGGATCAAACTCAGTCATATATACGAGCATTTTTTGACTCTGAATTTTTATTTTACTTTATTATTTGAGTATGCCCAAACTGAATTTTTATTTTACTTTATTATTTGAGTATGACCAACCTCGATCTCAAGGTTTTTTTATTAACTATCTGAATATTTTTATTAATTAATTCCTAAAAAAGATATAATTCATAAATACTCTAGAATAAACAATGTTTCTTGTGATTCTTTCATACATATATTTTTTTTAAATAGGAAGCTATATAATGCCAGATTAGTTTTTTTTTTTTTTTATAATGGATGCTTTGGCACTTCCACTATTAAGCGCCAAAACTTCTACCTCCAAGGCCACAAGAAAAAAATTTATTTGCATATGATTTGATTATTACTTTGGTTTTGTTTTGTTTTTTTTTTCTAAAGAAAGCACACACCTTCTTTAGCACTTCTTATATAAGCGTCATAAAAGGTTATATAAAATTTTAAAAATTTTCACCACCCACCATTTTCATCCCGCCATTATCACCTTCCTGCTTTACCTTTCCATTATCCCCACCCCTCCCTCTCTTTGACCGGCAGCAAGTAGAAGCTTCTTTATCCTCCACTTTCTATTTTTTTCTTGTCTCCTCCTCGTGCACATATTTTTAACATTTGTTAGCCAGTTTTGTTGCGTTACAAAGTTTCCTCCCTCATGTGTTCTTTTTCTTCTTGGCTGGTTACAGTACATGGCTTCCTCTCCCCACATGTTTTTCTTCTTCTTGTCTCGGCCTCCTACAGAAGCTCCTGTAAGTGTTTTTTTTTAACATTTGATTCACGTTTGTTTTCTTTTTAGTTAAAATATGTATGACTCTTATATATTTTCTTATACTTTTTCGCAGAAGTACATGTTTTCAACAGTGAAAAAATTGTTGTGAATGGCATTGATGAAATGGTCAAATTGGGTGGAAGTGTTATAAATGCCACTAGTAGTTTAATAAATGATTATTTTGGAATCAATTAATTTAACAAACATAGGGTTATATTTTTGTTGGCTTGTTATGTACCCAATTATTTAACTATGATATGTAGTAGAGTTGGCAAATATGATTTATTTGGTTGTGAGTTGTGAAGAATTATTAGATGCTGCTGGATTAATTGGGTGATTATTTGTGATTTAAGGAGAGTGTTTAATATTTTGGAAAACTTTAAATTTTTGGATGTTATGCTGCTGATTTTTTTTTTAAAAAAAATAAATAACAAAAGATAAGTAACTGCAAGAGGCAAGCAATTGACCACTTTCAAAAAAAATGTTTAAGGTATTGTAGTTGTTAAACATTATAATTATTCATTATAGCTATTTTTTTAGCATTACACCAGCATATTATAATTTGCCTACTTGAAATATATAGCCATTTAATTTCTCTACTAGAAATATATGTTCAGGCAATTAGTTTATTTGATTTTTTGCATTACACCATCATACAGGAAAAGAAATAATTAGAACCATTATTAAAAAAATTAGAGACCTTCTTTAGCGCTTGTTCAATAAGTGCCAAAGGAGGATGCAACATCCTCCTTTGGCACTTGATTTTAAAGCGCCATAAGTATTTAATTTATATATTTAATCTCAAAAACTATTGTATGGCTTTTCTATAAATTCTAAAGCGCCATAGGTATTTTTAATGGCGTTGAAAGCTTTGGCGTTTCTTTAAGCACCAAAGTATTCTTTAAATTAAGGGTCAATAGACCCTTTTTTTGTAGTAGTGGTCGCACAAAAGAATGGCCCAACACGAGATAATGTTTAATTTAGGGTGGACGAATTTTATATTTATATATATATATAATATAAAATTCATTAATAATATTATATAAATATATATTTTTGAAATATATATCTTATATATATATATATGTGTGTGTATATATATATATTATATGATATTATTATATTGTGTTAGTTTTAAATTTAATTTATTAAGATATATTAAATTTAATAACTAATATGATAAAGATATAGTATCTCAGATTTAATTTATGAAGATAAATTAAATATAATGGTTCTTTATTTGGATTAAATAAATAGGTCAAATTAAAACTGTTAGACAGATTTAATTTAAACTGAATTTATTTAATTAGCTTATCAAGATAATTAATAGTTAATTAATTTCAAAATTAATGATGATTAATTTTGAAATTTGAAAATAGCCCTCATAGGTTATAAACCTGATAGAGCAGATATATTGATATGCACATGAGAATTGAGAGCCAAGGGAAACCCTAGGAGACATTAGAGGCGCTAGCACGCAGTCTCGGTTGGAGATCATTCGTGTGGATGCCGGCAGAGGGAGCGGACCTGACGTGTTGGCTCCTAGAGATCGTGAAAACCCTGAATCATAAAAGGTATGAATCCTTCCAACTTGGTTTAAACGCCGTTGATAGATCCTCGATTAGGATTGGTAAAATTTTAAAATTCTTCCGATGTGCCTGCCGATCCTAACATCTTCTACATTTGACATTGTTTCTCCAAGATTTTAAAATTCTTCCGCTGTGCTTGCCTGGGAAAATGAAATTCCATGATTCCAATCAACAATACACCTTCCATTTACCTCTAATCACTTGTTTAATCACTTAAGCACTTCTTAAACATGATTAATCAAAATTTTGGATAGCAGCTCCCCTTAGGGTTCATGCATCACAAATCATAAAATCAAGCCAATAATTCAACCACAAAAACAACAACAACCACCTTGAATTCAATAAGAAAATCAAGGTTTATGAGTTTACCTTTTGATTTCTTCTTCTTTCCTTCAAAACCATGCCTCCTCCTCCTTATTTCTCTTGATTTTCTTCTTGCTTTGCATGATTTCAAGAAGGATTTAAAGATTAGAAGAGGTTTCCAAGAGATTAGAGACAAGAACACATGAATTTTGCAACCAAACTTACCTAATTTGCTTCTTTATTTTCCTTGTCTTTTTCTTTGCTTTTTGTGTTCTTGAACACACACACACACACTCTCTCTCTCTCTCTCTCTCTCTCTCTCTCTCTCTCTCTCTCTCTCTCTCTCTCTCTCTCTCTCTCTCTATTTGGCTGAAGTTATGGCCTTTGGGAAGAGTTTAATGAGCCCTTCTAGAGTCACCTTCCACCTCCTCAATTATATATTATTTTATTAGAAATTTACATATGTCACCATTATTTTATTCTTTTCTTTTTTCACTTGGCTTGAAATGCTTCCACATGTCATCCTTGGTATCAAAATCTCATTTCCTCTTCCTCTTTTCTCTCTTGGCCAAAATTGGCCTTCAATTTGTGGAAAAATCAAGAGCCTTCCTGATTAATCAACAAATGACTCGTGCTTTGACTCGTGCTTAGAAAAAAACCCTAACTATGTTCTAGCCACTTAAAATATGGTAGATCTGGGGGACTCACAGTAGCCTTCTATATAATTATTTTGACTCTTGCTAAAGACAAAAGAAATATGGTAGATAAATCATATTTATTAAACGAATAAATGATAATTAGTCTTGCCACTTAAGAGATAATACAATCAAATATAACCAAATTATTTGATAAACGAAAAAATGGTAGATATGAATCGCATCGTAATTACCTATCTCTATTTTGGACCCCCTTGGGTTTAAGTTCATCTTTGATATAAAAGATAGGTGACATCTACGCTTAGAAAATCGTCTTAGGCCTCACGTACTCTTATTATTAGGGCTCCATTTTCTGTACAAAAGTAGTGCCAAAAAAAAAAAAGCCTATATCCAATTATCCAATAACAAAAAACAATATAATTACCTTTCGTTCAAGTAAACACTTTTATAAAAATTAAGAATTTGTTGGTTAGTTAATTTTGGCCAACCATAATATGTATTCTTCTATAGATGGCAATTCTATTCGAGGCACTGTCGGAGGCATTCTCCCTATAACACCTCAAATTTTATTCACAAAAAATATATTGTAATTATGTGAATAATTCAATAAAATGGTGAATATTCATGAATTTATTCATATTCATAAGGAAATGGGCAAATTAATTCAAAAATTGAATTAAATTACAAAAGGGATAGCAAAATCATAATTTTGCCAATTTATCCCAAGATTAATTATTTTCCAATTAATTGGAGTTAATTCAATTAATCAAGGAAAATAGAGGAAAATGCATAAAAGGGATTATTCTCGGTTGGGGAATTAGGGGGAATTATACATAATTCAATTAGATAAATTGTGGAATATGTGAAAAACATTTTTTTCTCCTCTACCTTCCCTCAAATTTGTTTAACACATGGAAAAATAAGGGAAAAAGTTAGTCAAACCCATTGGACATAAATGATAGGAAGGTATAGCATAAAGTTGAATAAGTATGGCCTAAAGCAAGGGAGTATGGTGGGAGGTACGGTGGAGGGATGGTGTACATGAAAGGTGGAGAGATCTCATCAATTGGCTAGATCAAGAGTAAGGATGAAACATGAAGACTAAAATATTAAAACACATATTCTCCCTCCCCTTGTGCATATTTCGTCCAAGCCATAGAGAAAAGGAAGAGAGATTGAGTTTGTGAAGCTCTTGAAGCTAGAGAGAAAGAGGAAGGAAAATCAAGGTAAGAGCTTGTGTTCTAAGGTGATCTAAACTTCTTATTTTGTGTATTCATCCTCTAATCTCTTATTCTTCATGAAAATCATGGATTAGCAAGCTAATCTCCAAGGTTGAGAAGAGAGAGAGGACGTCCTAGAGAGAGAAACACTAAGGATCAAGAGGTAATCTCCAAAACCTCAACTTAGTGTATTGAAGTTGTTGTTGGTGATTGTTGTTTGGTTTATGTGATTTTTGGTTAAGTTGTAAAATTGGAAAAGCCATAACCCTAAGGGGTTATGTTGCCTAAAATCCTTTAAATCATGATTATTAAGTGTTTAAATGAGTTAATCAAGGATTAGAAGTGAAAAAGTATAAGTTTTGGAAGCTAAAACACAAAGCTCCATTTTTCTATTTTTTCTCTCAATATTTCGGCCAGACCAGATCTGGTGGTAGGAGTTGGATTTTCATGTAATAAATGGTTCCATTGGACTTAGTGGGCAAAAATAGGTGGGGTTTCAGTTGGGCACTTTTTCGGTAGAGGCCGAAAAAGCATAATTACGAAAACGCCACTGAAATCCCTAAATAGGGGCTGTCAAGGGTATTTTCGTAATTTGACAGTGAATTTGGTGATTTCGAGCCCAGAAATGGATTCCTTGGGCGGAAATAAGTCAGAATAATGGAAATAAGTCAGAATAGCCTTAGTCAAAATTTTAGGAAAACGTGTCATCGGGCCGGGTACGGCGGGGCCCAGTCGGGGTCCCAGGGGCATTTTTGTAAATTTTTACCATATACTAATATAACCACAATAAACACTATGGAATGGTCTAAAATGATACTTGGATAGGTTATGACATATTTCTGGTACATTTAATATTTTAGGATCGATTTGGAGGCCGGATACGACACGTTCTTCGAGGCACATTTAGAAAGGGGGTATTAAAGCTTTGAGGTAGGGACATTATCCTTCATTCACTATGCCATAAGTTATGTGATTATGAGGATGCCATTGTTTTGTAAATGCACTTTATTAATCAACATGATTTGCCTAGAGAGAGGCAGTTAGTGCCATAAGTGTACTTACACTGGGAGTTGGCAGAAGTCCAACCGGTGTAGATTGTGGGGCTGGGCCCTACTCATGTATACATAACGATGATGTGTTTATATTGTTCATTAATTTGTGCATACATTGGCACATGTCTTATTTACTTTTCACAATTTCTATAAACGATATTATGTCGGTACGGGGATTCTTCGGAATCTCACCCTATTTTTAAATAAACACCTCAGTGGGTACCAGTGGGCTAAAGGGATAAAATGTAGACGCCGGTAAGTGAGCGGCACGTGTCTCGAGGCGCAAACAAGATCGTGGTCATAATTAGTCTATTTTGGTGAAATTTTTAAATATTAAAACTTTCGCTGTATTTTTCGTTTCCATCGACAAACAATATCAGAATATTAAACGAACGACATTGGGATCGTAAACAAATATTTTTATCAGTATAATTGTACTTTTCTGTATGCCCATTGAATTTTGTCTTTATTAATCTTCGATTATCAAAATGGAAACGGGTGTTGACATTTTTGGTATAAGAGCTAATAAGCGGTTCTGGCATTATCAGAAATGTATACTGATAAAATTTTGTTTGCATTTTGACAGGATATCATGGATGGATTGTGAGGACCAATGATTCCCTACTTTGGTAGCGGTGGGATGAAGCTATGCTATATGGCCCGGAAGAGCGTGCCGATGTTGCCTGTACCCGTGCCGCAGCCACGACCAGAGACTCAACCGAGATTGGAGGTAGGGGAGTCGGGGCATCCACTAGCATATGATCCAGAGGAGGAGCCTATGGAGGTTGATTCGAGCGATGGGTTCTCGAGGGTCGAGGCAGTGCATGTACCATAGAACATGTAGCCAGATGAGGAGCTAGCGGATTTCTTGTGGGTTTTGCTGAGGAAGGCAAGACGATTGTGGCCTGACCCGGATGATTACTATCTGTCTTATCTGGATTCCGTCGAGACGCTGTATGGCCAACGACGTTTGCTAGGTCTCAACTTATCGGACCCGACTTGGATTCGTACTACTATGAGCTTCTTTCCAGATACCCGTTTTTGGAACCAGAAGAAGATCAGCATTGTTGAGGAGGGTCCCAACAGTGACTTTCAGGAGTTTATAGACCACCTCAGCATGTATACGAGGGAGTACCTGGATGAGGAGGAGTGTCGTGGGACTGACTCATATTTTGTGTAACTGGGAATTACTGGCACGTATTTTAGGGCTAGGGCAGTTATTGGATACCGGCAGACGAAGAAATTTTAGCCGGAAGATATATTTTGGGAAGGGTACAGAGGAAGTTATAAATTAATATTTTGGCTATGCATCAGACAATATGTCATGTACAGTAGTAGTTAGGACATGTGATGCTTCTATTTCTCTGTACTACTGTAAATAGTTATGATATACTATGTATGACATATTTGTATCCTAACTTTTTATGAAATGACAAAAATGCCATTGCTTTGGTATCCAAAATTTACTCTTCTTTAAATTTCATGTAGAGTGAACTATGGAAATGATACAACCTGAGGAAGGTGGTAGAGGCCGTGGTAGAGGCCGAGGAAGGGGTCGAGGCTCAGGGCGCGGTAGACAGGGTGACAACGAGGGTGAGCTAAAGCCTGACCCTATCAAAAAGCGAATACTAGAGATACTGGAGCAACAACAACAGACCATGAACGAAATAAAAACTGATATTCGGGGAGTGCAGCAGAGACAAGACCACTTGGAGAACTGTATGGATGAGTTCATGTGGGGGGATTATGAAGAGATACATGAGGAACCTCCACCAGCGAATTTACCACCGGAGCCTGAGTTGGATATTCAAGTATGGCTTAGCAGATTCAGTAAATAACAACCGCCTATGTTTAAGGGGAAGTTTGATCTCAACAAGCTGAAGGCTAGCTGGCTCGTCTGGACAAAATCTTTGATATGCTGCAATGTCCAGATAACGTGAAGGCCCGACTCTCCATATACAAGCTGGAAGGGGATGCTGATCGCTGGTGGAAAGGCATGGACCTTATCCTGAAGGGGAAGAATGTTCCGATCACCTGGCAACTATTCCAAGAAGAATTTAACAAGAAGTACTTTCCTTCGACTGTCAAGAGAGAGAAAGAGAAAGAGTTCCTCAGCATCAAGCAGCACGACCGGGAGAGTTTTGATGACTATCTCGCCCGATACATCTATTATCGTGCTACTCGTCATATGCCAAGCTGAATGACAATGATGAGTGGAATTCAGATATGGTGATAGAGGGGATAAGACTTGAGTTTAAGGAGAGGCTGATCTCCCAACACTTCATAGAATTCAGTAAAGCGACAGAGGAGTGCCGATACATCAAGAAATGCTTGTCAAACTGGTTAACACAACCTGGAAACAAAGGTGCTTCTGGAAGCGGTAGCTCAACGCAGAAGCGAAAAGATCAGAGTGGATACTCCGGAGGGGATCCTAAGAGGCCTAATCAATCTGGGGGCCTAGGAGGCCAGGGCTTTTCAGGAAGCAGGACGTGCTGGCGTTGTAAAAAGCCAATGCACCCTGGTAGACAGTGCAACGGGATTCCATTCAGGCTATACCCGAATAGAACACTTGTCTGTTATACTTGCAACAAGCCAGGGCATATGGCTAGGGACTGTCCACAGAACCAGCCGCAGGAGGAGACGAGACCCAGAACTTCTGGCAGGGTCTATACGTTGACACAAGAAGAAGCCAGAAAGTCTCTGGAATTGATTCAAGGTATGATTTCTCTAAATAGAAGCTTAGTGCATGTTCTGTATGATTCTGGTGCAAGCCATTCATTCATTGCTCATGACTGCATACGATAGTTACGTTTATCTGTTCATAAATCCCCACATGACTTGGTTGTATCTACACCTATGGGTATCCGAGTTGTGACGGCCGACATTTGCCTAAATTGCATGTTGATGGTTGAAGGGCGTGAATCGAAGGTAGATTTGATCGGTTTACCACTATAAGGATTAGAAGTAATTTTGGGGATTGACTGGCTGACAGGAAATGGTGTGTTGCTGGATTATAAACAGAAGAAAGTCTTATATTTGAATCCACAACCACAAGCTGACACCGAAATCACTCTTAACCTTCTATCCATGACTAAGGTTGAGAGGTATTTGCAGAAGGGTTGTTAGGGGTACATGGTATTCTACTCCATGCAATCAGAGTCTGGTGTGGCTTGGAAAGTATCCCTGTAGCAAATGAGTTCCCTGATGTTTTTCCAGAGGATGTCGGTAGACTACCTCCAGATAGGAAAGTGGAGTTCACGATTAATTTGAAGCCTGGAGCGGGTCCAATTTCTAAAACCCCTTATCGTATAGCCCCAAGCGAGATGGCAAAGCTAAAAAAACAGATCGAGGAACTACTTGAGAAAGGGTTCATACGACCGAGCGCATCACCCTAGGGCGCTCCAGTACTTTTCGTAAAGAAGAAAGATGGAAGCCTGCGTCTCTGTATTGACTACCGAGAGCTTAATAAGGTGACCGTTAAGAACAAGTATCCACTCCCTCGAATTGATGATTTGCTCGATCAATTGTCTGGTTCCTGTGTATTCTCAAAGATTGACTTGCGATCAGGATACCACCAGTTGAGAGTCAGAGCAGAAGATATAGCGAAGATTGTTTTCAGAACCAGATATAGGCATTACGAGTTTCTAGTGATGCCATTTGGGCTGACCAATGCACCTGCTGTGTTCATGGACTACATGAATAGAATATTCCGTCCGTACCTGGACCAGTTCGTTGTAGTCTTCATTGATGATATACAGGTGTACTCACGGAGTGAGGCTAAACACGAACAACATCTGAGAACTGTGTTGCACGTATTATGGGATAGGCAACTCTATGCCAAGCTGAGCAAGTGTGAATTCTGGCTTTCAGATTTAAATTTTTTGGGCCACGTTGTCTCACAGCAAGGGTTCTCTGTTGATCCTAGTAAGGTGGAAGCAGTACTGAACTGGAAGAGACCAGAAACGGCATTTAAGGTACGCAGTTTTTTAGGTCTAGCTGGGTATTATCAGAGGTTTATATAGAACTTCTCCTGAATTGCTTGACTATTGACTAAATTGAAGCGGAAGGCTCAACATTTTGTGTGGGATGAGAATTGTGAGAAGAGCTTCCTGGAGTTGAAGCAGAGGTTAACTATAGCACCAGTGTTGACGATCCTAGATCCTGAGTTTACGTATGTTGTGTATACAGATGCCAGTGGGCATGGATTGGGATGCGTATTGATGCAGCATGGCCGAGTAGTGGCGTATGCATCGTGTCAGCTGAAACCTCATGAATTGAACTATCCAACCCACGATCTTGAGCTAGCGGCAAATGTATTTGCTTTGAAAATCTGGAGGCATTATCTCTATGGTGAGACCGTAGAGCTGTACTACGACCACAAGAGTTTGAAATACTTGTACGATTAGAAAGAACTCAATATGAGGCAGCGTAGATGGATGGAGTTGCTGAAAGATTACAATCTCGAAATCAAGTGCCATCCCGATAAGGCTAATGTCGTCGCTGATGCATTAAGCCGAAAATCAATGCAGGTGGTAGCCATGATGATCTATGAGCAGAAACTGATCGAGGAGTTCAGAGACCTAAACCTGTCTAGTCAAATCTTATTAGGCAGTGGGGTCAGCCAGAATATAACAATCTGAGGGTAGCAATTGAAGAAGCCCAACGACACGATGATGAAGCGTTTTATATCAGAGTAATGATTGATATGGGCAAAACTCAGGATTACGACTTGTCTCCCAGCGGGCTTGTCAGGTACCAGAAGCGGATTTATGTGCCATCGCAACCAGAACTGAAACGACAAATCCTAGAGGCGGCGCATAAGAGTAAATATACTCTACATCCAGGAACTACAAAGATGTACCATGACTTGAAGGCTCAATATTATTGGCCAGGGATGAAAAGAGAGGTGACTGAGTTTATTGCTCGTTGCTTGACATGTCAAAAAGTGAAGGTGGAACATCAACGGCCATCGGGGCTTTTAACGAATCCTGAGATACCTGAGTGGAAGTGGGAAAGCGTTACCATGGATTTCGTGACAGGATTGCCTAAGGTCAGAAACCATGACGCTATATGGGTGATAGTTGACAGATTCACGAAGACAGCTCACTTCCTACCGATTAGTATTCACTATCCCCTTGATCGACTGGCGGAGATCTACATCAATGAGATCATAAGATTACATGGTATTCTGAAGAACATCATCTCTGATCAAGATCCGAGGTTTACTTCCAAGTTTTGGAAGGCGGTACATGAAGCATTAGGTACCAAACTCTGATTCAGCACGGCATATCATCCTCAGACTGATGGGCAGTCAGAACAAACAATCCAAACTCTTGAGGAAATGCTAAGAGCGTGTGTGATTGATTTTAAAGGTAGCTGGGATAAATTCATTCCATTGGCAGAGTTTTCCTACAACAACAGTTACCATTCAAGCATCCAGATGGCCGTATGAGGCGCTCTACGGGAGGAAGTGTCAATCGCGGGTATGCTGGACTGAACTGTCCGAGAGGGAATTGATGGGGCCGGATCTTGTGGATCAGACAACGGAGCAAATAAAGTTGATCAAGCAGAGATTGTTAGCTGCTCAAAGCCGACAGAAAAGTTATGCAGATAAGAGACGAAAACCTCTAGAATTTGAAGTCGGTGACCACGTGTTCATGAAAGTGTCACCTGTTACGGGCATTGGCAGAGCACTGAAAGCGAAGAAGCTGCAATCAAGATACATTGGTCCGTTCGAAATCTTAGAGATGATTGGGCCTGTAGCATACCGTATTACTTTCCCGCCGAGTCTGAGCAGTCTACAAAACGTTTTCCATGTTTCTCAGATGAAGAAGTATCAACCTGATCCAGAGCACGTGATAGAGTACAAAGATATAGAAATGCGTGAAGATCTGACTTATGAAGTCATACCTGACCAAATCATTGATCGGCAGGAAAAGCAGCTCAGAAATAAGAGCATTCTGTTTGTCAAGGTCGTCTGGAGAGGGTTATCACCCAGAGAGGCTATGCGGGAAATAGAAGAAAGTATGAAGAAGCGTTACCCGGAATTCATGAATGTATAAGTGTAGCAAATTTCGGGGATGAAATTTAATTAAGTGGGGGAGAACTGTAACACCCCAAATTTTATTCACCAAAAATATATTGTAATTATCTGAATAATTCAATAAAATGGTGAATATTCATGAATTTGGATCTTGAGAATTTTGAAATATTCATATTCATAAGGAAATGGGAAAATTAATTCAAAAATTGAATTAAATTATAAAGGGGATAGCAAAATCATAATTTTGCCAATTTAGCCCAAGATTAATTATTTTCCAATTAATTGGAGTTAATTCAATTAATCAAGGAAAATAGAGGAAAATGCATAAAAGGGATTATTCTCGGTTGGGGAATTAGGGGGAATTATACATAGTTCAATTAGATAAATTGTGGAATATGTGAAAAACATTTTTTTCTCCTCTACCTTCCCTCAAATTCGTTTAACACATGGAAAAATAAGGGAAAAAGTTAGTCAAACCCATTGGACATAAATGATAGGAAGGTATAGCATAAAGTTGAATAAGTATGGCCTAAAGCAAGGGAGTATGGTGGGAGGTACGGTGGAGGGATGGTGTACATGAAAGGTGGAGAGATCTCATCCATTGGCTAGATCAAGGGCTAGGATGAAATATGAAGATTAAAATATTAAAACACATATTCTCCCTCCCCTTGTGCATATTTCGTCCAAGACATAGAGAAAAGGAAGAGAGATTGAGTTTGTGAAGCTCTTGAAGCTAGAGAGAAAGAGGAAGGAAAATCAAGGTAAGAGCTTGTGTTCTAAGGTGATCTAAGCTTCTTATTTTGTGTATTCATCCTCTAATCTCTTATTCTTCATGAAAATCATGGATTACCAAGCTAATCTCCAAGGTTGAGAAGAGAGAGAGAGGACATCCTAGAGAGAGAAACACCAAGGATCAAGAGGTAATCCCCAAAACCTCAACTTAGTGTATTGAAGTTGTTGTTGGTGATTGTTGTTTGGTTTATGTGATTTTTGGTTAAGTTATAAAATTGGAAAAGCCATAACCCTAAGGGGTTATGCTGCCCAAAATCCTTTAAATCATGATTATTAAGTGTTTAAATGAGTTAATCAAGGATTAGAAGTGAAAAAGTACAAGTTTTGGAAGCTAAAACATAAAGCTCCTTTTTTCCATTTTTTCTCTCAATATTTCGGCCAGACCATATCTGGTGGTAGGAGTTGGATTTTCATGAAATAAATGGTTCCATTGGACTTAGTGGGAAAAAATAGGTGGGGTTGCAGTTTGGCACTTTTTCGGTAGAGGCCGAAAAAGCATAATTACGAAAACGCCACTGAAATCCCTAAATAGGGGCTGTCAAGGGTACTTTCGTAATTTGACAGTGAATTTGGTGATTTTGAGCCTGGAAATGGATTTCTTGGGCGGAAATAAGTTAGAATAGCCTTAGTCAAAATTTTAGGAAAACGTGCCATCGGGCCGGATACGGCGGGGCCAGGCCGGGGTCCCGAGGGCATTTTTGTAAATTTTTACCATAGACTAATATAACCACAATAGACACTATGGGATAGTCTAAAATGATACTTGGATAGGTTATGACCTATTTCTGGTACATTTAATATTTTAGGACCGATCTGGAGGCCGGATACGACACGTTCTTCGAGGCACATTTAGAAAGGGGATATTAAAGCTTTGAGGTAGGGACATTATCCTTCATACACTATGCCATAAGTTATGTGATTGTGTGGATGCCATTGTTTTGTAAATTCACTTTATTAATCAACATGATTTGCCTAGAGAGGGGCAGTTAGTGCCATAGGTGCACTTACACTGGGAGTTGGCAGAAGTCCAACCAGTGAAGATTGTGGGGCTGGGCCCTACTCATGTATACATGACGATGATGTGTTTATATTGTTCATTAATTTGTGCATACCTTGGCGCATGTCATATTTACTTTTCGTATTTTCTTTGAACGATATTATATCTCTATGCGGATTCTTCGGAATCTCACCCTATTTTTAAATAAACACCTCAGTGGGTACCAGTGGGCCAAAGGGAAAAGTTGTAGATGCCAGTAAGTGAGCGGCACGTGTCTAGAGGCGCAGACAAGATCGTGGTCATAATTAGTCTATTTTGTGATATTTTGGTGAAATTTGTAAATATTAAAACTTCCGTTGTATTTTCCGTTTCCGTCGACGAACAATATCGGAATTGTAAACGAACGACGTTGGGATCGTAAACAAATATTTTTATTAGTATAATTGTACTTTTGTGTATGCCCATTGAATTTTATCTTTATTACTCTTCGATTATCAAAATGGAAATGGGTATTGACACTTCTAGCGGGGATTGTTTAATTTGTTAGGAATACAAGTTTCTAACAACTAAAATAAATTTTGATAGAGTATAATGGCGTTGTACGATCTATATAGACATCCTCAATGAATGGCGTAAGGCCTTGTTGTGTGGTTGTAAAATAAATTTTAAAAATTACTATCATCAAACTTAAGAGTTAAAAGATACATGTATCTTATTCAGTTACACACACACATACACACTTTTTGATATAAATATTTAACAAAGAATTACTTATTTCATATTCTAAAAAATTTTGCCGCATTGACCAGAGAGCTCTTGGCTCGGCCATACAGAACAGGTGAGGCTACTTATAAATGGGACCACACATAATTAAATTGTACTATATAAAGGTCAATTAATAATCGTCCAAGACTTGATTAATTAGGAATTAAATGTTTAAGGTTCATTTAGGACCAACAAAAACCTAAAAAGAAAAATATGGAGGTTCGACAACGTAAGAAAGAGGCCACCTCGAAATGAACCCTTTCACATGTTGCAAGGCCAGTACAGTTAGTATCAAACGTAGTATTAAAATCCTAACCAATCACCTAGGGATTGGGGCCTCGCTATCCAAATCTTGATGTGCTCTCTACTGTCTCTATATTTTTTGGGACCTTCTCAAATATATTTTTTATAGCTCTTTGGACTATTAAATTCTACATAAAATGAGTGAAATTTTGATAAATTATGAGTAAAAAATGGATCTGTTCTTAATTTTTTATAATTTTTCAAAGATTTTTCAGAAAAAAGTGTCTAAAGTGAAAAAAAATACACCATTTTTCTAAAAAATCTTTAAAAAATCATAAAAAATTGAAAACCGGTCCATATTTTTCCCATAATTTATCAAAATTTTACTCATTTTATATAGAATCTAATGATCCAAAGAACTATAAAAAATATATTTGAAAATGTTCTTAAAATATAGGGGCAGCAAAGAGCACATCAGGATTGGGGCAGCAGATAGCCCAATCCCAGATCACCTAACTTGTATCCTAACTAGTCCGGTCAAATGTTTTGGATAAATTAGTCAAGTTGGATTTTATGTTTTTAAATCATATTACTGAGATTTAAACGATATATAGTTGACTTAAAAAATAGAAGTAATTTATATATATGTTTGAGTGACTCTGTTTTAGAGGATTATGTTTTTTATAGTATGTTTTTCACGCAAGATTATATGGTTTATACATAAACGTTCCATTTATGTGTAAATAAATGCCTTTTAATTTTGATATTATTCTTTTCAGGGTTATATCTTAACATTTCTATATATTTTAAGTAAATTATGTTATTTTAAGGTAAACATTGATTCAACCACAATTAGATAATTGATTCTTAAACCATTTTTTCCCTGGAGATTAGCCTTAAACCATTACCTCAACCAATTCAATGATATGACTTTCGGTCGTACCTTGGTATTAAACATATTCAACTTATTAAACGGCAATCATTATACCTAAAATTTGGAATTTTCCATCTGCAATAACTCAAGGCTACATTTAGGACCATTCAGAGAAATTATTTCATGCTCTAAAAAAATTCCAAAAACAAAAAATAAAATATTTTATTAATTTGTATGTATCAATAAAGAAAAAAATATTAATAATTTAATGTTGATGAGTCTTTTTAGTCAAAGTATAAATAATTATTATATACTCTCTAAATATCTTACAATTTTCTTCGAATTAACAAAAGGATGCAACGAAATTGTACCAAGTTTTGTTCTTTACAATTTGGAAATTACATTACAATAATATAAACTCATACAACAGTATCAATAACTGATTTGGGAATATTGTAGTTTCCATTGCTAGAAACAGAATCGGTGTTCTCTTGTTTATTACAGGGCTCTTGTAGTTAAAAAAGAAAAAGAAACCTATTTGATTTACTGTATGTATATATATATAATGGCCATGCAAAAGAGATCCAATCCCTAGCACTTAGCGAATGCGCTATATCCGAAGGTGAGAACTAAAATGATGGCAATTAATGTGAACGGAACCCATTTCTTTGGCTATATATTGTGAAAAATCATATCCCATTTAAAAGAAAATTAAAAGGACGACATATTCTTATCATATCTTAAGACATTATTTTTAAACTATCTTTTGATATATATATATATATATATATATATTCCTATTGATATTTTGAAAATTTTTCTGTTGCACATCAGTAAAGTTTGAACTGTTGATCTTTATCCTATTTTACCCTTTCTAACTCGATTTATTCTTGGTGGGTGTTTGGATTAGCTTAATTTAAGTTTCTCAAATATATACATGATAAGTAAAATATTTGCATATTTATTTTCCCTTCACTACTACAAAAAGGGCGAAAGGTAGCGCACATATTGTGGCACTTCCTTAATAAAGTGCCACAGCTGCTCATTTATTAATTTTTTTATATTTTATGTTTTTTTTACCAACTATGGCGCCTGGGAGGGTAGGTGCCATAGCTGGTATGGTCAAGTGTGGCGCCTGGCCAGGCAGGCGCCACTCGTGACTAGCTGGGACCAGCTGTGGCGCCTGGCGTGAGTCAGGGGTGGCGCCTGACCAGGCAGGCGCCACCCTTGATCTTTTTTTTTTTAAAAAAAAAAAATTTGTCAGGGGTGGCGCCTTCTTGGTCAGGCGCCACCCTTGACCCTTTTTATAAAAAAAAATAAAAATTTTTTGTCAGGGGTGGCGCCTTCCTGGTCAGGCGCCACCCCTGACCCTTTTTTTTTAAAAAAAAAAATTTTTTTGTCAGGGGTGGCGCCTGCCTAGTCAGGCGCCACCCCTAACCATTTTTTTTAAAAAAATTTGGATTTCCTATCCCCTCCCCACCAATTAGAACCCATCCCGCCCCCACCCCCTTATCCTTTTGTTTTACCGCCTCCCCCTTCCCCAATCACTTTCCTTTTCCCGCCTACACCCCCCATCTCTTTCTTTACCTTTTCCTCTACCTTTAATCATTCCCTCTCTCATTTTCACTTTCATCTATCTGTGCGTGCTCTCCCCTTCCTTCCATTTTCTTATCTTTACATCTTAAAACTACACCCACACGCGCACACGTCTTTGTTTTTTCCCAACTGCCAACCCCACTCCTTTCCCTATTATTCCCTTTTCTTTGTTTTGTCTACAATTTTTTGGTCCCCACTCCATTTGGTAGCTCAAATTTCTTCCTTTCCTCACTGAAGATTGCATCACCAACGGCAATTACGTGGTCCCCCACCCACTGCTCAATCTGTAAGTTCAACTTGCGTTTTCTTTTTATTAATATTTTTTTCAGGTTGTTCTGCATTTTTTTTAATGGCATGCTTGCGATGCTGTTTTTCCCTGTTATGACACGCATATATGCATGTATATATTTTTTCGGCCATGTCCGTGGCTGAAGAGCTGTACTAGAAATAATAGTGTATCTCATTTAGAAATAATATTTAAATTTAAATTGACGAGAGTTGCTAATTCTTGTAGGAAGATTGGATAAGATTGATTGTGTGGTTTAGTTAGAGGAATCAATCATGCTAGACAAAAAGAGATTTTGAGAGATTTTCCAGATATAGCAGTTTAATTTAAAATGCTCAAAAGTCGCATAAAATTAATGCAACTAAACTGTGCTGAAAGGGATGAGATGACACCAAAATCTTGACTAAATCCAGGGACATTTACAAATTGACAAATTAATGAATCATGGAGTATGTTTTCAAACTTCCTCTCATAGTATATATGTGTTGCCATGCGTCTCTCTCTCTCTGTCGGATTTTTCTTTTTGTGTGGACCATCTCTAGTTTTGTTTCTAGATGGAGTATGTTTTCAAACTTCCTCTTATAGTATATATGTGTTGCCATGCGTCTCTCTCTCTCTCTCTGTGTCGGATTTTGCTTTTTGTGTGGACCATCTCTAGTTTTGTTTCTTTGCTTTTTACACAACACCTATATATATATATATAATATACAAATGTGTAGTGCCAATTAAATTATGATAGGACTTAGCTTGCCGATTTCTTGTCTCTTTTTGAGTTTATTTTTTCTGCGTTAATTGAGTCATTAACTTAAATTTAAAATATATGAGAATCAATTCTGTTTCTGAATATTTAAACTTAGATAATCAATTAAATTAACTTTTAATAATACTGCTATTTCTTTTAAAACTTCTTCAAATTATTTGTTTTTCAAAAATCAAAATCATTTATTTAATTAATATTATTTCACGTATTTAATATATATTTGTGTTAGTGCTATTTTGTAGAGGTAAGAAAATAATTTTTTGTATTATCTTATTAAACTATAATAGAGAAAATCCCATATAAACCCAATGAAAATAGGAAAAAAATTGAAATCAGGATAATAAATTGAATAATTATTTAATTGAGTCATTAACTTATTTAAGGATTTTAAAATATGGATAAAATGACTTTAATATATCAATATATATCAATGTTAATATTTAATAAAATAAAATAAAATTTGTCTATATTGTTTAACTTTAAATATATTAACTAAAACCGTAAGGGGAAAAACATACAATAAGGAGATAATTAATGTTGGGATTAAGCTTTCTTTTTCATTTTATTTTATTTTCTTTATTTTTTTTTTCTGAATCATATTTTTTGATTTAAGCTAATCATATTTGATTTTATTATATATTGATGTTTATTACACATATTATTATTAAAATAAATAACTTAGAACCTCAAATATTTTATTGATTTTTTTATGTTTAATTTGTATTTGTAGTTTCAGTTCATCAGTCTATTTACGGTATGGTTTTTAAATTTTGAGCTTACAAATGTGATTTTAGTTGAATTTAATAGTTATAATTTGTAGGTGTTCTAATGATTGTTATTGATTAATTGCATAAGCAAAATAATTATTTATATATTCTTAACACTTGTATTTTATTTATTGACTTGTAATGTTTTCTAATTAACTATGATATATTGTGGCAAACATGGTTTCTTTTGTTATGAGTTGTAAAAAATTATTATAATGCCTGCGAATAATTAATGAATTATTTGGCAATTTAAACATTCAGTTTAAGACTTAGAAAGCTTCAATTATGAAGATTCATGTGGGGTATGTTATTTTAAATTAAAATTGGTAAGAGAATATAAAAGTAATTAGTAAATGCAATAGTCATACAACTAATCACGTAATTTTTTAAAAAAATAAATTGAAGCCCATAGATGGATCGTAAATGGATGTCATCTAATCGATGTTCAAGGGAATATATAGATGGGGTGAAGGATTTTATTACATTTGCAACTGAGCACACAAAAGATCCTGGCAAAATCTTATGTCCTTGCTTATCATGTTGTTTTGGAAAGCGGATTAGTCAACTTGATTTGCTAGATCATTTAGTGTGTTATGGTATTGATCAAACATATATACGATGGACAAGGCATGGTGAGACCAACGATGCATATAGTGATCGGGTGCATACCACGGGTGGTGCCTCGGATGAATTTGATCAAAACATGTTTGATGAAGATGATGGTCTTGAAGAAATGGTAAATATGGTTGAAGGGGTGCTTCATAACTGCCCTAACGAATATGAGAAGTTGAAAGGTGATGCAGAGAAACCATTATATGTCGGAAGTACTAAATACACAAGATTGCTAGCAGTGTTGAAGTTGTACAACTTTAAAGCTTGCTACGGATTGAGTGATTCGGGTTTCACCGCATTGCTTGAACTGTTGCAAGATATGCTTCCAGAAGAAAATGTACTTCCTACCAAGACATACGAGGCAAAGCGAATTCTTTGCTCTACAACCGGTATGGGATATGAGAAGATACATGCATGTCCTAACAATTGCGTATTATTTTGAAATCAGTATGCAACGTTGGAGAAGTGCCCTAAATGCAACGCATCTCGATATAGGAAGAAGAAAGGAAAAAGTCCTTTGAAGGTGCTATGGTATTTTCCCATTGTTCAGAGATTCAAGCGACTGTATAGTAATGCAGAGATTGCTAAGCAGTTGACATGGCATGCAGATGAAAGGATTAAAGACACGAAGCTTAGGCACCCTGCAGACGCTCCTCAATGGAAAAAAATTGATCATGAGTACCCTGACTTTGCTGATGAAGTTAGGAACCTTCACCTTGCACTGTCAACTGATGGAATTAATCCGCACGGTGTTCAGAGTAGCACACATAGCACATGGCCGGTGATATTGATGATTTATAACCTTCCTCCACACTTAATCATGAAACACAAGTTTATGATGTTGTCCATGTTAATTTCTGGGCCAAGGCAACCTGGGAATGATTAGATGTATACTTGGCTCCTTTAATTGATGACTTGAAGCTGCTTTGGGATGAAGGCATTAGTGTGTATGACGGGTACATGGAAGAAAGTTTCACTTTGAAAGCCATGTTGTTTGGCACAATTAATGATTTTCCTGCTTATGGAAATTTGTCAGGATACAGCGTCAAAGGATATGGTGCATGCCCTATATGTGAAGATGACACTCATTCAGTGCGACTTCATCATTGTAAGACTTCATCATTGTAAGAAAAATGTTTACATAGGGCATCGAAGATTCTTACCATCACAATATCGTTGGAGGAAGTGGAAAAAGCCTTTCAATGGTGATGCAGAAGAAGGTAGCCCGCCGAAGATGTTGACCGGTTCCCAGGTGTATTCCAAGGTAAAAGACTTGGAGAACAATTTTGGCAAACCTTTTGCAAAACAAATCGAGACAAGCGTTTGGAAGAAAAAGTCTATTTTCTTTGAACTTCCATATTGGAAGTCTTTATATTTGAGGCATTTTCTTGATGTGATGCACATAGAAAAAAATATCTGTGATAATCTAATTGGCACGTTGCTTAATATCCAAGGAAAAAGCAAGGACAATGTCAATTCGAGGTTGGATTTAGTGAACTTGGGAATTAGAGAAGAGTTGGCACCGATTGAGCAAGGGTCTCGTACCTATCTACTGCCAGCGGCATACACTATGTCGAGGAAAGAGAAGAAATTATTTTGTGAGTTTCTGCAAGGAATTAAAGTTCCCGAGGGCTACTCTTCAAATATAAAGAACCTTGTATCGGTAAAAGAGTTGAAGTTAAAGAACCTTAAATCTCATGATTGTCATGTGCTCATGCAAAATTTCCTACCGGTTGGTATACGATCCATTTTACCCAAAAAATTAAGGAACACTATCACGAAACTTTGCGTGTTTTTCAAGTTGATCTGCAATAAAGTGGTTGATTCAACCAAGTTACAAGATTTACAAAGGCTGATTGTGTGTACTCTGTGTGAACTTGAAATGTATTTTCCACCTTCTTTTTTTGACATTATGGTACATCTAACTGTACACTTGGTCAAAGAAACTCAATTGTGCGGTCCAGTGTACTTGAGATGGATGTACCCAAATGAACGATTCATGAAAATATTAAAGGGGTATGTGAAAAATAGATACCGTCCAGAGGGTTGTATCGCTGAAAGTTACATAGTTAAAGAAGCAAGTGACTTCTGTGCTAATTTTCTATCAAATGTTGACCCTGTAGGGATCCCCAAGTCCCGTCATGATAGCCGAAGATCAGGGAAAGGAACAACGGGGAGTGATGTAATAACGATATCAGCGACTGAACGGGACCAAGCCCACTTGTATGTCCTACATAACACTGATGAGGTCGAACCGTATGTAGAAGAACACAAGGATGCTCTTCGATTGGTACATGGTGATAGGAATGAAAATTTATTAACAACAGAACACAATAAACAATTTGTAGGCTGGTTGAAAAATCATATTAACGATGAGATGGAGATGAATCCTGATTCAGTTTCCGAAAAATTGAAGTTCCTGTCGAAGGGATCGAGCTTACATGTATTATCTTACAATGGTTATGCAATCAACGATTACACATTTTATACACAAGACCATGATACACAGAGCACGATGCAGAATAGTGGGGTAACACTTGTTGCTGATTCTTAGCATAGATCCAGTGCTAAAGACACACACCCTGTCTATGCATCAATGTCATACTTTGGTGTCATTGAACGCATATGGGAGTTAGATTACTCTATGTTCAGGGTCCCTATCTTCAAATGTCAGTGGGTTAACAACAATAGTGGATTGCGGATTAGATGACTTAGGCTTTGTGCAAGTGGACCTTTCTAAGGTTTGGTATGAAGATGATCCTTTTATTTTAGCAGCACAGGCAGAACAAGCATTTTACATTCCTGATCCTGCTAAGAAGAATTGGTCTATTGTACTTCCATCCAACAAGAATCGTTAAGCAGAAGTTGATTTTGAAAGTAATGAATATTTGAACATCAATAATGATGATCCTTCGTTTGAGAATTTGTGGTCAGCAGAGATTGATATAGATAGAGATGCAGATGAAGATGAAGATGAAGATGAAGATGAAGATGGAGATGGACCCCTATACGTGCGACATGATCATAAAGAGCGAACTTGGGTCAAGAGGAACACGAATTCTGAAGAATAAAATTTTAAATCAGACGAGAAAAAGGAAAAGATAATGATTGCCTTGACTTGTTTACTTGTACGTATGTTTTTATAAATTTCAAAATAATTTGCTTTCGTTGACATACAAGACCATTGTGCACTGATGTTTTGATTTGGTTTATTTCACTTGCAGGAGTATGGACTCACCACATGATGACATTGATAATGTTCCCAGGCACATTGGTAGATAAAGATTTAAGGAGAACGTCAGACGTGGCAGGACAATTATGGCGAGGTTGATCAAACTGAGAAGTAACGGAATCAAGTTACAACTGGAGTGGAATGAAAATGGAAACCCGTTTGGCGAGAACAGTACCTCCTTAAATAACTTCATCGGGACTACGGTTCGAGACAGAGTCCCTATTACAGTTCAAAATTGGAAAATGGTAAAGAAAAGTTATGAGGATGTGATCTGGGCTGAAGTACAGGTAACACCTTAATTATATAATTATTCGGTTTGTTTTGTTTCACTTCATTTCAATCTTACGTATTATATATGTTTTTTGACTTGTTTACAGAGTATTTTTATTATTGATGATGATCGGAAGAACTTCGTAATGAGAAAAGCCAGAAAACTTATGCGAAAGTTTCGTTCTGATCTTGTCAAATATTTCTTGAGGGATGATAATGATGATATCATTATTACACCGCCTTATCCATTGTACGAAGGAATCATCACTCAAGAAATGTGGGATGAGTTTATCAGAACACATATAACTCCTAATTTCCTAGGAAGGGGATTTGTTTGTCTTTCCCTATTACGTGTAATGTACGTATTTGTAAGTAACATTTATATATTTATATGAATCATTTTGATCTAACTAGGAGTTGAGCGAGAAAAATAGAGCTAACGCGACCAACATGCCATACCGGTACACACAAGGACCTGTTTCATATGCACAGTTAGAAAGAAAAATGGTACGAACTGATGATTATTTCATTTGTAATAAAAATTGTATGAATATCATTTAACTTCGACTAACTTTGATGTGCAGATACAAGAATCAGGCTCAGATATTACGCAGGTTCCACGACATGATCTGTGGGTAGCCGGTGTCACAAATAATAAAGGTGAAATTCGTTGTGAGGAAACAAGAAGAGTAGCCAAATATTGTGTAAGTATTCAATTATATTATGCGTTCAATAAATAATTGGCTTTACTTAAATGAACTACATTTATAATAACTAATTTTCATTGTAATTCTTTTTAGGAAAGCGACAAATGACACAGGAGGATCCTGCATTGGTGACCTATGTTGGTCGGGACGATTTATTGAGCAGAGCATTACCAGTACCCGAGTATGATGGTCATGTTCGGGGTACTGGTTTTGCAGTCACCCCATCAGCATACTTCGGACATCAGAAGCGCTCGAGTAGAAGTGATGTTTCCCACCTGCGTGACGAGATGTCTAGCTTTAAGCATCAAATCCAAGAACTTCAACAACAAATGCGCTACAAGGAACAACGAGAAGAACAATTCACCGAACAAATGCGTTTGATACAAGAACAGAATGTGTTGTTAACAACGCAAATACAACAGTTGGTCCAGGGTAGGCCAACACCAAATGTTCCGTTCTGTGATAGCCCAAGTTTCAAATATAGCTGCAATTCCATGCCTAAAGTCCCTTTTCCTTCGGTAATTAATTTCTTTTCTACTTAACTTTATGTTAAATTATAATTAAGCGAACTTTAACATATTAACTCTATTTTCCGTAGGGCGAATTTCAATGCAAGCTATATGTCAAGCAAGCATCCAAGCACGCGGTTGCAGTGGGCGTTGCCTACAACACTGCCCGATAACACACTCAGGGTGAGGGTTGACGTCTGCACGAACGAAGATGCCCTCTTACCGATCCCGTCTCGGGATAAGCAAAATAAGGTGGCAGATGTTGTAGGTGGCTATGTTGCTTGGCCAATAGGTCTTATCGAGCCATGTGAAAAGGTCGTTCATTCAAAATTCCCTGCACTTTTCCTTCAAACTTTCATCTCAAACTGTGATTTAATTTTCTGATTTGCATAGGGTAAGATTTCAAAGTCTTCAACAACACAACCCAAGTCAAAAGCATCGGCTAGCCAACAGAGCAGAAGAAGACAAACCTCATATCTCAATCAATTAATATTGATTGCACCACAATTGATCGGTGAGGGAGTAGTGCAATTACGTATTCCAAGACATATCTACAATGTTGGTGGTCTAGTTGATTATGTTACTGCCGAGGTTGTGCAGGACATATGTGCTCGTGATTGGGTTAGTGCTTCGGCTATCAACATCTGGATAAGGTACTTCACTATCATCGTTTATCACTGTTATTAATATATCTCGTTCCATTTCTTTTATTTCTCATGACACTGTATGTTTTATACCAGGCATTTGGACCAGGACGTTTTAATGGATACACACAGGGTCCAATTCGCATTTGTCAACCCTTTTCTCTTTGGTCATCATGAGGGTAAAGTAGATGTAACTGCGTAGTATAATGAGCTGAAAGATTACTTTAGCAAGAAAGCGACAGCAAATACATTATTTTTAGTGCCGTTTAATACGGGGTAAGTTATTATTGGTACAATTTTTGTTTTTATTGTTTAACTTCTATCATAACATGATTGTTCAAAAAAAATTTTTAAAATATATTTTAGGCGCCATTGGATATTGATCGTTATCAATCCAGTGGAACCTTCAGGCCCTCGCATTTATTATGTGGATCCTCTGAAAAATGGTGTTCCACAAGACCGTTTTGATATGATGCTATTGATCAGTAGGTAAGTATACGTGGCTATGTATAAATATTTGTGAACGTGATTGAATAATCAAAAGTAATCATTTTCTGTTTCTTTTGTTAGCGCATTGACTGCGTATCGGTCGTCTGTCTCGTTAAACTATTCTAAAGCTACTAACCCCCGCCTTAGCTATCCTTGGAAGAAGATACAGGTATTGATATTTGACTTTACTTAGACTTTGTTAGTAAACACTTTTTATTCATGAACAGAGTTAAATATTGCATTATATTTTTGCAATGCCCTTTCCAACCTAATGACAATAATTGTGGGTACTATATCATGAAATTTATGAAGGATGTTATTATGCATGATCAACCATTTATTCCTCAAAAAGTAAGTCATTTAGTTGCACTTCATATTGTGTTGTAATGAAATTGAATTAGTGCCTGACAATTATGTTTTACTGATTTTAATTCGTTCTAACTTGTGTCTGATTGTATATATCTGTAGTATTATGAAGATCAACGTTGTGATGCTTTGACAGACCATCAGGTTAATGAAGTGATCGAGGAATGGTGTGAATATGTGTTTAGGCAAATCTCTAGGTAGCTATATATACTATTAAATTCACTAGCTGGTCTATTTTGTGTTGTTTCTAATTGCCAATTGTTGTGTCACGCATGTTTGTTGAAGTTGAATTTGTTGTATTATATTTCATTTAGCTAGGTTTACAGTATATTGTATAACAATTTTCATTACTACTTTAGCTAATCAATCATTTGTTGGTATCATTTTAAAGTTATCTATTATTGTTCTTATTAAACCTTGCAGACTAGTTATATATGCATGGGAGATATATATGAGAAAAAAATATGCTAAAAAAAACCAATACGAAGAACCCAAAAAATATGAGGAAAAAATATGCTAAAAAAAACCAGAACGAAAAATTAAAAAAAAACCCCCTACTGTGGCGCCTAGCCGGTCAGGCACCACAGGGGGTTATTTTAAAAAAAATTTAAAAATTTGTGGCGCTTCCAAGCACCACAGCTTCTTTTAGTGGCGTCCAGATAGGTAGCATTTCACAAGCGCCACAGCTAATGCAATTTTAAGCGCCACAGCTTTGCTTTTTTGTAGTAGTGCTTATATGATGATTTTATGGATGATATTTGCGTTTAATATAATAAATTTGGGTGTGATTGATAAATAAATATTGTTTTTGGAATAAACAGCATTTTAAAAAAATTAATAAATAAAAATAAAAATAAAAAAATGAAAGTACTGTAGCAGCCACTAAGCACTGTAGCAATCAACGAGCACTGTAGCAGCCGCAGCACTGTAGCAGTCAACAGGCTCTGTAGCAGCCGCCAGGGCACTGTAGCACCTACCAGATCACTGTAGCAGTACTGTAGTACACGTTTTTTCCCTTATAAATAGAGATCAATGCCAAGTTCAAAAGGGGAGGAGAGGAAGAGAAGTATAGGTTTCCTTCTCTGACAGGGAGAGGTCCTTCTCTGACCAGGAGAGATCTTTCTCTGACATTTCTGAGTTCATTGTATTAATTTTTAGATTTAATTTCATGCATTGCATGCCTCCATCTTGGAAGGCTTAGGATTTTATTACTTTTTGCATGCCTCCATCTTGGAAGGCTTAGGATTGTATTACACTTTGTATGCCGCCTACATGGAAGGTTTTACCTCCTAAATGGACAGCTAGATTTCTTCATCTTTTATTCATCTTTTGGTTGTATATTTATGTTTGAGAATTTAATATTCAAGTTTATGCAGTATTTCTGAGGATTTCATTCTAGCTTTATATAATTTATTTTGGTTTTGTTTTTAATTTTATCATGTGCTAAACTTTCATTTTCTTAGGGTGATAACGTAGCTTACTAATGATGGATTGAATCTTAACTTATTAAATCTAGTTTGAATTTCTCCTTCATGATTGAGTTTTAATTATTATTCTTAATGCTTTTGATTGACTGGCCATTTTTTGAATGATTTCAATATGCATGTTGAGACCGGAAGGAGATACATGTGTGTAGACCCTATAATTAAAACCATGACTTGCATATGAAATAGGAATATATTCATATGAGTTGTGTAGTCTTACTGAGTTCCATAAATCTTAATGCATAATTAATTGCTTAAATTCATATAGGAATATATTGGATTAGCAATTGATTATAGAATTGTTTGACCTTGGAAGAGGCTACTAATTAAATTAGGGAAATTCGACTATCAATCATGTGGAATAAATTGGGCTAGAATAGATAAGTGATTCAATCCAGAATTTGTTAAGTGAAATATAATCCCTAGGGCTTTTTCTCATATTTGCTTTCATATCATCTACATTCATATTTAATTGTTTTTCTTTTATTTTGTACTCTCAATCACCAACTAATCGATCGACTAAATAGAATTAAAATTAGCCATTTTGGTACTTAGTGCTCAATCCTCGTGGGAACGATACTCTACTTATTTCTATATTACTTGATTACGACAGTGTACACTTACACTATTTAATTGATCATTTGCACTCGTATCAATACAATGACTATAGAAAAGTTTATTGATAAATTCTATGTAAATATTCTTGTAAGTACTTTTTATCTATAAAACCTATTTTAGTACAAACTACAAACTCAACTCATTTAAATGTTTGAGAAAAATCCATTCAAATATCACTTAAATTTAGAAAACCCCAAAATGAGTCTTAAACATGCAGAAAGACTAATAGATGATAGGGGATGAATTTGAAATTTTAAAGTGTTATGCCTTTGCTCTCTCTCTTTTTTTTTAAATTAAAAAATGAGGGGCGTTATTGTAAAATCACCGGCACTTTAAAATCCCAAATTCATGCCGTATTGCTATTAGTCTTTTAACATGTTTAAGAGACATTTTGGGGTTTTCTAAATTTAACTAGTATTTAAGTGTCATTTTTCCTAAATGTTTTTAGCAAAAAATGTTATCTTAAAAATATATGTATAACCAATGGACATTGGTCCTAACTATTGAAAGAAGCTTTGACACCTTTATGTACAAGATCAAGAGTTCGAATCTATGTGAATGGAAGGATTTGGGAGAACTGCCTCAAATTGGGTTCAACAATACTCAAATGTGACCTAGGCAGATAGACATAGAAAAAATGTGTACAATTTTTTTTAAAAATAAATTATTAGCAAAAATATATTAACAATAATATTAATGTTTATCACTATAATTTGTTTAACAGTTTTATTATAAATATGTAGGACATAATAGAAAATAGATATTCTTAAAAATAATATATTTACTGACAAAATAATCTTTGCCACTCATATTGGATTAATTATAGATTTACTTGAAAAAATAACACAACATTTAAATGAACTAAAAATTGGATTCTATAAAAAGATAGAATATAATTACGATGAGGTCAATAATAACAAATAGTAGTGGTTGGGGGAAAAAAAGAGTAGTGTGGTGTGTTAAGTTGATGCTCTAGAACCTCTTTTTTTTCAAAAAAAAAAAAAGTTAACACTTATTGGCATTGATTCCTTTTTTTTTTTTAAATTCTGATATATATATATATATATATGTACACACATAATTCGTGACTAATTAATTTATAAATTAAAACGAAGTTTTGATTTGCATATAAAAATGCTTTTTCATAACATACAAACATGCATTTTATACCTTTTGAGGGTGTTGTCACTTATTACTGTAAAAGAAGGAAGAAAAAAAAAGGGCGTTAACTATTTAAAAACTCAAGATAAGTAGTGTAAAAAAGAATTGTGTACTTCTAACACCACTATAGGAAAAAGCCTTTCGTCACATTTACTTTTGATTATACATCACTGTTTTGGACTGTTATGTATTGTGGCGCTATATATTCTTGGCATAAATAATTAACGGTTTCAAATCGTGATGTATTCAGTAACATATATGATTGTTCTAATATAACACCTTTTTTGTATTGAGGCTTAATGAGACCATGATGTGCGTAATACTTGGATAATACATAACGGGCTCATGTAATTAACCATTACATATTCAGTAATGCTAATATAATGCATAACTGTCTCACATAAATAACTATTATATATTTAGTAACATACATAACGGTTCTTATAAAACAACCATCAAGTATTCAAGAAACATACATGACAATTGTTGCCTAATAACCATTAAGTATTGATGCAACATTTTCTTTTTTTAAAAAAGAGGGGGTTCTACTTTCTGTAACACCCCAAATTTTATTCACCAAGAGTATATTGTGATTATTTTATATATTCAATGAAATGGTGAATATTTAAAGCCAAAGGAATTAAATATTGAAAATTGAAAGGTGAATAGTGTTTTCAGTGAAATCGTCTGCAAGGCATTGAATTTGTCATGTGATTTTGGAAGACCAAATGATGAGCAAAAATTATGAAATTTTACAGAGTGAAAGTAGACATCTTAAGATTTAATTTGATAATAATATGAATCAATTGAATCTATGTACAAAGACTTATATTTGAACCAATTCCTTCCTCAATTTTGCCTACAAAAATGTTACACCCACACCTCCATTTAACCAAGTTTGCTTCATCCATTTACTCAAGTCAATTATTATAAGAGTTGGCTACCTAACCTTATGACATAAGTAAGGACTTATGACACAACAATTATCTCCATCATCTTTCATGTGGTGTTGACACTTGGTCTCATTAGATTTTGATACTTGTCTTCTCCTCCTTCATCCCTTAATTTCTAAAATAATTAAGAGAAAAAGGAAGATTAATTTATTGTTCAATTTTCGCACAAATAGAAAATCTGAGTAGAATTTTCACCAATCTTTGAAAATTCATAACTAATTTTGTAGACATGTTTTGGAATGATTCCAAAGGCTATGGAACCCTTATTGAGTTTAGTTTCAAGGAACAATATGAATTTTTACTAGCTGGAATTATATAATTCCTAGATTTTAAATAGTTGACCGCTGCTCCAGAAACTTTCCATATCTGGACTAATTTCAAAAATTCATAACTCTTTGTACATAGATTCAATTAATTCATATTACTTATCAAATTAAAGCTTAAGATGTCTACTTTCACTCTGTAAAATTTCATAATTTTTGCTCATCATTTGGTTTTCCAAAACCACATGACAAACTCACTCCCTCGCAAGCGATTTCACTAAAAACACTATTCACCTTTCAATTTTTAATATTTAATTCCTTTGGACTTAAATATTCACCATTTCATTGAATATATAAAATAATCACAATATACTCTTGATGAATAAAATTTGGGGTGTTACACTTTCGGTTTCCCCCTGAATTGTATATTGCACACTCAAAGAAACAATAATAAACAGTCAAATTACATAAATTAAACTAGGAGCAGGAAAACAGAAGCAAGATCCAAATGCATAGTCAAAACACAAACCAACAGAAGCAAGTTAAAATATAAGCAAGAAACAAATTACACTGTTATCAACACACAAACCAACAATAGCAAATTAAAACATAAGCAAGAACCAAAATGGGTGCAGTTAAGGTATGTTTTTCTCTTCATATCTTATATATATTCTTATAAGCTAATCTTCTTAGCTTGAATTTTTCTCTTCATGTCAAGTAACAATTTTCCCCTCTTCGAAATCTAAATGTATTCATTATGATTGTGCTTGATGTATGAAGCATTTTCTTCTTCATCAAAATTTGATGCTTCAATTGACGTATATTAAATGAATTATCCTCAATTGCATTGTCTCTATAACCCATCAACAAAACAATAAACCATTCATATTTAGAAGGATCACGAACTTAGAACTCTTGTTTAGCATTAGAAGCCAAAATGAAGGCTATTCTTTATAGTACTCTTGCTTGTTCAAATTCAATTTATCAACCCTAATTCATCAATTCTCAAGACATTATTATTGTCAACCCACTTGCAACCAAATATAAGAACTCGGAAGTCAATGAAATCCAACACCCAGATGTGCTTAATCACCTCAAAGTTTGACAAATTCGCATAAATAGGGTTTTTATCTTTGGCACTCGATATATGCGTGGTCTTAGATATAATTGTTATCCAACCTTTTTACATTTTACTTTGATCATCTTGTTCTTTGGTGTAGAAGGTGAGCCCTTTGATGATTAGCTTGCATAAGATGTCACTTGTTTGTATGGACCATTTACTAAGAAGTTCAATTTCATAGAAACAAATCTAGGGTCAACATTATACTTGCTATGCACTTGGTCTTTAAACAATGTTGTACAATGTTTATTGTGTCGTTTGGTACTCCAACTATCTCCTTTATAGAGGTTATCCCTCTTAAGGTGATCCACATGCTTTTCTACATACTACTTAACCTTCTCAGAGTTGTGCAACACATATAGAGATGCTTGCTCTAACTAGCTATTGGTATGAGATAGTGATTATGGCCTTTTTGTCTTTAGCCTTGGGGTCCACAATCAAAAATTAACTAAGGATTGCATATAAGCAAACAATTATCGTTTTCTCTTGTCAAGGAGCCTTTTATTGAATCTTAAGCAATCTAAATGCCATGCTAATGCAATAAAACAAGGGAAAATTGGTTTTGATTTTTCAAATTAATAACTAAAAGAAGAATGCAATTTAATTAAATGCTAAGTTATTGTTTTTGGCATTTTTATAAAAATGGGATGGATATGAGGAAATGAATCTTGATAGCAAAGTAAATAACTTTCCTAGCTTCTTAAAATGATTTGAGAGTTAATTTATCATCACGTACAATTGAAAACCTCAAGAAATCATGTTGAGTCCAATTATCTAATTAATGACTAATTCTATGATCACATTCATAGTCATTTCTTAGATAAATTGTTAAAAACCATTTGATGTGTATTCAAAAATTACTTTAATGCACTTATTTCCTCTTTAATGAGAGCACAATCATGACACTCAATATGAAATAAATCAATTATACACCACAATAATCACATAATATGTATAATCTCATTAAAACATAAGGAAATATGCTCAATACAAAATACAATTGTGTCAACATAAAATTCAACACAAATGTTAATCAACAAGGACAAATGAATACTCATCCAAGTCTTATAAACATGTACAACCTATAGAATCAAACCAAACATATCACAGTTAATACATATAATGAGCTAATAAAAAACTAATAAACTCCCTTTTGTAGCACATTGAAGCTCTAGTCACTTTCTTTGCCACCCAGAATCAGGGGAATTAACCACATAGTCATTAAACAATCCACTCCAAGCTAAAGAATCAAAATCATAATGGAAGTTGATGACAGTGTTGGAGTTTATGGAAGAAGAGGGAAGGCTGTGAAATCTGTAACGAAGAAGGAAGAGAGGAATCTGGAATGGAGAAGAGAAGATGGTGGTGACAATGGCTATGATTTCTTTTCTCTCATTGTTCAAATCTATCTTTCTTGGCCTCCTCTACTTCCTTCGATTTTACTCTATCAAAACTGATGATGGTGTGATGAAGAGCAGAGGAATGAATATGGAAGTGAAAGGTTGGGATCGAAAATTGCATGGAGGAGGAAAATCAAAAGGGCCAAACTCCGGCGAAGTGAAAACGATGGAGGCTGTGGTTGTAACCCCCTTACTTGTAAATAGTTCGAGAACATGTCGTAAAGTTAATTTGGAGACCAGAGAAGTAATTTATAACTTAATTGAGGCCCTAACCTCAGGACAGGGTTCGACCCTAGAATAAAATGGGTTTTCAACAAATTTTCAAAGCATGTTGATGAGGTCTCATTTTTGCTTTTCAAATCTGTTTAGCTTGTTCGATTTGGTTCTATTCAATAATATCAGAGTACTTAACAAAATTTCCTAACGAACTCTTAGGTTACATTCATTAACTAATAGGGTTTATAGGGCCTGATTGCCCGTTCTTAGTTCCCTTACAGGGGCTACATACAACATTTAGGTCTATTCTAGGTACGTCCACCTTTAATACATTGTACTTATATTTACATCTAGTACAACATATAAAAATTCTTCAAAAGTTTGATAACCAACAAAAAAAACCCTAATCTTCTATCGACATACCCTAGCCACCCTTGTTTACCTACTTATCCTTTGATCCGCTTACCCTGGCTATAAATTAGTCATTGGAAAGAGTGAGATTCATATGAATCTCAATAATAACATTTCACTTATATGACATACAATTTCACAAAGCATGTAAACAATTGTCACATAACAGCATTCACAGCAGCAACACATTCTTGACATTCATAACATTCATAACAATGCTTGATGTTTGCAACATTCATAACAATTCTTGACATTCGTAACATTTGTAACAATTCTTGACATTCATGACAATTGATGAAATACACATACATACAAAGCATTATACATGATATAAGAGAAAGAGTTGCTACCTTGTTCTTTCCGGTCTTATTCTTGCACATATTTCTTGTGCTCAGGGTGGATATCGAATCCTATAATTAGAATTACGGACAATAGGTTATTATTTAATCCAGTTCTTCTTTAATTCAAACAATCAAGTTGGTTATCATTAGGGACATTTAATCAAGTCAACTAAGAAGTTAAAGTGGTTAATAACCTAAAAGACCAATTTCTAACCTCAGAGTTCAATAATATTACATTATGCCATTGCGTCTTCAATTTTCGCACAAGTGACCAAATCTGCCAGAATTTTTCATCAACTTTGTAAAATCATGTCTTTATGTACAAAAATCGAATTGCAGTGATTCCAAAGGCTATGTGTAACACCCCCCCAAATTTTATATTCACCAAATATATTGTAATTATTTGAGAAATTCAATAAAATGGTGAATATTCATGAAATTTGGAACTTATGAATTTTGAAATATTCATATTCATGAGGAAATGGGAAAATTAATTCAAGAAAGGAATTAAATTATAAAGGTAATAACAAAATCATAATTTTGCCAATTTAGCCCAAGATTAATTATTTTCCAATTAATTGAAGTTAATTTCAATTAATCAAGGAAAATAAAGAAAAATGTATAATTAGAATATTTCATCAAGAATAAATCAAGAGTTGGGAAATTAGAAGGAATTATGCATAATTCATTTAATTGAATTATAGAACTATTGAAACAATTTTCTTCCCTTTTTCTTCCATATTTTCTCCTAGCAAGGAAAAATGAGATGGAAAAATTGATTAATGAAATTTAACATGACAAGTATCATTATCCTATGGAATAGGATTAGTTTATAATTGATTTTCCAAGAGCATATGTCTAATTGCAATTAAATATTGCTTCTTGAACAAAGTAATAATGATAGTGGTACACTACTTGAGTGTATGGTTGAGTGCAAAGTTGGATTAGTTGGAAGATAACTCATTTGATTAGAAGAGCAAGAGGGGGATGGTTTTCTATGCTAACCAAGAGGGAGGAAGTTAGTTCAAAACCAATTGGAAGGCTAATGACATAGTTAGAAGGAGACAAGACTACTTGCCATGTGTCAACACAAGATTTCATCTTGAAATCAAGGGCTTAAATGAAAGAAGAGACATTTTATTAAACCACATTTCTCTTCCTCTTCCCTTCACATTTTCGGCCAAGACAAGAAAAGAAGAGAAAGAGAGAGAGCTTGAAGAACTTAGAAGACTTAGAGAGAAGGAGGAAGAAGCTTAAGGTAAGTTATGGTTTCCTTAAGCATTTCTCTTGTAGTTTTTTCATGAAAAACCTCCTCTAAACCTTTCTTCTTCATGAATCTATGATCTTGAAGACACATTTTGAGCTCAAGGAGAGAGAGGAGAGGACTCCTAGAGAGAGAAAGTCCAAGATCTCAAGGGGTAACTTCATAAATCTTAGATCCATAGAAGTATGAAGTTGTTGTCACTGGTGGAAAAATAACTTTTTAGACCGGTTAAAAATGACTTTATAGACCAGTTCTGGATGAGGTCTTGATACAGTCGGTCTAAAAAGTCTATTACTTTTTAGACCAATTAAGCAACCGATCTTAAAAATACTTTTTTAGACCGGTTGCTCGAAGTCCAGGTCTTAAAAGTCCAGACTTTTTATAGACTGGTAGTTTAAAAATAGGTCTAAAAACTTTTTTTTAAGACTTTTAAGACCAGTTATTCTGAAAACCGGACTGGTCATTTTAAGAACCAGTCTTAAAAGTGACATTTTAAAAAAAATAAATAGGGCTTTTTTTTATTAGAAGGATTTTAAAATCATCCCAATCCAAAAAAAAGTGCCCTATTTTTATACTATCATATAATTTTAAGTAAGCTATGACAATAATAATTAAATGTGAAAAACAACAACTCATAAGATAAAAAATTGACAATAATTAAGGCCACAGCTTGCCTGAAGGTAGCTGCAGCAGTACTGTAAAACAATTGCAAAAAACATGTATAAACACACAAATATTAGTATTTCAAAGAATGCAAAGCAACTGATGAAGCATGCCATATTTATAGACAAATGGCTATACTAAGAAAAGTTAGTTGATGCTCAATATAGTATTATCTTACTTCCACACACTATCAAAAGACCAAGGGTTTTCAAGAAGCCTAAGACAGATACCAAGAGCTTGGGCCATTGTATCCTAAAATTAATAAGATGCCAAGGATAATATGTTTCTCATAAAACATAACAATATGTTGGAAACAACTAAGTAATACAATAAAGAGACTAGTCTTTAACACAACTGGACGTAAAAAGGGCTGTTCAAGAGGAAATAAAATTGTATTGAGCATTTGGAGAAAATATCAATTAGAAGCCCTTAAATCACAAGGTCAGTGACAATGAACCTAAGACTTTCACCTGATCTTGACTCATCTCTCTCTCTCACTCTCTAACAAACACATTCACTTATATGAAATGGCATTAAACCTCGGTCAAATCAACTGAGCTTCAATGAAAACATTATTTTCACATCAATATTAAAGAATGCACTATTGAATACCAAGGATCTACAACAACTATAAAATACTCTTCCTTGAGTGATTTGATAGAACACCACATATACTTGAAAAGATCATACGGCTATCATCAATTTGACTGTCATGAAAAACTTCATATTTGTTGCATTCTCATAATTCTTATACCGTAGGAGCTAATATAAGCATGGCCTTAAGTGTCAGTTCTCTCAGAAAAGCAGATGTGTCAGAGAACCCAGTAGCAACATAAGGGTAAACCTGATTAGTGTCAAAATAAAAAATCAAATCTTCCATTTGTTACCAAGATATCTTTGTACAAAGGAGAAATAATCAAGGTTTACAAAAAAAAGGGCTTAGAAGTTAAAATCATTTCTTCCAGAACATTTACTTGCTCATCAACAACCTGCGCTGACAAGGACTCACCAAATTGATCGATATGTTGAAGAAGCGTAACTCGAATAGCTCGGTCATTAGAGGCAAAGAGTTTTACATTAGTTGGAAGGACCTAGGCATCTAAACCAAAAATTCAACACAAACATGAGATGCATCCTAATTAAATTTAAAAGATAGAAAAAATTATGTAAATGAGAAAAAAAATATTAACATGAAGAAGCAGAAAGAGTTGCTTACCTTGACACTGAACTCCTCAACTGAAAGCTAGGAACCTATTTTCAACAATGCTGTCAAAGCAGGGGCCACAACTGAACCAAATTCAAGAGCGGAAGCTAAAAAAGGTAGCAACTAAAAAAATAAAAATATCAAGTCATAAAACCGGTATAGAATATCTTAACAGATTTAAAACTTCCAAAACGGAGATCAAAATTTGAAGTTCCAAAGAGAAGAACCTTCTTCAACAAAATATGGTGTGGTAGTTGCTTCGCTTAGACAAAAGAACGAAGCTACAAGTAGATGATAATAAGAAATGTAAGCAAAGCATGCTTGTAACAACGAGATCATAGACATTCGGAGTGATGGAACTGGATGAAATTGGAATTCTTTTGGCCTCCATGATGAGGAACCACAAGATTAAACCCATCAATAGATAAACGAGATGGCCAAAAAATCTAACTTCACAAATGTCATGTCGGTGGTGGAGCTTAGACAAAAGCAAATCAGGCTATTTATTGTTGCCACACCTCCCACAAATTTCTAGATCTTGTACTGATTTATAAGATCTCTCATTCTGTTCTTTTCCAGGTATCACCAATAGCCTAAAGTAAAAGAAAAGGGAAAAGAAAACAGAAAAGGCTAGGCTCAACTGAAGGATAACAGAGAATTAAAAATGAGAAAAAGAAAGATTAAATGCATTTGATTCCTCACGAAAGGATGATTTAAATTCTAAAAGCAGATCGTATAGCCTAGACTCTAGTAAGATTTAGAAGAAGAAAAAATAAATCATCTAAGAGACAAGCTAACCTCAACCAAATGCATCTCCCGTAATACCTAGAAATCTCTACAACCGCAAGAAGATGGTAACTCTTGATGTGGTTTTTGGGGTTCACGCGGTCATTTTTGGCATGGATGCATGAGGAACGGAGGAGATCGGAGGAAGGAGGAGGAGTGGGAGTGGCGACGGAGAGATGGGTGAGGAGGAGTTCAAGTGAGAAATTGCAACAAGAAGAGAAGTAAGGTTTAAGGTTCAGATCGCTGGAGCGGGATTTAACAATTTTAGTGCGGATGGTGGTAGATTTGGGAAACCTTTTAGACCGGTTGTGAATCATAACCGGTCTTAAAATTAAAAAAAATATTTTAGAGTGGTTTAAAATACAACTGGTCTAAAATTTTTCATCTTTAAGACCGGTTATTAGTGAAAACTGGTCTAAAAACTTTAGATTTTTTTAAAAATATTTTTAGATCGGTTGTCTGAATAATCGATCTAAAAACTTACAATTTTTTTATTTTTAAATTTTTTGTCTTTTTAGACCGGTTATTTTAATAACCGATCTAAATGATTTATTTTAGACTGTATATCTTAAGAACCATACTTACAGGTTCTTTATAATTACAAAATTGCAACCACCCATCTTTTTTAGACCTTATCCGTTATAACCGGTCTAAAAAGGCAATTTTGTGCTAGTGTGTTGAAGTATATGGTTGGTTTTTGTGATTTTTGTCAAGTTTGTAAATTTGGAAAAGTCTTAACCCTAAGGGGGTTATGCTGAACAAACTTCTTTGAATCATGATTAGGATGTGTTTAAATGAGTTAATAAAGGATTAGAAGTGGAAAAGTACAAGCTTTGGAAGCTAAAACACAAAAGTCCAATTTTTTCATTTTTTGACCAAAGTTTTGGCCAGCACTGTTCTAGGGGAAGGAGCTAGATTTTCATGAAATAGATGGCTCAATTGGATTCAGTAGGCAAAAATAAGTAGGGTTACAGTTGGTCACTTTTTTGGAAAAGGCCGAAAAAGCATAATTATGAAAATGCCCCTAAAACCCTAAAGTGGGGAGGTCAAGGGAAATTTCATAATTTGAAATTGAATTTGGTGATTCTAAGCTAGGAAATGGATTCCTTGGGTGAAAATATCTCAGGATAGCCCTAGTCAAAATTTTGGGAAACGTGCCATCGGGGCGGGTACGGAGGGGTAGGGTCGAGGTCCCAGGGGCATTTTGGTAAATTTCACCATAGAATAATATAATCACAAGAAACACTATGGAAGAGTCTAGAATGATACTTGGATAGGTTATGACCTAGTTCTTGTACATTTAATATTTTAGGATCGAGTCGGCAACTGAAAGTCCTTGGCCGCAACCTAAAAGTTCCTAACCTGTTGTTGGCCGCAGCTAAATATTCTTGGACGCAACCAATGGCCAAAAACCATAACTTTTCACTATCGTAAGGTGGTCTTTGAGATAGTACTTCCTAACCCTTTAGGCATTTGTTTGGGCCTCTAGTAGCAACCTAAGAGACTTTAATAATAACTAAATCTAAGTGTTTTGAAGTCATCTGAGTATTGGGATAAGTGATAACCTGTCATCCTTAATTATGATTATAGGATTTGATATTTGCCCAGAACGTAGAAGGCCTACGCTTGAACAAGAATGGAAAGAACAAGGTAGTGACACTTTCTCCTATATCAGGTTTAATGCATTGCTTGTTTGTATTTTCATTGAATGATCGATTGGGTCGTGCCGGGTAGCCTAACCTTGAATGTTGCTATTGCTTATTAGGTTGTGGCAGTTAGGTCGACCTTGAATGTTGCTGATTGGGTCTATGGCAGTTAGCCCGGCCTTGAATGTTGCTGATTGGGATGTGGTGGTTAGCCTAGCCTTGAATGAATGATTAAGTCGTGGCGGGTAGCCCGACTTTGAATACTGATGTTGCTGAATTGTGATATATGCTTACATGCTTTGTTTAATTATGCATCATATACGTGAAATATTACTACTGGGATTCTTTTGAATCTCACTCTTTCCAATTAACAATTTTAGCCAAGGCAAGCTGGTCAAGGGAAAAGCAAGTGAATAAGGCTGACTAGGCTTGCCAGCGGTAGTCTTAGCTTTTGGTTTTTGGTTATCATTATGGACAATTGTAAATATATGTTGACCATAGAATATTATTGTTGTGCAATTCCCCGTATGGGAAACTAGATGGCCAATGATGCCTTGTAAAACCCTTTGATTAATGGATATATCCTTGGTGAATATTGGAAAATTGGCTAGTACTGTAATATTGTGTATGTGACAAACCGAAATGGCCAAATGTTTTTATTTAAAAATGAATGGAGATCGTATTATACGAGTTTTATAAAAAGTGTTAAATTATCCTTGATCTCTCATTTATTTATTAAACATGTTTGAACACTAATTATGGCTTTGATGACGATGATGGTTACACTATGTGATCCTTATTTAGTCTATTTTCGAGGAAAAGTACCACCCACAGCCAGTTGGACGCACAACATTCCCAGAATTGTCATTTATTGCACACTGCCAGAATTCAACTCAGTTTTCATGACCTAACTTCAAAAATTTATAACTCCTTGTGTACAAGTTCAAATGACAGGAATGTACCTATCAAATTAAAGCTTGATATATCTATTTTCATTCTGGAAAGTTTCATAATTTTTTGATATCATTTACTCATTCAAAATGGCCATGCAAACTAGCTGCCTTGCACAAAGTTTTCATTGACAAAACTTCCAAGTTTTCAACATATATCTCAAATGGTCCAAAACACACCACAAGACACCATTAATACCATTAAAACATCATGAACACTTCAAACCCTAATATGCATGAAAATATGGTAAAATTACACAAGCCAAAGCTCTCATCCAATAACCACAATATATACATCAAAAGATTGCTCTTACTCACCTCTAGCTTTTCCCCTAGGTTGTTCTTTGATTCTCAACCTGTGGTTCTTCCTTGAGCACACAAAACATGTCTTCTTAAAAAACTAAAACCATAGAAATGAAGCTCTCATCAAGAGGAACAAGATTAGGGAAAAATTTTTTAGCATTAGAGGTGATCTACAAGGTTAAAATCCAAGTAGAAAAACTCAATTTACCTTGATCTTCCTTTTCTTTTCTCTTCCTTGAGCTTAGTCGACTTGAGACTTGGAGAGAGAGAATAAAGTGATCAAATGAAATATCTTCAGCCCCCCTTATGCCTTAGCCGAAACTTGAGAGGAGAAAGGTAATATTAATTGTTTGACTTATCAATTTACCATGGTTCCTTAAAAAAGCACTTGCAGGTGGGTTGGGTTAAGTGTTTGAATTTTTCCTCTTTCTCTTCTCTCTTTGAAATATGACCATGGTACATCATATAAAAAGGTAAGGTTTGCAATTAATTCAACTCTCTCTATTTCCCTTGGTGTCTTGGTCAACATTTGTGACTAAAGGTGAAAAATATTTTAATTGCAATAAACATGTGCCACATACTTTAGATTATTATTTTTTTGTTTCTTTATTTCCTTGGCCATTAAATTTAAACCGAAATATGGCTCTTGAATGAGCTAAAAATTGCTTCTTAAATTCTTATGGTTTTTGCCTCCTCTTATGTTACTTTTAGCATGATTTATTTGACCAAACTCAAAATGCCTTCATATGCTTTAATTGTGAGTCAAATATCATTTCCTCTTGCATTTCCTTTATGTTGGACGAAATATCACTCAAGAAGGGAGGAAAATGTTGACCAATTTACTCTTTTTGCTTTCTTTATGTCTAGCCATAATTTTGACTTTTCAACCTCTCTTTTTGAACTTGTCTCTAATAACTTCCAAGAGACACCCCTTTTTTTAATCAATTATCATCTTCTCTTTCCTTCTCATGTCATATGAAATCAAGGGCCTTTGGGAGATGATAATGATCTCTCAAAATATCCCAATTAGACTTTGTTATCACAATTAAATTTTAGATAATGGATTTGGTCATTTTCCACTACTAATTTGGATCATAATTCACACTTTATTCCCCAAAAGTGTTTTCTAACATTAGTTACATTCTCTTTTGGAGTCATTGAGCCCTTATACATATATTGCGACATTACAATGGTGTTAAAGTGAGAGACAGAGAAACGGCAATAGTGGAAAAGATAGAAACTTTTGACGATTTTGAGTCTAGAACAGACGATGCCGATGGTGGTTATGCAGCTTCGGTGATGGTCTCTCCTCCTCTAGCTTTACCATAGAAGCCTCACAATGTCGCGCTCTTTTGTTTTGGAATAGTGGGAGTAACCCCCTTACCTAATTATATTTGAAATACATAATGAAAGTGAAATAAAGACCAATAATAATCAAATAACATTTACTAACCTGTCTACCAGACGGGGTTTTCATAAATACATTTCAAAATCTTTATAACATAGTCTCATATTCACATTTCGAATACAATTACTACACAGAATATCACATTCATAACAAATCAAAGTACACAACAATAATCTCAGCAATCCCAGGTTCCATACATTAACTCAAAGCCTTATAGGGTATATTTTCCCCTACAAGCCCTCCTATGGGGATTACAAAAATCTCATCTCAATACATAATCAAATATACATCCATATTGAATACAAATATCCCAACCATAATGATAACCTGAAGGAGTCCTTGTTGTTAGATCCCAAGTTTTGATGATAACAAAAGTTAATTGTGTACAAATCATGTTTTTATAAGTTTAAGAAATGTTTACAAAGTTACCAAATGCATATAGCAATGTTCTGTGGTGCCTGCAGTCAAAATAAACTTGTGTACTCGAGCATGAGTCTAGCACTCGAGCATGGAACTCTTCTGTGCTCGAGCAGTGCGAGTGACAGCCAGAAAGTGTTTGCTCGAGAGCATGCTACTGTCATTTTTACTGATTCACTCGAGTACTGGAGATAGCACTCTAGCAGAAGAGCCTTTCTCACTCAAGCACATGTAAGTGAGAGACTGTGAGTGCTTGGCCGAGAGCAAGTCCTGTCATTTTTCCTTGATGCACTCGAGCAGAGAAATCAATACTCGAGCATGAGAGTCTTGTACTCGAGCACTAGTGAGTGAGGGACTGCAAGTGCTTGGCCGAGAGTCATGAAGATCAGAGAAGCACAAGTATGCTTGAGCATAGCTTCATATGCTCGAGTGACACATCAGCACTCGCGAGTGAAAAATCTATCTCTCTCAAATTCTGATGCGAGTGCTGATATTAAGGGTATATTACTTGAGAATATTCTTCTCACTCGGGTAGGAGTATGTGTGCTCGAGTGAGGGCCCACATCACCTGTGAGTATAAAATCTCACTCTTGCTAAAATGGTATGCGAGTGCTGTCCAGAGAAGAATCTCCCAGTGTAAAATGCAAGGCCACTCGAGCAGAAGGAGTTGTGCTCGAGTGAGGCCCCACATCACTCGCGAGTGAGAATTTTGTCTCTCTGAAATCCTATGTGAGTGCAAGCTCAAAACTGAAGATTAAGGAGTAAAATAGCAATATTACTCGAGTGAGCCCATCCATGCTCGAGTGATACTCTGCCAGATCACCAAATACACCAAGTCTCATAACGTTCAATCCGAATATGATTTAATGTTATTTATTTATCTTATCATTACTTATTATCATTATTTAACATCATTTTGAATGTATTATAAGTGTGATACAGGAGGATGAACGTTTGAAATAAATAGACACGAAGAAAGTCAAACAACGGCAGACAACATCATTACAAGCACGCACGTACCTACTGCATTCAAAATATTCAAACATACGCGTGTCATTCCACAGTAACAAGCCCCGCTCTTCAACAATCATTACTCAAACGGGCAAAAACTGAACATCTGTAAATATAGAGATCCAGAGATCGTCAAGAGTAACCAAGCACAAGAATTCACAAGCATATACACGAGTCTCTGCTATTCATAATTTTCTCTGTATATATTTTGATCTTCAGTGTTCATTTATTTGCTCTGTAAGAGAGTCTTCATACAATTCAAATTCTATTTTCATTTGATCTCAAGGTATTGGGACCTTGAGAGGGTAGATATCCTTACGAGAGAAGCAGTTGAGAGAATTCCTAGTTAAACCTTCCGCTCATAAGACTTATAAGATACAAGCAGTAGAGAACGTTGCTGCTCGTAAGACTTACAGTGGTGTAAGCAGGAGAGAACGTTGCTGCTCATAAGTCTTGTATACATAAGCAAGTGGGAAAGGTCATAGGTTGTTTTTCTGCACGTAAGACTTGTCGTAAGGGGGAGAGAAATTTCTTAGTGAGAGAATATTTCTGCTCGTAGTCCTTTCAAGGACAATTGTTGTTTTGAGGCGTTCTGAGAGCCCATTGAATCTTGGAAGAATAGTGAAAATCTCAGTAGGACTTGATCTCTGAGAACTGGACGTAGGCCTGGTTGTTAGGCCGAACCAGTATAACTCTATGTGTTCTAATCTTCTCAACTTTACTCTATCTACTCTATTTTCATATCAGCACATCTAGCAAAAAATTTATAACGTCACCCAATTCACCCCCTATTGGGTGAAGCTTGCCTCTTTCACTTGTCGCCCCTGGCTGCTTGCTCCAACCTCGAACCACCTATCCTGTCTAAAATGTTGGTAGGGAAGGGTGAGATTCTATAGAATATCAGTAGGAAACAGATACCTATATGCATGTATGATATGTGTTTAATGCATGACATGCTTGCAATACATAACTCATGCTCACACAATGACATATCTACGTGCTTAATGTTTCAACAACATACTCATGGCCATAGCATAACTAGAAACAGAGCTACAATCATTCATACATGTTTCACATAATGAAGCAAAGCAATACATACATCAATACACAAACACAAATATCAAAGCATCAAGAGAGGTAAGTTCCCTACCCTTGTCTTCCACGTATGCTCCAGCACCGCTTACTCACGATCAGACGAATATCAAACCACGATAAGGGCGAACATAAACCCTATAACCAAAGCAAGAACATAGGGTTATTCTCTATTCCAAATCCTTACTTCCATATCACTTAAAGTTGGTTGCCATTCATGACCTTTAGGTGGCTAATCAAAGCCTAAACACATGCCTAAAGGGTTGGAAAACACTTGGCTAAATATCACCTTTTGAAAGTCCAAAATACTGATTTCTGGGGGTTGACCGCGGTCCACAAATCCACTGGCCACGGCCAAAAACAGCTCAGAAACATTTGGGCCGCGGCCCAAGAATTCACTGGCCGTGGCCAAGAAAATTCTGTTTCTTGGCTGAAATTTCAAAAATCATAACTAATTCCACAAAAATCAAAATGAGGTGATTCCAAAGAAAAATGAAATCTATTCGAGTCCTCTTAATAGGAAAAATATGGGCCATTACTGGAAATCACCACAAAAATACAGAATTCCCCAAAACTCAAGACTGTCCCAAAACAATGTTCAGTTTCAATCCCAAACTTTGGACAGTCATATCTCACAGATCACAAAACAAAATGGCACAAAATATATGTCTATTTTGAAGCCTAGGATGTGAACTTTAAGACTGGAAAGTTCCAATTGACAGATTTTCAAGTTTTACACAATTGGCTTCCAATGGTCCCATTTTCACATCAAACACCATTTCCACACAAATTTTCACAAGGAAACCATTGGAAACACTAAATCAACCAAATTCACATCACATTGACATGTTTTACCAACAGTTATAACATGCCATCACAAAACCACAACACAAACACACATTGTCATTCTTTTCATTCCAAGTTCTCAAAAAAATTCCAATGGCTATATAACACATCAAGACACCAATTGCCACTCAAAACACAAGGCAATTCATACATTTTGAAAATCACACAAAATCAGGGCAAAACTCACAATTCACAATACTTAACCATAATTCACAAAACTTAGATCAAAAGGCTTCAAATACTGACATCCTCCTCTTTCCCAAACCAATTCCTTGATTCTTCATCTTTCCACTCCTCAAACTATCAAACACCTCCAATCAAGAATCTAAAACCATAGAGATGAAGCTCTCATCACTATGAACAACATTAAAGAAGGGTATTTGAGCATTAGAGGACATTACGCAAGCCAAAACTCACCTTTTTCATTTCTCTTTCCTCCCCCAAGCATGACGAAAATGGAGAATGAAGGAGAGAGATGAGAGGATGATGAAGATCAGCATTTTTGGGATGCCAAAACCGACCAAATAGAGACGATAGGAGAGAGGGAATGTTTGAAATCTTGACCCAAGATCCAAGGGTCCAGATTATGCCAAGTGTCACCTTCTTGCTCCATCAACCATGAGTTCACATAGGCACACTCATACATGATTCCACCCCTTTTGATCTATCACAAATCAATCTCAACCATTGATCTTAAAGTTACCAATGAGTTTCCTCTTTGATAACTGACCAATTGGTCGATAACTTTACCGTTTTGGCCCTGATTATGGAAATTACCCTTGAATCACCACCAAATACATTTTCTCCTTCATTTACACCATACATATGCCCTCCCTCTTATTTTCATTCAATTTAGATGTTAATCCATAATTGAACTCAAATACAGGGTTTCGGTACTGATCATAACACATTCGAATCACATTCGAATCTCAAATCACATTGGATTCTCCAAAAGGGTTATTTATCACTAACCACATCCACTTTTGGAGTCATTAACCCTTAATCGCAATTTGGGATCTTGCTAAAATGGGGCTTAGCAATCCACTTATTTTAGGCTTATTCTCTAGTCTCGAGTCTCATAATTTAGGGTATTACAGTGGGGGTTGGGTTCGTGATACTCGTCGGCAACAGAAGGAGGAAATGGTGCCGTCGGCAAGAAGGAAGGTCAAGTTGAGAGGGAAGAGTTGAAGGTCCTCCAATTTTTAAACTCTCCGCCCCCAAAAACTCTCAACTCCCTCAATCTCTTTAGCTCAACATATAGGGTCTTTGCCCCCTCTCCTCTTAGCTTTCCCCATCGTGCCTAGAGCTCTCTCTTGTTGGGTCTTATTTTTTGAAGAAAAGGCCCTAGTCAAAATAGGCTTTGACTAGGAACTAATCTGAAACTTTGTAAAAGTTCTAGAGGAGGGACCAAAGTTCAACTTTTTGAAATATTGGTGGAGCCAAACTATAATTTTTGAAACTTCTAGGTAGTTTTCCGTAATTTTCCCCATCTCTTTTCTTCACTCATTGAAATTTACATAAATTTTTGGGACCTTTTTTGTAATTTTTTCCAAACCTTAAAATATTAATTATGACCCTCCAAAATCTCCAATTTCCTTCTAAAACACCTACAATGCAAGATTAAGCACACGGTAGCATCAAAAGTGCAATAAATCATTTGCATAAATAACTAACAAATTATGACCATTTTACCCCTAATTACACTTAATTTAATACAAATATCTCTAATTAAAATTAATGCTTAATCATGCAATAATTGTTGGAAATTGCGCCCTAAGGGCCAATCATTGTAATTTAAACATTATTATTTAATGAATTTCTCCATTATGTTATCATATTATTCGCACGTTCACTATGATAATTGTATCCTTGGATAATCATAAAGATTGTCCTAGATGTCCCTGGTCGGTCATCTATGTGGGAGTAAAGATGAAGTAAGACCAATATGACTTTGATAAGATATATGGATACGAATCAAAGTCTTAGGCACTTGTAAGAGTATAAGGTGCTGGACTGACCCACTATGAGAAAGCTAGATGGATCAAGTAATAAGCTTATCTCATGTATAACCACGTCACAATGCCCTTTGACCTGAGGTCATCATGGATTCCTTCATAAGAGTTGAGAGCTTTGAACTAGTCAAAAGTCACTTTTGACCGGGTGATGATAAAGGCTACAATTGGGCTTGGTGGTTTTTTCACGCAGAGGAATATGAATGGTCAAGATGGAATTTGTCCCTCATATTAGTAGAGAGATGTTACTAGGCCCCTCAATGATGAGTCTGAGAAATGTATGGCCATACTACGATGAAAAGAGTTTCCATTTATATTGTCAGACTATTCAGGAATCGAGAAAGTAATGATCAGCAATAAGAGGATAATATTATCCATGCCTCATCCTTGACTGATATATTGTGTGACAAAAGGAACGTGACATGATTGTATGACAGGTTGCATTGTGTTAATGATCCTCATATGAATTAGGTAGTTGTAATGTCTTACTAGAGGCTGCTTACGACTTATGGGTTAGTACAGTTATTGGCTCACTGCCAACTTTATATAGGCCTACAGGGTCACACACAAGAATGGCCCAACAAGAGATAATGTTTAATGTATGGTGGATGAATTTTATATTTATATATATATTATATAAAATTTGTGAAAATAAAATTAATAATATTATATAAATGTATATATATATATATATATATGTATGTATTTTTGAAATACATATATGTGTGTGTTATATGATATTATTATATATTGTGTTAGTTTTAAATTTAATTTTATTAAGATAAATTAAATTTAATAACTAACATGATAGAGATATAGTATCTCAAATTTAATTTATGAAGATAAATTAAATCTATTTGCTCTTTATTTGAATTAATTAAATAGGTTAAGTTAAAACTGTTGGACAGATTTAATTTAAACTGAATTTATTTAATTAGCTCATCAAGATAAGTAAGGGTTAATTAATTTCAAAATTAATAAAGATTAATTTTGAAATTCAAATGTAGCCCTCATGGGTTATAAAATTGATAGAGCAGAAAAACTGATACACGGATAAGAATTCAGAGTTGCAAGGGAAACCCTATGAGACATTGGAGACACTAGCATATAGTTTATGTTGGAGAGCATTCGTGTGGATACCGGTAGAGGGAGTGAACCTAAGGTGTTGTCTCCTATAGATCGAAAACCCTAAATTCGAAAAGCTACGATTCTTTTTAACTCGGTTTAAACACCGTTATAGATCCTTGATTGGGATTGACGAAAATTTTAAAATTATTCCACTGTACCTGCCGATCCTAACAATAATGTCCCAAAAAATGCATTAAAAATCCTAATTTAATTATGAAAAAAATTATATAAGAATATGGTTCAATCAATTCCCTCACACTTAAACCTTTGTACTCTTAAACAAAGGCAATTAAGTACAATTGTCTAAATTCAAATCACTAACGCATTTGAAAGATGAGCAATTTTATAATTAAAAAGTAATGGATCAATTAATCAAATTCATCAAGCCAACACTAGTCATAGTCAAGTGATGTAAAGAAATTAGCTAACTACACAATCCAAAATATAAGAATCAACACAAGAGAACTTTCAAGGTATTAATGTTTCACTCATCTCACCTCATTGGGATAATTTCACTCTAGCTTACTTAATTAACACCTTATCATAGGCTTATAACAACAATAACATCTCCACTACGAATAGCAATTAATGCAATAAATTGAGAGGACTTAAAAGGCTTGTAATGTTGGATGAAGGCTAGATGGAATGGATTAATTTCTTTTTGTTGATATGCAAGTCAAAGTGATATATCCCGATTTTATCATAATATTGAATATCATATTTAGGGATTTTATCATTAATTTTTGGGTTAAATAGCATTTATTATGATTAAATTGAATTAAAGATGATTGTGTGAAAATAAATCTTAAAAAGCATATATTTGTTATAATCTTGTAATTACTTTTTTTAAAATTTGAATTTTGAATAAAGATATTACAAGATGTTGATCTGAATTGTAGGTCACAGTAGAAAAGGAGGAGTTGAGGGACCAAAATGTAAAGATTTTTAAGGACTGAAGCAGAAAATAAGATTCTACGTGTGGCTCCAAGAGAATTCTGACAGAAAAAGGGCACTTTTCTGTAATATTGGCTGTCACTTTCAGAGAGGAAAATATCAGAGATAATTACAGAAAAGTAACCTGAATTTTCAAAACGCCATTTGGGTCCCAAAATAGGCACAGCACCGCTAGAACTGATTCATCTGCTCTCAGAGGAAATTACAGAACAGGACCCCGAATTCAAGAATTGCTAGTTTGGTCCAGATCTTCGGAAATCAGCGTCTTAACAGCTCTGAAACTGATTTTTTGTCCAGATTCTCATATAAAATCGTGGAAAATCAGATCTAAATATTTCCTGAAGATTATATCCTAAATTTAAAGAGATTTGACCTAGATTTCAAATTAATAAAAAGGGATTTAAAATTAGAGAAGAGGGAGACAGCCGCAGACCAATCTTTTTCACACCACAGACGCGCACAGCCATATACGAGACAGAACGCAGAAGCACCAGAACCAGGGGAGGCACGCGCACCAGAACTAGACGGGAATCATCGCACCAGAACCAGAACGCAGACGCACCAGAACTTAGAACCAGACGTGGTGGCAACGCTAGAGAAGGAGAACAAAGATCAAGATTCACCAATAACACCTCTCTTCTTCTCCTTTTATCTTAATTCCATGGATTTTTGGTGCCTTCAAAGAGTTGCAGCGGTGATGAATTTTATGATGAGAGGCTAAATTCCTTCTTGCTTCTTGGAGATGGAAGACTGGTTTGAGCTCCAGAGATACATTCAGGGGAGTTAATTGTTTTAATCTTTTTATTTAATTATGTAACGAATTTCCTGAGTTAGGATTTTATGTTATATGATTAATTTACTGAGATTGCGAGTTGTTTATCTTAGTATTGATCGAACAATTGTGATTTAGATTGGTTTATGTGATTTGAGATTTAAATTTTTATATTTCCTTTTGGTTTAATATGGTTGTTTATTCTTTCATAGTTTGAATGAATGTTATGACTGCTTAGATCTTGTTTGAATAATTCAGTTGAATGTTCATTGTGAAGAGGAACAAGTTGCATGAATCCAATCCTAAATTGCACACTAAGTGGTATTTAATAGTGTATTAAGAGGTAATTATCTAGCTAGAGTTCTAGGGGTAATCACTAATTAATATTACTAGACTTAACGAGTTGTTAAGGTTTGATTTTGACTTAGTGAGTAGTTTAAACTCCCAATTCAATTTGAGCAATGATAACCTATATTCCATTTTTCCAAGAAGCATTCATCATTAATTTGTTTAAATCATAATTTCATTAGTTATCTCAACAATTTCTCAAAAATCCAAAAAATAGTAGTTTAGGTTATTTTCCATTATTAAAAAGAAAAAAAAATCAATTTAAAACCCATCTAAATATTTTTGTCACTTAGCTTAGATTAGGAATTAAATAAAAGGCTCCTCAAGAGAATACGACCCGAGTTGTGCCCTTCACTGCATAATTTGGTTTATTTTGATTTAACCTGAGGCGACTAAAGGCTTTAAATCACAAAGGTAATGAGCAAGTTCATAGTATTTAAATAACTTAGCCAGCTTTTGCCAATTCTTTTGCTAAATCATGAATAAATGCCTTCTTTATATTTCTTTTGATTTTTTTCTTATCTACAAAATACTTTTCTTCTCTCGCTATTTTTTTTCTTTTCAATACCTTTCTTTTCTTTTCTTTTTCAATTCTTTTTTTCGTCAAACTATACTCTTTATATATCTAGCATTTCAATATTCACGTTGTTCAATTTTCTATTGGCAAATCACTTTGATTTTAGAATACCATGAACACTAGGAGTAAATAATGTAACACCTTATTTCTGTAATCGATCTGATGAGTTTTATGCAGTGAATAATGAGTTTTATGCAGTGAATTCAAACAATGAAATGATATTCATTTATAAAGTTCTTTCAATTGTCAGCCTTAGAATAGGATTTGAACTATAGTTGGTGGGTTTTCAAAAAATTTCAATATTTTTCAAAAATTATCATAAAGTGGTTCATAACTCATTGTTTCTTAATTCTCTTTATTATCTTAATCAGAGTGATTCTTTGCTCATTTTTATGTGCAGAAGGTTTCTTAACTAATGGGCTCATATCATGCGATTGCCCATTTCTAATTCAATTATAGTGCTTAGGACATTCAAGTTGTCCATCATGCAATGATATACAATTAATCACTCAAAATTTATTACACAACAGTTCAACGCGTAAATAATTCTTCTCCTTCATTGCAGCTTCTTCTCCTGGCACAACATCTTGCACTTCTCTTCAATGCTCCACTGCCTATATGCTTGGTTGAGAGAGAGTGAGATTTGAGAGAATCTTAGTAGTAAACTTTGCTAACTAGACATACAAGATTCAAGCTTAATACATGACATGCTTGCTTACATAAATTCATACTAGCATAATGACATACTTGCATGCTCAATGCTTTACACACTACACCTATAGCCATAGCATAAGTAAACATAGAGCTTTAATCATTTATACATGCTTCATACCATTCATCAAAGCAATTAAACACATCAATTCATAAGCATACTTATCAAGTAAATGCAAGTCAGGAAAGTTATACTACCTTCTGTCTTCAAGTTCATTTCTTGTACCTTTTCTTCCAACCATTGAAGTTATTTAGAAATTTCTCCCATTCTTCTTTCTTGTCATCTCATGGCCCTAGATAAATGGCCATATTATCAAAACCATGACAAATAAATGTCCAATGGGCTACTTTATCCTCTAGGACTTGTCTTTATTTTTTGGGCCCATATTTGTTTCAAATTTTAATAACCCAAGACACTTTGGTTGGTTAACCTTAAAGTTAACACATTAGACCCAATGAGTATTTAATGGGCCCACACTAACTTTATAGGCTTTACTTAACCATTGAAGTTCAAATTAATTACCAATCACCTTTACTTTCTTATTTTCGCCTAATTACCAAAATCTACTAGAATTTTCAATAATCTTTGAAAATTCATAACAAATTGTACAAATGTCAGATTGTGATGATTCAAAGGCTGTGTCACCCCTAATAAATGTCTTTTCAAGGAAAACAAATAGCCATTACACTTCTAAATGCATCTCAATATATTATCTCACTTAATTGATCACTACTCTTAGAATTTGTTAGTTTTCCAGACCAAAATTTGGAAATTCATAATTAATTTTAAAAAAATTCAAATGGGTTAGTTCTAGGTTCAATAAAAAGAAATTCAAGTCCTCTTTAAATGAAAAATATTATAGATCCTTATTATAACCACATAGTTCCCAAAAATTCATTAACTCCGACTGTTGTAGATTTCATTCCAAATTCAGGGTCAAACTTTGAAAAATTATAACTTTCAATCCACTAGTCCAAATGCCTTATAATATCTATCAAACTAAAGCCTTGAATGTCTACTTTAATCTCGTAAAATTTCATAACATTTGGACCAATTTTGGCGGATCAAAAACACATTGTAATTTTACTGCCTCTAGAAAATGAATTCAGGCAGCTTTAAACATACACTTCCAAAATCATCATAAATCATAATTTAACCATAAACACATTATTAAAGCATGATTAAGCCTCAAAAATACCGCCTGGACAAAAAAATGAATAGTACCCCACCCTCATGAAAACTTATCCAAACAACAAACTAATCAGTTCAAAATGAAGCCCATACTTACCTCTATGTGTTTCCGCAATCAGTTCGGAAATCCACGGCATTTTGACCAACTAGATGGCACCAAACTCCTCATATTAGAAAATTGAGACTATAGAAAGGAAACTCTCTATGAGTAGAAGAAGTTTACTGAAGGCTTCGTCGGCTGAAAATAGCGATTCAGGGTCGGAATCGGCTATAGAGCTCAAGAACACAACACTATTTCTCCTTTCTCTTTCCTCTTCCATTTTCTCCATGTTTTTTCTATTTTATCTTGCTCTTTAGGTGGCTTCACAAAATTTATGAAGGGATGAAGGGCTAGGATTGATCTTGCATCTTGATTAAATTGGACAAATCTTATGGTGTCTTACTTTTCAAGAACACTTTTTAGTGTGCCATGTGTCCTTCCACTTGTCCTTTCCTTCTTCTCTCTCCCCCTAGTTGTCCTTGTCTTGATAGGGAAAAGGAAAAGCCAAATGAATTCCCCTGACTCTCGGGTATGGTGCTTGAAAAAGTTAATCAGGGGGCCGATGAATTTCCCCAACTCAGGTGACATGTGGTGCCTCATGAGTGTTCCAACACAAAAGGCAAAAAGTAACCCTCATCATTAAAGACACTTGTCACTCTCTTAATATGGCAACACAAAAGTTGATTTGTACTTCGTCATGATGAAAGGACAAGTGGCACTTTCCTATTTGTTTACCACAAAAGTTAAGTCATCATTACTCATCATAACTTACTTTATTAAAGTTACTTTAATAAATTTACTTTAATGGTACTCACTTGGGATTTAACTCGAGACATAGTCAGGGTAGCTTCATGTATATCGAGGCCTGACAAAGGATACCAGGTCAAAGTATGTGTATGGGCCCCATATGGTGCCACATACTAGTGTCCACTTCAAAAATGCAAGGTACGCATGTATGCCTTGAAAATGCCATGTATACACCTATACTAGCATATTTCGCTTGACCAATCAGTCTCATACCTTCTTGACATAGCTGGGTGGCATCTTTCTACCAACCCAATGGCATCGTATATGTGTCCAGTGCACATCTGCACCGACACTTTGATCCTACTACCTATACATATTAGGCCCTCTGCTCGATAGGGCCGGATCACATAGTCCCCTAGAGTCATCTTATCTCTTGACATTCCAAGGACTCTTCTCAAACTAGGTTTAGTAGTTTGCCTGATATAGGCTTATTCTTAAAGTCCTACGCCCAAAATTCGTGATGTTACAAATAACATGCATATAACATAAGAGTGACTCAAAGGGGTAAGTAAAGGTAAGTGAATGAGGGATTGTGTTTGAATTAAAAGGATTCAAAATAGAATGCCTCTTTCATTTCCATCACATTAATGCAAATGCCATTTTGAAAAAGAGTGGAAACAAATTCTAGAATGTGAAAAACTAAGTGAACATGCATACATGAAGAGAATTTAAGGCTCAAATAACCTTACAACAAGGTTTTTCTCTAGCACTCACTCCAACACAATCAATTGCATGGCAAGCTAACCACAAAACATCTTCTTAACTTAACACAATCAATCAAAACATTGCAACCAATTATAAAAATGATCAACTTTTAAAAGCATTAATGATATAGAAACTTTCTTTTCTCAAAAAGAAGAAGTAAGCAAAAATCTAATTATGGGTTCATTTATCTTCCCATTCACTTGAAAAGCAAAAGATGGTTTTAAAACGTTGCCAAAACACTAGATCTCATGAAAGTTTAAAGAATCTCCCACAAATCACACTTTTAAAGTGGCATATGCGACCCCTTACCAATTAGGGCATGCATCTAAGCAAGTCATTCTTGAAAATTTTTCTAGGTGAAGGCATTGTCTCAGTTTAAAACAACCAATGGGATTCAAAAATGTATTTTCCTCCCTCACACTTAATCAACACATTATCCTCAATGTGGAAAAGTCACTCTAAAGAGAATGTTAAGCAAGTTAAAATTCAAGGCACAATAGTATTTAAGTAGGATAGTGGCAAAAAATGCAAAGCATACATAAGGATTCTTATTTTACTTACTAAGTTACACGACTTCTACCTTTTTCTATTGATTATGTCCCTCCCCATACTTATCTTCCTCATACAACAATTAAGCTCAACAAATCATAGGATTTAGGAAGAAAACAAGTGAGGAAAGAGACAACCTATATTAGAGTATCTTGAGTTGCTTGAAGGAGAAGTTCTCATCCTTGATGAGAATTATGCATTTGTCTTGTGAAACAACTTCTCCTGTATTGAATTCCCTTGGTGGAGGTGGCTCAGGATCAGTTGAAAGAGGTCCAAGAATGTGTGGTGGATGTTGGTTCCTCCAATGACATTTCCAAGAATGTGCCTGTAAAGTTGGCAAGCAAATAGCAGTATCCTATCTAAAAATAGATACATGGAGAGATATGAAGTGAAGTAAAGACATTTTAGGAACTAAACTCTCTAAGTAACCATCACATTTAAGGAAATCAATGGTACTACCATCAGTAGAAGTAAGACAATCAGTCAAGTTTTAAAAATCCCCTTGTTTTACAAAGTGGAAGGTGTGAAATCAACTTAGTGTTGAGGTACACAACATCATCATTGCAATCACAAGAGGTGGAAAAAAAAGAGTGGAAGAAAGAAAATAATTTTTTAAATTGTCACCACCCAAGGGTTCCAAAATTTCCAAGCTATCATGTTTCTTTTCTAAATCGGCTAGCAAATCATAAAAAAGAATCATATAGAAAGATTCATTTTCATTTGTAAAATCATCAAGAAAAACATTTGAATCTTCCCTTATTAAATTATCAAGCAATTCATTGGAATCAAGAGAAACAACTTTTTCTAGGCTATGGTCCTTCACACTCACATCAACAAGTTAGCCTCCATACAAGATTCAACATTTATGCAATTTTCATGCTTACAATCATCAATAGTACAAGGAGGTGCATCAAGATTACTAGTAGAATCAACCACTTCACTAAATGCTTTCTTTCAAAACTTAACAAGTGGCATTTGTCATGATAACGATTTACACAACTTTTATGTTTTGCACAAGAACATGAAAATATATCATCCAATATATCACAGTTATCCTTGGTACTATGAACAGAAGCATTTTCACTGTTACTAAACCCAATGAGTTGAGAAATTACATTTTCACACATTTGAGGGGATTCAACAATGATTTCCTCATCCACCTCATCATCACTCAAATCATTAATTGCTTCACTAGTTAAAGTAGCAAGAGAATCTACTTCTACAAGGATTGGATCATTACCAAATTGTAGGGAAAACTCTTCAATGCTCTTTTATACTTGCTCGTTCTTGATACCTTGTGTGGGAATATGCACTGAATGATTGGAATCTTTAACTTATGAACTGGCATGTGGCTCTTAAGCTTGAACTCCTTGTTCTTCCTTCATAAGAGAGGAAGACTCATTGGGAGAAA